>CM068582.1:2500-472500 GCA_035048485.1 Pteria penguin | reverse complement strand
ATTGATGTTCTTGGCATGATCATGTTCACAATGTTTCATTTTGATATACTGATTTATTCACAAGTTTTACTATGCGATGATTTGATATTTCAATTTGACACTAATTAGCACGTGCGGTTTTCCGCGCTGATTTCATTATGACCAGAATGGAAAAAGTATGGGTGCTAATTAGATTTCAGTAGTCTGTTACATATCCAAGAACAACATATATTTTAGCCACTACTATAAAAGGGACTTGAGTGAAATATGTTAGATCATGACATTAATGTATGAATTCATGAAACAGCAATTTGCTTTTAGTGTATACTTTTGAGAGCTATTCCTTTTTGAATTAATATCAATATATGTGTCCTAAGATATAAGTGTGTAATAATTTTCCCCCTCTTTATATATTGTTAGATTGATTGATTAATGAATTGTAATTAAAAGTGAGCATAGTCAAATGTTTACTTTTAATTGCAAACGGTAAGTTAAAAATAGTTACATGGAATAAAGAATGATTATAAAGTAGTTATATTTATTTGTTACATCGTTTAACCATGAAAAGAAATGTCTGTATGTACATGCACTAGACTGACATTGATCTTATTCGATCAATCCTTTAAATGTCTTTCTTTTGTAATACTCATTTTGATTCCTTACTCTGTTAGTAATTCAAACATTTCAGACTTTATTACTGTCATTATATCGATTTTTTATTAAGGGACACGCAACATCTTCTAGTAACAATGGGTAATGTGAGGGAAGAAGCGGTAGAACGAATGAGGAAGGAATGAAGGAGAGAAAGAAGGATATGTGTATTCCTGTATGATTCCACTGCCTCAGGGAAGAAACGCCTCTCGTGTCAGACACGTCTGGATAAACCCAGGGACGATTATGTAACGGATCTTCTGCTCCCGCATTGATCCATAGTAATCAAGTGCTATTCAGCTCCGTTTTTCGTCGAGGGAAAATATTACAGATCATTTATCTCGAGAAGTTGAATTAAACTTCAATTTAGAATTTTGAGTACCCTCCAAAGTCATGTAAACTGTTACGTCATCATTTGATGGTAAAGCTCTTCTCGTATCCTCGATCATCTGCGCTACTTTCTATCAATATTGAATCAAATTGTCTACATGCTTGCCAACATGGGTATTACAAGCACCATTAAAGGCACCATTAGCACAGTTTCATTATGTATTTATCTGTACGAAATATCTCGCACATCATCACCATTCGAGGGTTACTCTATGTTTTACATTGAAGCCGTAAGATTGAAACTTTATCTAACTGTAGAGATGATGGAGTACCTGTTCATACAGATATATAAAGAGGGAGGCGGCATCTGCCAGATGTGATTTTATAGAAATTGCTATCTATGCAACGAACCAACCCGAAACAGTGAATGCTTTAAAATTACGTATCCACGTCAACTGTGACAATGCTGTCCTTTGTTTGCACTGCTTTGTCCAATAACAGGCAGAGTACCGAATGCCATCAGTGCCAAACCCGAGATCTCTTGCCCCAAATCAAACCACCGGGACCATATCGACTATACCCATTGACTATTAAAAAAAAAGGCGGAAAGGGGGTGGGTGGGTGTTAATATACAAAGTATACTGTAAACGGCAATGAAAAAAAAACGATATTGTAAATTGTGGTCAATATTAAGGATATCTCTCTCTCTCTCTCTCTCTCTCTCTATATATATATATATATATATATATATATATATATATATATATATATATATATATATATATATATATATATATATAATGTAAGGATGTCGGACCCAATACTGCAGAGACATAGACTATGTTTCTGGTATCGTATTTGCATTTCTACCAAACTTGAATAAACAATTGCGTCTAAACAAAAGTTTCATCCTTACAATGTATCTATTCAAGATCGATCAGCCCTTCATCTTCTTTTGTATATTTTATGTTATTTGATTGTTATAAGCATGCATGTATGGTACTACCGTGAGCAGACCGTGTAAAAGAAAAATGGATGGAAGGCTGGATGGATGGCTGGATGGATAAAATACGTCCTTTAAACCCTTTACATTACGAATGCTGGACTATTGTAAAAGTAACATTCATTTAAACAGAAAAGAGGTCTCCAGCTAATAATAAGGACTGACATTACCTAGTCTCACTTGCGCCCACAGTTAATAATATCTGTTTCATATATAACTATTGTGCAAACAACCCCCCCCCCCCCTTTCTCCTTTTTTTTCCAGAACATATAAAGTGGTTCTAGCATTTTTCAGCATATGGGAATTCTGACACGGGACCGTAAATTACGGCTAGCCTTATATCTGCAGATTTAGGGACCCCACATTCATTGCATTGCTACTAGCACTACAGCATTGTTAGGGGAATTATCGGGTCATTCTCGAGCGGTTATTTGTGAATGAAACCAACCTATAAGATAACTTGCTGGCCAAATATTTCCACACGCAAACACACAGCTATCTTATATCAATTTACGTACACAAAACAGAGACGGGACCATAAAAAGGCTTGAAATTTATTGATAAAGTTTTAGATTTAAGATAAAAAGCCAATTATTAAATTACCTGTTGTCTGGATACCCGAGGAAAATTGACCGTAAAATTAAAATGAACCGAATACAACAGATGGAATGAAAAAGGGTAATTTGAGGAAAATATTCGAAATCGTTTAAACCCGGTGACATTTGCCACGGTTATATATCCTACGATTTTTCAACAAGATAGTGACAACCTTGATAGTGGATTTGTCAGCATCCACTATATCAGTCCACTGATATTTAACTTTCTAAAAATTGCCGAATGCCGTACAGAAACTGTTTCAACTTTTCATTATAAATATTATTCGATAAAAAAAGGCCAAAAACAAAATCATAATTGGGCCATAAAGTGTCAAATCTTGGTTTCTCCAAGAATCTACTGGGCGAAAACTTCCTAAACCCTCCAAAATAGAAGACATCTTACCTTCAGTAAATGAGTGAAACATTATGTCTCACTTTTAACTGTGTTCTTTTAACAATAATATTATTGACTCAAGACAAAACATTCTGGGTTTAAATTCAATGTGTTAAATGACTTTGCGGACTTCATATTTGTTGTAAAATTTAGCAGTTCGGAAGCAAACACTACTATGTCAGTAATAGCTCTTGCAAAGCGTATCGCTCTAACACGATACATAAAGAATCTGCTTCGTTATCAAATTTATTTAAATTTTAAGCAAATATGCTAATTGTTACACCAACTTATTACGGCATTGATTGAAAACTTGACACAAATACAGGCTTATTCTGACAATACTGGGTCAAAGGCTTACTGCAAACACATCACACAACTCTGATATAAAGATCAAATGTTAGTATTTGATTTCCGAATTTTAACTTTTTCATCTCTTAAACCCCTTTTGGCGCCAAGTAGAAAATGTTGTAAATAAAACGCAAACAAATGTATGAATACCTATATAGCCAACATAATCCATAATATATATATTTCACTTTGAAAAGTGAACAAAGAGAAGTAGTTGTTAAGTTTATCATATGGGTGTCAGCAACTGAATTCGCAACAGAAATCTTATACAAATGAATGTCATATTTGTCATTTTAAAAATGTGCTTTTGACAGACAAATTGAAAATTAATGGGACGCTTCTCCTAAATGCAAACAAATTTTTGTTATTCGACGTAAATCTTTCACTATAACACCGATCTACTTCACATGTCAAACTACGAAAAAAAATATGGAGTAGAATATACATGGTGTAAATCACTCATTTATTATGTATGTCCCAGACAAATTTACCAATAACAGTTTGTTAAATGACAAGATGTCAAGTTTGTTTCACCTATGCATTCCGACACATAATTAACATTTGCAAAAAGCATATTGAAATATTTAACTGCAAAATACCTTAATTGCTGCCTTGTATAGGTCCTTGTCTACACAATTTTTGAAAACTATACCGACAATGCAAGTCATCGTTGTTTTGGCTTCTAGCTTTCCGATGGTAATTTATTACCCTATTCAATTTACACATATTTGACTAATGCAAATATTACCAGGGGCGATGTGCTTTCTTTGAAAAATCAACGACCGAACAAATGTTTTAATCAATTTGCATTACATGTCCAAAATACAAATACATTTCCATGTACGTGCGGGAACTACCACAGTGTCCTGTAATTAGTGTTTCCGCTAACCACAGGTACAGTCCACAGGTGAGAGAACAGGTGAAACCAACATCAAAGTAACTTCTTGATTTCTTACCTGAGGTTATAGCATCACTTGTCATCTACATCGAGGTGTACTCATCACTGGTCATCAAGATCTCTATTCAGCAACCTGGAAATAAACAAAGTCCTCATTAGCTGAGTGCTTCAAACAGATCAAAGTTTTGATAATCTAAATATCGCTCCAAGGGATTTCTTCATAATGGCGAAAACAGAAAGTAAACATGCATTTGAAAAGAGAGGAAAATAATAAAATACATGAATTGAAAGAAAAACAAAGGAGGAAACAAGAAAAGCAAAAGCATCAAACGATATTAAGATATCACGTTGGCAAATATCCATAGCATGGATAGGGTACCTGCGGTAAGGAGCACATCAAAAGGTCGCAATAATCCAGCTCAATCTCACTAGAAGAGTTCTATTTCAGGAGCTTCATCATTGTCAACGTATTCAGCATACAACACCTCATTCAGAATACGTTAAAATGACATAGACCTGCCAGACTCAAGTCGCCGATTTCCTACATTATAAGAGATTAGCTACTCGCCATCGATCCTGTCGAGAAAGATTCCATATGCCGTCCCGAGTTCAACTGCTAATTGTCGCAAAGCTTCTAATGCAATCAGTCTCAATAAGGGCAATAGAAAACTGGACATACAGAGCACGAAACGCTCGTTAAGCTAGTTAGACCACGCTTACACAAGCACAGATTCCTAGAATACCCGGTCCAAGACGTCTAAATCAAGACGTCTATAATATGTAGAGCCCTCGTTAAGCTAGTTAGACCACGCTTACACAAGCACAGACTCCTAGAATACCCGGTCCAAGACGTCTAAATCAAGACGTTTATAATATGTAGAGCCCATGCTGCATATTCTTATTTTATAGTCAAAATATGATAATTATCGCATACTTTGTTTTAAAAAAGAAAGCAAAAGTAACGCATTCGGGATCTGAGGCAATCCTTTTGGGATCTTTCGCGAAACTAAATCAAGTCAACTTTTATCTGTACATAAAATAAACTTGAAGATGCAAAGTCTTTATCCCCATCTCAATTTCTCTTATTCAGTCTTTTAAACAGATTTTACCAGAACAATAAAACTTAACTTATATGACATTCATGCAACACGCGGATGCTTGATTCGCACACTTCAACAAAACAGTTCCGATTGATGTAACCTTCGATATCATTCCTTTCAGACAAGTGCTTCTTTGTCAGGGAACAGATAATACATTTCATTGCTCTATTATGAGGTTTGCTCAGTGTCAATACAACCTTTATGTTCTTAATATCAACCACAGAAAAGATACCTCCATTAAATTGCTGCAATTGAAAAATTAACTATGACATTTCCCTCTGATACATTATATGCCATTTCACAAACTTGATCATTCAGCCAAGAGAAGTAACATAGATACTAATTATTGCTTACCAATATATGGGTACGAAATTCCTCTCATAGTACATGTCAATAAATGCATTATAAAGTTTGGTCTTCAAGGCATACTTTGTCAATATATATTTTTCATTCTGATATCGAAATAATATAATTAATGTTTGCCCTCTTCGGAGGTTTCACGTTGCTTCGCGGTTTGATGTTTCAATCACGAAAGAGGAAGACATTAACAATCATAAAACCAATTTATTTTTTATTTTATAAGTACAAAGATCAAGTCCGATTTCCTTTAAAAGTTCCCCAAAACACGTATTTGTAAAGAGAATATTAAAATATAATGTAACTATTGTTTCCTTATTCTCCAGAGTGTGATCTATTGTATCTGTAATGACACATAGCTCCTGCATTAGAAGGAAGAAGCGGGTGAAGATAGTGTTGACAGGTTGGCGGACCGACCGAAACACGTCAGGGTGATAACATAGTACGCGCCGGATTTTATGTTCTATTATTGCAGTTCTTACCAATGACGTTTTATTTCCTAAATTCTGATCAAATTCACAAAATTAATGCAACTAGGTCGGCTGACTCTGGATTCGACCTCGACAGAAACAGTCGAGAAACATCAAAATTTTATTCATGCCAACTTTTATTAAAATCAGTTCTGTATAGGAGGTCCGAAGATTTTTATATAAACATGACCTCGCTGACAAGTCCATTCCGAACAGCAAGTAAATAAGAGTGTCTTTTTTTAACTTTAAATTTTTGTTATTTAAAGTGATGCTCTTTAAATAACAAAAATTTAAAGTTAGAAAAAGACAAGAGGAACGGAGTCTTGCATTGCAGGACTAACATAATGCATGTATTGAGGTCAAGAATCCCTCCCTTCTAAATCTTAAAAATCTCAAATAAATGTTGCAATCCAATCCTTTACAATAATATTTACTTCTCTAAGATAAGAAATGTGCATAGAATTTATCCCATAATCGGAATGAAACTAAAAACGATACCAATCCCCAAGTAATCACACCTGAAAAGTATTGTCAAAATAGGTTTCCCCGCCGATACCTTTATTATGAGGAATTTAAGGGTTATCATAATGATAGGATATGACGTCATGGTAACGTTCTATCTTTCTTGACGTCTTTTTTTGGGGGAAAGTGTTTAATTTCCTGCGCTTAAACTAGGACTGCGGCAAATGACGGCCACCCCCATTTGATACCCTCTTGAGCATTTGCGGACCCACATTAGATCCACCCCTTGATGGATCTGACCAAACAAAACAACACTTCATTCATACCAGTTTCATCGAGACCCTTCAGTGGATTTATAGAACGACGAATGGACACTGGATAATAGCAGATGATGACCATGACTATAGCTCACGTGATCCGTCGATTTCGACTCCAGCGAACTAAATTTTATGTAACTTATTTCCTTGCCTTATGATATACCAATTCATATATTCATTTAATACCGTTTGTATTTGCAGTTACAATCAAAGCATAGTCAATGTAAGTTTGAGTAATTGTAAACAGAGATTATTACAGAAAACAACATTTAAACATTAGCATTGATTTTCTTCTTTCGCAAGCATAAAAAGTATTTTCCACATATTTGTTTGTCAATGCCATGGCAATTCTCGTCAAGGTTAAAGTTGTATGCAATCAGGGTGAGATTTCACCATCCCTCCGTCACAGTGGCAGTAGATTAACATTGGTCTCAAAACAATAGAGATTTAACATAATTAGTTAGGCAAAATTCCATTTATTCGCTTTATCTCCGTTGCCTTTTGAAATCCTAAAATTCACACACTCTTCAGATCTAAACAATGTGCCCGCCCTGCAATAATATGCGAACAAACAGAATACTTTCTCAGCTGGCCAGGCGTGACGTAATCTTATCATAATGTACTAGATTATATACAAACAGTGACAAATTTAACTTCAAACAAAGGGGGATAACACGAGATACGCCCCTCCTTATTATACTATGCATTGTGATAGTGGAAACGTGTAGTACTCCGTGAAATAAAATTAATATGATTATGTAATGTTTGCTATGACTGGAGCTACATACTTGTCCTAAATTTCAAATTAATGTAACAATAACATACATTTCCATTCTTTAAATTGGATAATCAGCTAACTATTTAATTGTTTGTTTCTTTGCATTTCATGTGTACCCGGTTGTTTGCTTACATTCTGGCTTTATGGCTGATGTAGCTAACCATCAGGGGATATTTACTCTTCCCGAGCACCTGGTATCACATTATTACCTAGAGGTCTACCATCGTCTACTAAGCCAGTGTTTCACAACGCTATATCTGTTAATTTTCAATATTATATCCAGGGTTTGATATTCACGCTCATACTGGAGTTTTCCCACTTTATTTCCGGTTTGTATAAATATATAGGCCTCATACGGGTTATACAGTTTCGCTCTGTCTAAGGTTTAATTTTTACGCTACGTTTTATCATCTAAGCCTCTTATGATTTATACAATTTCGTTGTTTTTGTCTACAGTTCCACTTCATATGGTTTCTATTTAATTATATGTGAGGCTGCATATTTTCTTTTTAGGCCTCATATGGAATGTATGTTCGCTCTGTCTGTCTATGGTCCCATATTTACGCTTCATATAGGTATATTTTCGCTCGATCTATGGCTAATCTCATTCTGTATTGATCTTTTTCATGATCTCTCCTGTTTATCGTACTGCAGTACGCATGCATGCCTACATAGTTCTATATCAAATCCACATACCGGAATGCACTTAATTCTTCCCACAAAGCCCGCATACCTGGCCAGCTTTTTTGCTTTGGAATATGTCTATTCACCTATATCAATATATCCTTGAGTTTTCTCTTGAATCCTGTCCAATTTCATTTTAGAGTATGTATAGATTATGTCATGAATGTTCTATAAAGTACTTTCATTTATCATTCGTCTCTGAACTAAGTTTTAAACCTTAAGTTATGTCACATAAATTTTCAAGTAAAAACATACATGGGAACACGGCCTAATCAGGCGCTAGCAATCTAAAGTCAAATCATTTTAACCAACACAGATGGTAGATGAATTTATATGCCAGGTCCTAAAGATTATACAAGACATGAAAATAAATTACATAATAAACAAACGCACATAACATTTCTATGTAAACACATATATAAACTTTTTTTTTAATTTCCACCATATGTAGTACATATAAATATATAATATATTTTAATTATCTTTTTTTTTTCTGGATATCGCAATATGTAATAAAACGATATTTTTTAAAATGTGCTTTATAATATTAAGGCATGTTCATACAAATATATAAAGCCTCACTTATCAATATATATTCTGTGTGTATATATATATATATATATATATATATATATATATATATATATATATATATATATATATATATATATATATTTCTGAGGATCACACACACATACACCCTCACACACCCACTCTCTCTCTCTCTCTTTCACAAACACACACACCTACACATACACGCACATACACACACACTTGTATAACCACACAATCTGTGCTATACAGTAAGGATTCAGATTTTTTTTCATTACATAATAAAAAGCAAAGTTTTTGTATCCTGTTCTACCGAGATCATATTAGAAATTCCCAGTTTTCACGTTCAAACCAAAAGATAAAAAGTAAAGAAATTATTAGATTCAGATACCCCTTCCACATAACCACTTGCTATCACCAGGGGTCGAAATTCTTAAATTACGAAGATGGAAGTGGTGAACATCGAATTAAGAATGTATTTCGTTGTTTACAACTTGGATGCCACAGCATTTATGCCAGCAACTATTATATCACGTATTTTGTCGGTCCTATATCAACTAGAAACAGCAATTGTCGATGACGGACGCTCAGATATATATGTGAATCACTATATATCTTCACTTCTACAAGGCGGGGCAAAACAATTAAAAATACATTTCACTTCAATATTAATGTCATTAAGTTGACGAGCATTGTACCTACATAGATGTAACGCTAGGTGAATGTGAAATGTTCAACCTGCTACTAGATACCATAGATATGAACAGCATTTAACATGCATGTATTTCAGACGTGAACTGCACTCTCATCACAATGGACGTGTACCAAACATTATGTAGCATATTGTCGTTATGAAATGGTTCGAACCTGGTGTCCGTTTTGCATTAAGTCACGCAAACCAATCTGACAGTCCAAGTCACGGACATCCTCCTGACCGTGCACTAAGTCACAGATGCTTCTCCTGACCGTGCACTAAGTCACAGATGCTTCTCCTGACCGTGCACTAAGTCACGAACACCACTCCTCACATAGTGCACTGTCGCGGACACCACTCATGATCGCACACTAAGTCACGGACACCACTCCTGACCGTGCATTGTCACGGCACACCATTCCTCGTCGTGCACTAAGTCACGAACACCACTCCTGACCGTGCATTGTCAAGGACACCACTCCTGATCTTGCACTAAGTAACGGACACCACTCCTGACCGTGCATTGTCACGGACACCATTCCACGCCCTGCACTAAGTCACGGACACCACTCCCGAGCGTGCAATATGCCAAAATAAAACACACGGATGTTATTTTAATGATGTTCCCTAGCCATACATGTATCATGTGTACATTAAAGTCAACTAACTTGAATTGTTTTGTTTATAATACTCACGTGTTTCATTTTACGGTTGCAGCATCTATGATAACCTTCAGAGACCGACAAGTTTTTAAATATTTACAGAAACAAGATTTAAACTGTGCACAAACAAAAGTTCCGTTGTAATATATCCCAGCGTATAGACAGGAATTTACACCAATACAAATGTGAAATAAAACACTTCTCAATGTATACTAAAATGAAATTTAGTGCACATTAAATTCATAGCGTGAAATTCTATGCTGTATAACTAACTTGCACAGCAAACAAACTTGATAACTTCCACACAGGTGAAAAGTGTTCTGTACAATGATGTATGACGTCGGACTCCTCTCCACTCTACACACCGGGAATTGCTGAGTGCATATCTAAATAACCTGCTTTAAAATACGCAGATCTGCAGTTCAAAACTAATAAAGGTACTTACTCCCTTTGTTCTTTACATTTTAAGTACATGTATATATATATATATATATATATATATATATATATATATATATATATATATATATATATATATATATATATATATATATATATATATATATATATATGTATATATATATATATATATATATATATATATTTATATATATATATATATATATATATATATATATATATATATATATATATATATATATATATATATATATATATATATATATATATATATATCTTATTATATCTTGTAAATCAATCAGACAATTAGAATGAAAATGAGCACATTTCTTCTATATTCTGTTGGGTCTGAAAAACGAAAGTAACTGCTATTGTGGCACCCACAATGCTGTATCGCGGTGGAAACTACACGTTTCCTTGAGGAGCAAAGGCGTAACTAGACCCTAAAAATTGTAAGCCAAGTTAGGCAGGGGGTCTGGGGACCACCTTGAGGTCCCCAATGGGTCAAGGGCGAAACCTGGTGGGAGAAATTAATCTCTCTCTCTCTCTCTCTCTCTCTCATTCTCCTTTTACATAAAATTTTCAATAATTTTTTTTCAGCTTAAAAAAGTTGTAAGTCTATGCTTTTTGTTGCATAGTCAGTTACGCCAATGAGGAGTGATCATCTCCTGCTTGGCACTCCGTATCCCCAGGATTGTCCGAATCCCACAGAAGACACAAAACACTGTACACCACGTCAATGTGGATCAACACTGCATGACGTGAATGTGGACCAACACTGCACACAACAAGAATGTGGACAAACACTGTACACGTGAATGTGGACAATAAACTGTACACGTAAATGTGGATGAAAACTGTTCATGACGTGAATGTGGACCAAGACTGTACACAACAAGAATGTGGACAAACACTGTAACGTGAATGTGGACAATAAACTGCACACGTAAATGCGGATGAAAATTGTTCACGACGTGAATGTGGACCAAGACTGTACACAAGAGTGTGGACCAAGACTACACGTGAATGCGTACCAACATCGTACACGCAATGAATGTTGACCTACACTGTACACGACATGGATGTAGACCAATACTGTACACGACGTGAATGAGGACTAACACTACACGTTAATGTGGACCAACACCGTACACGTGAATGTGGACTACACTGTACACGACGTAAATGTGGACCACACTGTACACGACGTGAATGTGGACCAACACTGTACACGTGAATGTGGACTAATACCGTACACGTAAATGTGGACCACACTGTGTACGGCATGAATGTAGAATAATACTGAACATGACGTGAATGTGGACCAATACTGTACATGTAAATGTGGACCAACACTGTACACGACGTAATTGTGGGCCAATACCGTATACGACGAGAATGTGGATCAACATTGTGCAAGTGAATGTGGACCAAAACTGTGCACGTGAATGTGGACCAACACTGTGCACGTGAATGTGGACCAAAACTGTGAACGACGTCAATGTAGACACTGTAATTCAAGTGCCACAGCCAAACAATATGCCATAATGTGTCTACTATAATATTTCTATATTAACTGTACTTAAAAAATTATCAAATTCCTCCCTTATGTTCTGAGGCACTACCAGTATTAATATGCCAGGGATGTCCAATCGGAATTCTTCTAACCTCTTTAGTAACTATTTCAGGATGTAGACATCAGAGCAAAATTGTTCATTTTGACAATAAGTGGTCGGATTACTAGCGAGATATCGTACAGATTTAGTTAGTTGATATGGATCTGTGATGCGACTTTTTATCTCTTCGCATTACCTTCC
This sequence comes from Pteria penguin, assembly GCA_035048485.1. Lineage (NCBI taxonomy): Eukaryota > Metazoa > Mollusca > Bivalvia > Pterioida > Pteriidae > Pteria > Pteria penguin. The sequence continues at coordinate 459,988 of CM068582.1, read as the reverse complement.
CAGATCCCGAGATTACTACAGATGCTCTACACCTAATACCAATAATGTTACACAAACAGCTTTTAAATGCTTTGTTTTCAACTTCATTGAAGTTGTCACACAGAGACAATTATAGGGTAGGGCTTGTATGACTTTCAGAACCATTCTGTCAGGGACTTTGATTTTAAGGTGTGCAGAAGCGGTGTATTCATCATGCAATAATGCATTCACATATTAAGTGTAACTTGCCTCATGTTATTTTTAGAGAACCAGATCCACTTTGTCTGCAAAACTAATAAATCAAATAACCAAACTGTTTAAAATCTCTTAATCCAAGAGCTGACAAAAATACAAAAAGTTCGCTAGGCTGGCACACGGTATCACTACCTGGTAGTTAGGCTGGTACACGAATACACGATATCATTGCCTAGTTAGTTAGGCTGGTACACGATATCACTGCCTAGTTACATGTAGTAAAGCTGGTACACGATATCACTGCCTAGTTAGTTAGGTTGGTACAAGATATCACTGCCTAGTTATTTAGGCTGGTACACGATATCACTGCCCAGTTATTTAGTTTGGTACACGATATCATTGCTTAGTTACATGTAGTAAAGCTGGTACACGATATCACTGCCTTTTTAAGTAGGCTGGTACGCGATATCACTGCCTAGTTAGTTAGGCTGGTACACGATATTACTGCCTTTTAAAGTGGGCTGGTATGCGATATCACTGCCTAGTTATTTAGGTTGGTACACGATATCACTGCCTAGTTAGTTAGGCTGGTATACCATATCACTGCGTAGTTATTTGGGTTGGTACACGATATCACTGCCTAGTTAGTTAGACTGGTACACGATATCACTGCCTAGTTAGTTAGGCTGGTACACGATATCACTGTCTAGTTATTTAGGTTGGTACACGATATCACTGCCTAGTTATTTAGGCTGGTACACGATATCACCACCTAGTTATTTAGATTGGTACACGATATCATTGCCTTGTTAGTTAGGCTGGTACACGATATTACTGCCTAGTTAGTGAACAAGGTCCGGCGCCATAAACTGAGAAAATACTTATATGATAATATCATATTCTTTTCTTCAACAGTAAATTAATAACTGAAATTTTAATCTTATTGAGCTCTATTCTATCGATAAACGTAATTATACCATTCTGCATGACAATTTATTTGAAAGTTTGATTATGGAATAAATCAAAATAAAAAAAACTGACTTAAGTATTTTCTCAGTTTATTGCGCGGAACCCAGGTAATCAGGATGTGTAAGAGTCTCTTGTTGGCTTGCCATATAAGTATTAAGCTTATCTGGTGTACACAGACAAGTTGGAAGTGTTGTGACTGGGATCGAAATCCTTCGGTCCAGGTAATGTCTATATACTATGCCTTACACGAGTATACTAGAAGAAATTAACGTATGTTTCTTAGTGTGTCGTCTACTGCTACACCAGTATCTTTCAACTTAAATAGAGCCGGTGTTATATAGTAGTTTTTCCCCCATAGTAGTTTTCCCCCCGGAAAAATGGCTATATAGTAGTTTTTCCCCCATGGCGGAAAAACTACTATATAGCAGTCTTTCCCCCATAGTAGTTTTTCCCCCTTACGTAACGGTTTGGAAATTACACACATTTCTTCTGTATCAGTCGGATAACATTTGAAATACAAATGTACTATAGTAATAGCCTGTGGATCAAACCGATTGTGCTATAGTTAACGGGTTTCTGTATACTGTTAAATGTTTTGTTTGTGCGTGTATTTATTTTTTGTTTTATTTATTTATTTACAAGTCTTTCTTTTTATATATTTACCAATGTATGCTATTTTCTTCTATTATTTCATTGTAAAATTTGTCGTTTTACTTGCTTATAGATGTCAATCACGACGTCAGGCTGTAACTCAAAATTCGATCCCAGGCAACTTTTCGTAATACATCATAAGTAAAATAGGAATTTATCAATCTAAATGTTCCAATGACAAATATTGGAATTGAACGTGCAAGATTTCCTTGAACATTCAATTCCTAAATAAATTAAGACTGATGCATTATATATATCACAATATCGCTACAGAGTACATGATGAACATGAAAATAACAGAAGGGAGTTCCATCCAGGTGTCCACGATTTGCAATCTACGACAAGGCTTGTCTAGTCGCAGATGTTGTAAATAATGATCACAAGAATGTGATTTCCTTGTCCATTACGCAAAGTATGAAAGGTTTCATCTTAAAATATCTATATGCTAATTTTCAAAGCTCTGCACCCTTTTGTGTAGAAGATATAGTCAAGGTTAAAGTTTTTGAAAAGTAGGTCACAATTCAAAGTCAAGGTCATTAGGTCAGAAGTCATGGGCCCAAATTAAAGATCTTATCACAAGTAATCTATATATGAAGTTCAAAATTTATTTCTCCTTTTGGTACAAAACACAGCTAAAGTTTACGTTTTTGAAAACGTAGAACACCAAGGTCAAAGTCACTAGTTAAAAATTATGGTCCCAAATAAAAGGTCTCATCACAAGAAAACTATATGTGGAGTTTCAAAGCCTTGTACCTCTTGGTACAAACGATATAGTTAAGGTTTTGCCACAGGGTAAAAGTCACAGACAGGTCAAAAACTAGATGCCCCCGAATTTCATTCTGGGGGAATAAAAACGAACTTGTTTTTCTTTTTTCTTTTTCCATTTGTATATATATAGATTTCTCGGATTAAATAAAGATATCTCGAATGAAATTTTAATAGATAAATCTTTGTTCTAAATATATGCATTTGTATTTGGAAAAGAAATTAAAATTGAAGACATTTCTACTGAAGAAAATGAGATATCTCTAAATTAATTGGATATATCTCCATGTAAAAAGTTGAGATATCCTATTTTAAATAGAAATCTGTTTATTGTTAACAATGTAACAAGCTGGATTTACTTACATGTATGTGTGAAAAGAAAATCCGGAATTTCACACTGGGGGAAAAATCCACTATATAGTAGTTTTTCCCCGGGGGAAAATGGCTATAAGAGGGGGAAAAATGGCTATATAGCCAAATTTCCCCCGGGGGAAAAACTACTATATAGCCATTTTTCCGGGGGGGGGGGACTACTATATAGCCATTTTTCCGGGGGGAAAATGGCTAGGGGGAAAAACTACTATATAACACCGGTCAGTATTTAGTAATGAAGAAAACCGTATCTTCTTCCCGGAAAACACTGGTAAACGTTCCCACCTAACCCATCCTTGAATGGAATCCAAAATTGACAATAATGAGAGGCTTTAATGAGTTTATCTAGGATATTTATCCATACAGTCAAAAATGAAACGTATAAAAGTAGATTAACAGATTAAAGACTATGTTTTCTAGAAATTCTGAGAGTAGAAGATTGATATATTATATTTCTTAAATAGAGTTTCGTGCACAATACCTTAATCCTGTTGCCCGTCCTATGTAGAAAAATCCAATACATAATTCTGAATCCGGGAATAGACGTTTACGTTATAGGTTCTTTATTGTGTATCTCCCTCGTTTATCAATAGAGTCCGTATCATTGTCCGTTAATTCCCTCGTTATCGTATTTGAGGGTTGTACACTACAATACGACCACTGTTCTCCACGTTTGATGTCCCACACCTTATCGCAGACCACTAACGGCTTGTAGTATATAGTATTTATTTAATAGCGCCTGGATAGATATCTATCTGTGTCACCTGAGTTAGATCCAGGCTCGATAAAAATCAACACAAATTGGAAAACTTGTCGTATAAATTATGCCAAACTGCAGACAAACAGAATGACTGATCTCTGTTGATCACGTGTCAACATTCTGTACACAGATTCAGTCTAGCTGCATACCAATTACCGACCGGGGTTACGTTCATCCTCTCGGTTCCGCGCCCTGGACCTCGTCGTACGATGGGTTGAAGTTTGGGATTAAACTTCTATAGGATATAAATCTAACCTTGTTCGTGAAATTTACGTATAGTAAATCTCAGGTCTGATTGAGTGACTAAAAAGATACAAACAATTGTCTTGGTAACACATTTTTGACACTTCAACCACATAAATCGCCTCACGACAACCTCCCCTCGTACTACCTGTTGACGATAGGTGTACCGGAAGAGAGACCTTTATTAGTAAAGCTCGCTTATGCAATTGTTTATGATGTTATCATATAAGACATCTCAGTGACTTGGGTGGCTAAAACAGTTGCAAATTGAAAGACATATCGCTGCACTAATCTATTTCAAAAAGACCTTCGACTACAGGAAATGACTATATCGGAATTGTTGTGTGAGCGAATCATCCCGGAATTACAACAATTTTTGTTATAAACGTTATTACTCAATTTTAAAATAATATGTTTTATCAGGCAAGTTACCCGCAAGGTATTATAAATACGTACCTGTATTCACAGTAGACAAGTTGTAAAAATAGATAAAGAATTTCTTTTAAATTAGTGACAGATCCAGTATTCAAGAGGAGTCAAACTATGTCCTTTTGAACCGCAATTTGGCAGATAAAAGATGTTAAAGGAATGTGTACTTTTACCGATAGGAAAGCGCTTTCCCGTCCTTTATACCCGGACCTGATTAACTGATTATTGCTTAACATCAATCCACGATTATTTCACGTCAATGTCGGCATATGCCTGATGCATTGCATAGAAATTTATTGGTTTGCAACGGACCCACCCGAAGCAGTGAGAGATCTTTCACGTACCACGCCTACCGTGATAAGGGACGTCGGTTTTTACCGTCTCATCCGAAAGACCAGACACCGGAGCACCCATGATGGGAGTTGAACCCAGGCCTCCCAGTCACGAGTCGAACACATCATCCTCTGGGCTACACCGACTTGTATACACGGACTCCGACTCCAATTTTCTAAAGCAAATCTGACAATGCACTATATTTAAGTTTCATAATATATATTTCCATATTATTTCCAAGATTTCGTGTACATTTACATTTTGAAATCTATACAACCCTATCTAAAGACCAACCCTATCTAAAGACTAACCCTTTCTCCCGCCTTTATGAATAGTGTGTGTGTATGTGTGTCCGAAGTTGGGTGTCCTTTATGACCTTACCTCGGACAACCTGTCATGACCTCTCAGAAGGATCTAACTTGCGACGTGCGAAGTAAAGTCTATAATGTGCACATTATGATAGTTGATTTGAGCGGAAAAGCTTACACCTTGAACAATAGGGACATGACACTTCTTCTAGCTATATACTGACTTTTAACAGCTTAGTCCATTCTTGACGGATTTTATTCCACTTAGGGGATATTAGAGGCTTCAGTCGCATTACTATAATTACAGCCGTCATATAGTGTTGCTCGATGTTCTATGCGACCTCGCCCGATTTAATCACAGTACTCTGCAGGATAAAGAAAAAAATGTATAAAAACCAAAAGAAAACCCGAAAGTGTTTACTATTTTATCACTTCTACTTAACCTGGCTTTATACGCATCATAAATTATGAATGGTCCATTCCATATCACGTGATAGCCATATATATTATTGAGATTCGGTGGTTACCCATCGTGGAAAAGGTACATCTCAAATCCAGACAAGACATTTACTTGTTCATTCCCATATGGTGCCTATCACCGATATTATAATACATAAATTATATTTTATTCATGTGTTGTCAAAAAAAAAATATGTTGTATGACATTAATTTAATTCCTATTAGAAAATTCAATTCGATTTGGGATATAAAACGTTTGTTTAGAATGATATTAATTTCTGTGAAACTGTATTTTAGTTCACTAAGCCTAACAATTGCATTTTTAACTTTATAAGATTCCCTACATGTGTCCTTTTCTAACATTAAATTTTTGTACTTTAATTACAAAAATTTAAAGTTAGAAAAGGATGCATGTATATCAGATACATTACAAAACTTCAATGTATCACATCAAATTGTCGCCCGAGTGCACATCGTGAAACACATGTGAATGATCTGCTGGTAGTGAGGTATCTAGAAGCATGGTTTGTGTCATGTGCTTTATAAACAATCTGAAAACATGAGGGCTTCTGTACACATTATACACAGTATGCCCAAACTAATGCATCCCCCATGACGTGAATGAATCAATTCGCATTTTATATAATAATGCAGTAATTTGAAACAGGGCCCCGTTCATGGTTCGATCTATTAAGTAAAATTCATCTGGTGCAGATCCTGAAGATTTGGACATTTGAATATATCAAACCTCATAAGCGTTTTATCATACGTAGAACATCCTAATGAACAAGGAACGTCTGATTGAATATGATAACGTTTTCAGACATTCATAGAATAGATACTATAGATATTTCTATTTTGGGTATATTTAACCAAGAATACATTTCTGCAGTAGGGGATCTGTAAGTCCTTTTACAAAGCTGGTCGGAAAATTTACCAAAAAAAGGTTATTTTCTATCATTTTTAAGACTGCAATCCCCCCTTCCCAGACCGAATAGTGCAAAACATTAGTCATAGGAGACTGCACACCGCCTTTCAAAAATTTCTAGATCCGCCTTTGAGCAAGTCTAGTAAGTTCTGCGATTTTTATTATGAATTCTAAAATGTACAAAGACCGATGGGGTTTTTTTGTAAATTTATTTGTATATCTCTTATATATATTTCATATAAGAGACATTTTATCGAATTTTCCTATTGAACGCCTTTGTATGGGGTATATAGCATATCACTGTATCGCACCCGCCCGCTCGTGCTCAATGCTCAAGTCTACACAGACTTTGAAATAATGAATAATGGAGCCACGTTCTCCTGTAATTAGTTGTTAATGGTCCACACAAAGAACTTTGGTAGGTTGGTAAGTAGAGAATGCAATAACAGGAGCGCCAAATTCTCCCCGTTCAATTAAGTTTATTTCCAACGTAATGTAGAACCGTGCACGTCTAAATACAATCAGGGAATAGATATTATTCTTCAACGTCTATAGAAGGCTATTACCCACAAATTATTTCTAATGAGTTCAAAACTCATATTTGGGAGATAGGCTATCAACCATAGAAGTATAATAATTCTCAGAAAATAAATTTATTGGAATTTAGCTGTTTCGACCCTCAGCTAATTGGTATTTCAACGTCGCAGGTGGCCAGAGCGAAAAGAAATTATACCGGCAAGTCTGTTGATCAATATGGCATTCATTACCTTATTGCTTCCTAATGCTTCTATAATCTTTGTAATGTATGTATAAAGTGTTGGCGCAGACGCTATCCTGCAGCACCTTCTATGCAGTCTCTAGACACTAGAGGACCACTGAGAAATGATAGTATTGAAACATGGGATTTTTTTTTCTGTACGAGTATATATTAGAATGTTTTATGGCTTCGTTGAAATAGTATTCGTTTAAGTTCACAGCTTTCGGTTATATAAAGTAGGGACGTATGTCCCTGTATAAAGTTCCGAGGGGCGTAATTAATTTCAGAAAAAAAAAACCTACTTGAGCCGTCTGAGAGATATGCATGCATAATCTCCTTTTATCAACGCAACACATATGAAAAATGTTTTAACAAATACCCATTGGTTACAAGTTGAAGTATTTCAAGAGTTTTCACGATCTGATTGATTGTTAATGTAGCAGGTTAAATTTTTCGGAATGTATTACTACATTACAATGCCTGGCAACACATTCTCGTGGTGTGTGTCGTCATGACCAGTTATAGACAAAGCCGACCCTTATCCCGCCCAAACATCTAGATTCCTTTTTCTCGGCTTCTACTCACTATTTCGTGCGGATAAAAGTAAATAATGTGATTATTTCTTTAATCCTTCCCATCAAAGGAACAGTCAAGTGTAGTGTGGAATGTGTACGCAAGAGAGGTACCGCATGTTTCCGTTGCTGAAGACGTAGAGAAACCTTGTGGCCAAATTTCAGGAGCGATAACTCGAGAAATCACAAGTAATCATCATGATCATCATGATCATTACCATCATCATCATCATCATCATCATCATCATCACCACCATCATGATCATGATTATCATCATTATCATTATCATCATCATCATCATCATCATCATCATCATCATCACCACCATCATGATCATGATTATCATCATTATCATTATCATTATCATCATCATCATCATCATCATCATCATCATCATCATCATCACCACCACCACCACCATCTTCTTCTTCTTCTTCTTCTTCTTCTTCTCCATCACCATCATCATCATCATCATCAACAACAATTCAGTACAACTCAAAGGAATGTATCAGAACAAGAGTAAATTAATTTTAAAATCAAAGTTCGTAAAAGTAGCTTCCGCCTGTATGGCCGCTTAGACCTTTGTATCCTGATATAACTCCAAAATGAAAGATTGCCTCTTCCTTTCACTCAAAACTGTTTAAATTCAAGTCAAAACGACGTGTCTGTTCATGAAATATCTGTTTCTCATTTCTTTTTTATCTTACTTTTTTTTTAAAATATGTTAACGTTTAAGGATATCTGTGAACGTTTATAGCTTTCTTCTTGGGTTGATCTGTGCCCACATCTCTGATTTCAGCTCGTATGTCTATAAGTATGCGGTAAGGTCGGCAGACTTCATTCGCACCTATCTATGTCCAATTATTTCAGCTAGTACAATACACACATTTTCTAGTTTAAAGAGGAGGCCGTGAAATTAAATATCTACTGCTCACTCGTAAGGAAAATGATGACAAATTTCATGTAATCTATACCCGCTACAAACAGGTTACATTAAAAGAGGTATTAAGGGGTGGATTCCAAGCAAGGTTACGTTAGAGAGTGGGTGGATCCATAGTAACATACACTACAAGCAAATTACATTAAGAGAGGTACACATGGGTGGATCCAGAATACGTTACATTAGATAATGTATTCAGTGGGTGGATCCAATCATGGTTGTATTAAAGACTTGTGGGATGGATTCAGGGTAACTTAAACACAATACAAACATCACATTAAATGAGGTGTTCAGAGGATGGACCGCGATTAAGGTTACATTAAAGAAAAATCAGGGGTGGATCCCGGTTCCTTTTTCTTACTACAAAAGCGTTACATTTGAGTATTTAAGCTGGATTCCATATAAGCTATATCATGGTATATGTAATGATATTAGAGAAAATCGGGGGAGCGAAAGGGGTAACTTCTATCCCTGTGTAAGCAGACGTCCGAAAAATTAAGGAGGTGGATCCCGGATTTCTCTACCTCTGTATAAGTAGGAAAGTGGAGATATTCAGGAGGTGGATCGTGAGTATATTTTGCCACGTTATAAACAGAGACAATAGAAAACTCCAAGGGACAGATTCCTAGTTCCTTTCACCCACAAAATACATTGCATTAATTGGATTTTAATTAGGTACATCTGGAGTTAGTGTTCACCATTAGACTATGATGCACTATTTCACAATTCAAGGATGGATCCTAAATTACTAAAGTGCCAAGGTTATATAAAATTACGAAATTCGAATGATCATTGTGGTGTAAATTAAGAAAAAAGAAAAACCTTCGCATAGTAAATTTAGTGTATACAAGTAGCTGCAAAATATACAAAATAAAACAATGACCTGTAAATGATCTATAAACTTCCGGCCTCGTGCTTGTTCTCGATTTGTCACTTTGAAGTCTTATATCCAAATTCACCATTCGCCCCTAGATGATTACAAGTTTCAAAGATCATTTTAACGGGAAAGAGACCGGGTAACTGTATATCATGGTGCTTCTTTCCTGTTTCAAAGTGTAGGGATGTCACATTTCCCCGTATTGAGTGCAATTTGTTATTTGTGATATTGACTCTAAGATTTTATTATCAAGATAAAGATTTGCAACTCCGATCAAATGACATCACAAGCAAAAGTGTAAAAGTTAGTAGATATGAAGTAGGTCTTCGTTCATCTGTATGATAATATACCATCAAACTCTTCAGGTAGGAAAGGAGATTTACAACGTATCGTAAACACGAAAGCAGGAAAGCCATACTGACCATAATAGACCATGTATTGTGTTTGTATATTGGTCATGTTTTAATAGTATCTAGCACCTTAAGTAAATTCAAAAATTAAAACATGAAACATTCATTGAACACCTCCTTTGGATGGTATCTTCATATACAAAACAGAATTAAATAATAAAAAAATGATAACCATCACACACAAAAAGCAAATATTAGTTACTTTATAGTATAAGTTGAAAGAAATTCCTGAATATTTTAGAGCATGTTTACGCTGTAATTTCATTTGTAATATCAATTGCTATTTGTGATACGAGACCACTAATGTGTTGTTCTAACATAACATGTAATCCATGTATATATGGCGAATATTTTATTAGATCCCTCAAGTAACCGATTTATCCTCCTTCATCAACACCAAGGACATAGGAGGAACCGAGGACGAGGAGCTGGACCTACTGAGAATAAATCGCTTTGATATGGGTTCTATGCGATGCGCACGCGCACGTCCGGTGGAGCCGTCATGCCGCGTGTGTTAAAACAGCCCTCACGACTGCTTTTCACGTTATTAATGCGAATGTTATGGTAAGACACCACCCATTTGTAGTTGCTCACTATTTATTTATAAAGTAAACTGCAACGATTAAGATTTATTCGACAATAAAATATAAATAGACTATGCAATTATCATCTTATCAAGCAATCAACACATTGAATTCTTTTTATTCGCTTGTTTTGTTTACGTATTATAATTACTTATTTCAAAACTATGAAATGACAGTATATTGTGTTCATTTGTGCCGTGTGACATATTTACATTCTCTTGGTATAACGGTTTAAACACCACCCCTTATTCCTGATTATGAATTCTGCTCGCTATAGTGTCATGCACGTTTTTGCTTTTGTGTTAGTTCTCGCTTTAACTTCTCATTTCTGTCAAGTCATGGGTTCAAATCAAAGTCGTGACAAGAGACGGACTTTCGGTATCCACGACCTAAGTCGACGGTTTTGTCCGGGTACCCTGAAATCCTCCATTACCAAACACTTGCCGTCACCATTTGCGGGAAATAAATGTGCGGAAGCGTAATACAATACGCTTATGAATAAATCTTCTGTATTTATAATATTACCAGAGACTATATATGCATGTATATCAATGTATATCACAGAACACACGAAATCAACAGACTATCGTATATGTTTTAAATATAAAGAACTTACTTTTCATGTTCGCCTCTGGAGTACTTCAATACAAAGTGATGTAGTTGATTTACTTTCCTTTATTTATGATATAATGTAGAGTAGACGATACATGTATATATAATGAAGCTTCCTTAAGTACAGATTCAACAAAGTGACATTCGAGTAGCACGAATAACAATGGGTCACTAAAGAGATTGATTTTAAGCTTACTCTCCTTGTATACACGGGGGAATAATCCTAATCTAAAAGTACTTCCTTCAATGCACACAAATTAACCAAACTGTTAGACCCCTGCTTATACAGCTACACTGCCCCTTTAAGGTGTTAAATAAATACACTACATTTCGTATTGGAATTGTCTGTCCTACCAGAAAATTATTTCATTCCCTCCCCAAACATTGGGGTGTCCGAGACATATTTTTCACACGTCTCTCGACAAACATTGACTGGTTTTAAAAGAAAAATAATCATGTTCCTAATTTGTGTCGGTACAAGTTCTTTGATGTAGGCAATACTGTATTTAAAGATAAAATTTTACCATTATTTTCCATTTATTCGAGATGTACGTGATTTATAGTAAAGCGACTTGTGTAGAAATATTGGCTGTTTACCTATGTACTTATTGTATAACGTGTATAGACAGGTAGGTATTCCTCACAAACCTCTTTGTCTGGTCTATACATACAAACGCGTGCCACTCACAAATCTATACGCTTATACAATTAATGCACTCGTAACACATGCTCTCTCTCTCTCTCTCTCTCTCTCTCTGTTTGAGTGTGTGTGTGAGCCCCCCCCCCCCCCCCCCCCCCCCCCCCCCCCTCCCCGCTCTCTCTCAACTACAAATTATTTTCAGTAATCAATATAAGAATAAACTATAATCTGTATCAAAAATTCGGTTGTGCTTAGTTGTATCTCAAATATATTATGTAATGCCATATTATATTGCATTATGTATACAGATCTATAAGTTGTAATGCTTTTAATTAACAAACAAAACTAATACTCAGATTGCACAGTGAACATCTTTTATACAGAATCTATACACTCGAAAATGAAAATGATTAATTGCATCTTTAATACGATTTCCGACTCGTAAGTTAAATATGTCAAGTTGAATTTTCCCTAAATCATACTCAAAGTAAAACAATAAAATTCCCTTTTTTTTCTGAAGGAAGCTTTACAAGTTTAAATGCTTATTTATTTATTTATTTATTTATTTATTTATTTATTTATTTATTTATTTATTTATTTATTTATTTATTTATTTATTTATTTATTTATTTATTTATTTTTCTCCGACATAATACAGAAAATATCGACTTGTTGGTTTAGATACTTGTAACCTCTTTTTCATTCAAAGACCATATTAATAGTAGTAGAAACATAACTTTTCTATTACAAGTTATATATGCATAACGCTCTTACGATGCCATCATTTTATATAAATAATTAATGTATTTATGTATTAATATTGTACATATATTGTTGCACTTTTAACGCTCACTTTTTATGCATTAAAATATGTTAACTTTTCTAGAGGCATGCTTGCATTATGTGCATATATATTAATAAAAACCCTAAAAGAAAGGGCTTTTGACAGAATTAGTTATCAGTTTCATAATGAGGCAAAAAGTTATCGGGGAAATTGTTGGAAATCCTAAATCACTCTTAAAGCCCTGTATCATGATTAAATGCATCTCAAAGAAATGAAGCAGTGTATCAAGTCGCCACCATGGTCCACATGTTACTACAGCCTCTCAGAGTAAATACTTGGTAGTATTTACTTTGTATTAACTAGTCCTCTTGTGAACCAATAACATTTTTAAAATTAGCGAAAATTACATTTTACATGTACTAATCCAATCTGAACGTAAATTTGTTCTGAAAATAATCTTGGAGTACATCTCCTCTTCTAGCGGACTGTGACTTCGAGATTGTTTGAAATCTACTAACAACTAATGTAAACAATAGTGGAGTATTTTTCGTAATGCTGTGAACACATTGTATGATTTATTAGAATAAGTACAATTATTGTGAATTAAGAGAAGAAAGATACACCTGTAGAAATAGCTCACGTGTAAGAGGTTGGAGTATTTACCCACATCAAAGGGAAAGCGTTTGTTTAAGTCGCAAGACAATATTTGAAGGGAAAGAGTGAAAAGGACACACAGGGTGTCAAGTGTTATTTTAGTGAATTTAACTGGACATATAGGTTTCAAAGGGGACACCTTAATTTATGATACTTTGAACAAATTTAGCCTGAATTTACAAATGTAATTTTGATTTGTAGTTCGTGTATAGGTATAAACTTGAGACAAATTGAAACGATTAAAGAGGATATAAAAGTAGGGTAAGTCTCTTTCTTGCACGAGCTCGTTAAGGCAGGAGTGTATTGGGGCGCATTACTGAAATCCGAAAGCTATTCCTAGTTCTGTAGGCGAAGTGTTCGATCCAACACATACACTAAAACTTTTAAATTTAGGCTTTCTTAATGTTAAAGTTTTAAGCGAAATCATGCACCCAAACTTCTTTTAATACTTTGGTGGATCCAGGACTTTAAAAGGATGGGCTGATCCATATAAGTGTAAGTAAAAAAAAAATAGAAAACAGAAATGACGAATGAATCGAAAATAGGTACATCATTGTAATCGAGCCCTGGGCCCTTAGCCATATGCCTCATCCCTCTTAATCCTCCGATATGTACACAAGTTCTCTGTTTTACATGTATTTAATATCTATGTACACGTAGCTTTACACGTCACAATCTCCATTTTATAGAATTATGTGCAAATGTGGATGGGTTGTCGAACAGGCACATGATTGAATATGATATCATAGACCATTCCAAATGATTTGCATTGAATTAAATATTCAGAACAACAAAACAAAACGCAAAGATTGTTATACCCTACCCGAGATATCATAGAGAAAAATATTAACAAACGTTATCAACTCTTCACTTCTCTCTAAGCTTGGCTAAAGTTCAAATTGCCCACGTGTTTCTTTTAAAGATTTTTGGATGTGCCAAACGGACGTGATCTTTCGTCATCAGTTTTAGATTCTACATAAAACAACAAAGATTTCTGGAATTCTACTTATATAAACTACTAAATCATTTTACTCACCCCTATATTCGGCCATGTCTCGTCATGGATTATGCCCCTTGCTGTGATGTCCCAGTCCCTTACAATGTGACACAATGAGAGCCTGCACCTGTAGAGGTAGTCAATCACGTTAATCTAATTACTGAAAATAAACAAATTATCACTTATTATAAGCGTTAATTGCTTCCGTCAAATAAAACATTTGCTCTTTAAGTAAACACCTTTGTTTCCGTTAAGAATAACATTTTCCTTACATATCTTTGATGGTTTCTTTCATTATTTCGGCTATAAATCAATATTTTGACTGCATCTACTCAAATAAATACCTGATTAGCATTTTACCTCTAATTAATACCTTATAGGATATTTTCTCATGATTCATACAATCAATTAAATTACATATATATTCAGGTGTAACAAATATGATTCTGATTAAATGGAAATTTGACTACTAAATTTCAGTTTTCAAATACAGTTTCTGGAGTACATAAATTTCTATACATTAAATGTTTCCTTTATAGAAAATCAGAATTATTCTGATATAAAAAGTAGAAATTTGATTTTGTGAGTAAAAACTCTTTAAAGTGAGGACATCTGTAGATTTTTCATCCTTGTGGTGGACAATGAGGGAAACATATACTTTGATATCATGGACGCACACTTTGAAGCAGTAAAACATGCGAGCTAAGTAGGCTTTGGTATTTTACTTATTATCGCCCTTCTTGTGTTAAAAAAAGAACCAAGAGCATTTCTTAAGTTATATATTCGTTCTGTGTTCCTCAAAATAATTCACAACTAATGTTTTACAGGAAGTGTAAAAGAATAACCCATAAAGTTAGAAAACCCATAAAGTTAGAAAAATGATGGGCATTCTTGAGATCGACGGATTTAGCGAAGATGACCTTAATACTTGGTTGAAACAATAGTGACCACCTCTCTCTCTCTCTCTCTCTCTCTCTCTCTCTCTCTCTCTCTTTCTCTCTCTCTCTCTCTTAAATACACGACCAACCTATTATTCCTATGGCGATATCAGAGGTATAAGTATTTCAGTACTGAGGCATAATGTCAGGGTTGGATATCCATGGATACGCACCATTAGTGTCGTATTCAATAAATCTTGTGTTTTAATGCATTATTTTTTTTCTATCAAAACAAATTTCGAGTTATCAAAATCGTGTTTGATGAAATTTATACTGAGCCCATGGGATTCCCACGAACGCATTCAAGAATAATGGCATTATTCCTCTACAGTCTCCTATCTGTGCCCGACCTCTACATGTCTTTTGCAATAATTGTGCATGTTATATGATCCCGACATACCCAAGGAACCGTACGGTAAATTTATATCCCATTTTGATTGTATTTTGACAGAAAACTTTATGATGCTATAGAATTTCGTGGTGTGAACACGGTTACTTATATCTGATAATACACGAATTGTTATGCACATGAAATTGAAGTCGTGCAACTGTGTATTACAAAGCCCCGGATATCATATTCAACTGTGATCCAGCACGAGACCAGTGGTGGATCCAGTGATTTATCAAGGCGTAGAAAGTACAATTTCCTCATATGACCTAAGACTAAAACATTTACAATTCGGGTAAAATTTGGAGTCCCTGTGAAGGGGAAGGGGATACCCTGTATGCGGCTCCCTAAATCCGCCACTGGGATAGGATTACGACATATAGATTACTACACAGGTACATGAAACCAGACGGCTTTATCCAGACTGAGTGATGAATGGTCAGGTGTCAGGTGGGGCCTCTTATTGGGAATATACCGGGTAGGGTAGGGGATTTACATATATTTTTTATGTTTTATTCTTTTTGTAATCTATTGAACATCTCTGATACATTCAGATCCATTGTTGTGACTGACGAACCCAAGATAAATTCTTCTTAGCATTTACATTGTGATATAATGCACCTATAGATAGGTTTCACTAGCAGAAATTTAGCTGGAGTTACCTCCCGTTGTCGGCCATGTTTGTGGTCAAGCATGATGAGTTACGTGAATTTCTTTTTAGAAAGTTGTTAATATTTACATTTTCAAGGAATTTTTTACACTGACTAAAACCTCAAAATCTGTATAAGCATTGCAAAAAGACAGGCCGTATCCCTAGTTTGGAGAAATTACCTACATAATTTTGTTGATTACTGAACAAATATTTAGTTCGATACCTCAATGATGGCGGAAAATTTCTCACAAGGGAAGTAACTCCAATGAAATTTCATGCTAATGAAACCTATTTATACGTAGGCTTACTGTATTCTGATATGTGAAATTAGTTTTGTGTGTGCAAAGGATCCCAACCCCGATCCTGATTCCCATAAATTCGGTCATATCGCGACAGATATACAGGAGCTCTCTCTCTCTCTCTCATAGCTGAAGTAAACAGCGAAGAAGTACTGAAGGGTTAACCACATCTCGAAGTCCATGGAAGAGAAGGACAATATCGTGTACAATGTCATATTCTGACAAATGTAAATCTGATCAGTTAATTTTAAGTGAGACCAGGTACCCTGGATTAGTAAGCGTCCCCTGCTTGCATAAAACACGCGTCCCAAAAGTCCTGCGAACACATGTATGAAACAAGCAGGACACTAAATCAAATTATTCCATTCACGATATGAAAGAGAATACACAGAAGTACAGTCCGGGAATCGAGCACGGATTGTTTGTACCACAATCCTAAACACACCATCATATCTGTCATTGCGAAATCCTTCTGAGTGAATGGGGTAATTTCGTTGTCCGACAATATGTATAACAGTCTCTAGTCTTTTTATCATTTATTTATTTATTTATTTATTTATTTATTTATTTATTTATTTATTTATTTATTTATTTATTTATTTATTTGTTTGTTTATTTATTTATTTATTTATTTATTTATTTATTTATTTATTTATTTATTTATTTATTTATAATTAAAGGAATAAAGTTTGGCAAAATACACAACAGAAGTAAAACACATGGCAAATTCATCACGCGCTTCAACAACTTCTGATCGGCTTTATGAACATAGATATTAGACCAATAATTTCGACTTCACTAAAAATCTTCTTGAGATTTTGATGATGCAATACTGCCCAATTTGACCTCTGGTAAACTCCATCCAAACACGTTGATCGAACGGAATACAGCATAAGGATCAGGTAAATGGAAACTATTCCCAAGGACCTCTCAGAAACACTGGGAGACGATCACCGTATTAAAGACAAATGCTCATCGCATGCTGTATTGGCAAAAGGTTTTATTATTATTATTATTTTATTTTCATCGGTTGTTTTAGCTAGAATCGCATACATGAGGGTACGAACCAAGTAAGTATAAAGTTTTAATAGTTTGGGGTATTCAGTGATTTATCACGCACCTTGCAACCTACTCTAATCAATGCACGATCTCCAAATAGATTTAAAGTTTAGATTGACTTGACATCATGCCCTCCTTATAAAGGACACACACTTTATACGGAACATACACTGAGTAAGCGGACAAGAGAGGGTTTCTTCGTAAGAAATGTCCATGTACGATGTATACGATACACGCAAGGGAGTCACAGAGATAATATGCAAGCAGAACTGAAAAAAAATCTGACAACGTTCCGAATGAGGTCATTGCAACAATGGAGACACGATTGAGGGTTTAAACGAGGCCGACTATTATTCGTGTATTAAAAGGCATGCCAAAGTGCATTGCATGTCGGAGTGTGATTACTAAAGTAGCAAGCTGGTGGTCCAAACAGTGTAAATGATGCGATCTACAAATGTAGTTTGGTTCAAACGTGTAAATAAAACATTTAGCCACATTGAAAATGATGTAAGCACAAGAAGTAATGAAGTCATAAAATAATTGATGAAATATAACGAATATCATTAATGCACCTTTGTATATTTAAAATGAAATAAGAGGAACCTCTTAGAAATTCCTACTGGTCACCACTTATAAACC
The DNA here is from genome assembly GCA_035048485.1 of Pteria penguin. Lineage (NCBI taxonomy): Eukaryota > Metazoa > Mollusca > Bivalvia > Pterioida > Pteriidae > Pteria > Pteria penguin. The sequence continues at coordinate 441,794 of CM068582.1, read as the reverse complement.
GCTTCCTGGATCACGGATCTGATATGGGTTTTAAGACAGTGATTTCAGACTGAACAGTTTGGCATCATTGACTACTGTTAGAGCTCCACTGTATAATTTGCACTCTGCCAGTCATTATCAGAAAAGTACAAAGTTAACAAGCTATCTAACTGCCAACTCTGATAAATACTCGATCATTGCACTTAAAATGGATCGTTGCCCACACGAATTGTTTCCTAAAAACCATAAAATACAGTGTATAAAGATTACCTGGGATATACGTTGACATCACCATACAAGGAACCGGGGTTTTTTTTTCTTTTCTTTTTTTTTTCTTTGTTCAGCCACGGCGATTATTGTTTCGCAATTTGACCCTCCCTGGAAGTTCTTCGGTTCACATAAAATGATCATAGGCGGATCTAGAAATGTTTGATAAGGGGGCAGGAGGTTGCAGTCTCCCATAGCTAATGTTTACACCATTCGGTATGGAAAGGTGGAATGGGGGTGCAGCCCTAACGCGGCCGAAAATGACCTTTTGGGAATAAAATCCTACCAACGGAGGAGATGGGTCGGTTGCAACCCCCATCTAAATCAATCAATACTGTTTATAACAAACTCTCTTGTGATATACATTATGTAGTAGTGGAGTCCTATGTCAGCTTGAATACATCGAATGATTCACTCACTCTACAGTCACAGGCTCAGTGTAGTGATATTCGAAGTACTCCGTTCATCAGTCAGTAACTCGAGTATGAGGCAAGTCTTTTTTTGTTGTTTTTTATCTTTATTTTTTGGTTTTTGTTTGTTTGTTTTTTTTATATATATATATATCTATTCATCCATCAAGCGAATTACTTGATTTTTCTTTGGGTCTAAATGTTCCATAGTTACACCGATATTTAGTTCAACATATATTGTGAATGTGTCATTATGTGAAATCTTGCGTATGTTCGGAATCACATTCGTGACGTATAGCTTACATGTGGTAGTTCTATATAGGTTTGATGGTTTGATTTCATATCTAGTACACATGTTCCTCAGGAAAGTTAATTGACCAAAATCAAAGTCGTCGACAATACATATTGACGTCTTGGCTGTTCAGTACTTCTAGGATATTCCTGGCATGGTATGGGGTGTAACTTTAATGTGTCATTAAGCATGATCCAAAAACCTGCAATGACGGTGACGCGAGTTTATGTGTCAAAATTCAAGGTCATAATGATGATCTTTCTACAGTCCTTGTATCAATGCATGGACTGATATGATGCTATTGTATGTTTCCATAAATGATCCAGAGGCATGATACTGAGCCAAGTTCATGGGACTAAGGTCAAGGTCAAATTGTAAAAGCTCTTAAAACGTATCACTCAACATCCCTTATGTTATTGCATAGATATTGCTATAAAACTAAATACATGTATGACGTTCCTTATGACCAAAAGGTGCGGCATAATCTTGCAAAACTGTTCAATCCAGCTTTCATAGAAGTGCGGACCCTTTGCCAAAATTAAATCACAGAATTCATTTTTTCATACTGTACTGAACCAGCGGAATTCAATCGGACAGCAATTTGATCGTGTCCTGTTCCACCCTGTCTTTAGGATGAGACAGTAACACCAAGGTCACGCAAACGACCCCTTACTGTTTCGGGAGGGTCCGTTGCAGGAGAGGTCAAAATTTATGTGCAATGCATCAAGCAGACAAAAAATAATAAACAATCATTCATTAAGTGTATTGCATTATCTAAACTGAAATCCGATAAATGCCAGAACTATAGGGTAATACAGATGTAAACAGTATATTCCAGGCAGTGTAAATGCGAAAATGAATTTTTTTAGGTATGTGTAAAGTCAATGGGCTTTCTTACAACACATACAACAATTCGGTTACGTCGGTGTTGGAAGAAATAGTATGCCAAAACATACCACCGCCAAGTCAGCTGACTATAGCACCATTCTTAAAATCCACAGAGATTTTTGAGTAATGTTCTATCTGGGGATACCAATCCATTATATATGGACATCGACAGGAGCTACCTACCATATCGAGAAATAATCAGGAATTTGCCAGACTCTAGCGACGACATTAATGCATGCACAGGCAACGGATACTGGATTGCAACATTTACAGCGGAGAGAGTGGGTTCCGTCTCCAAAGAGCGACAGTCAACATTCTATTTCAATGCATTATCAATTAGATCGTGCGTGGTAGAGAAACATCTATGTAAGCAATCTGCTTTTTATGTCCCTTTTCCTTTTCTGCTGTATAATTGTTTCATCGTGGTCCTAGAATTTTGTTTTTCATTCTGACAATAATCATTTAAAAAAAGAATCGAAAACAAAAACTCCAGTTGAGCCGGCGTCACAAAATCGGTCAGGTGCTCGTCACATGACCAAGTGGTCCCGGGATCGAGGTCTGTCAGAGGCTCGTCAGTGTACTGTCTTTCGGACGAGACATTAGAAACCCGAGGTCTCACAAACGTCACAGTTCTAATACTAGTATCACTCTCAGCAACCGATAGGTCCGTTGCCTTAGTTTTTTCATTTCTGTCCGTTGCATTTGGCAGATGCCGTCACCATATGAGTGCAATAATCGCTAGTGTGACGTAAATACACACAAACATACACACTCTCTCACACATACAGACACACAATTCCTTATCATTTAGTTCCTTTCAAACCATGTTTTACATTCTCAGAAACTGGTACGTTATGTCTGCACGATTTCTCAACATCTCTAAACTTATGCCGCGGTAGTGTCAATATATTGACGTCACAGTTACGTAAAAAGGGGTTTACGTCAATAGGGAAAAATTGTGGATGAGATATACCCTTAATTTTTAAACCAATCAAAATGCGTGTTACAAGTAAAATCAAATGATTATTTCAATATAAATAGTAGAAGTCATTATGACGAACAACGAAATCCAGAATAAAGTTTTGATGGATAGACTGAAAGATATTTACTCACGCCTTACTGTGGATCGAACCCCAATTAACTAAAGGTGAAAGGTTACACCGTCCAGCGAGGATTGGAGACACCTTAATATTTCTGAGAGAGAGAGAGAGAGAGAGAGAGAGAGAGAGAGAGCGCCCTTTTTATTGGAGTAATCTGCTACAGTTACGATAGCCTTGAGTGTGTTGTTTCTGTGGCACAGACTATATACGTCAGGTGTTATCTAATCAGCAACAGGAGCAGAGAAGATTATGCAATGATTATGGCGTCAGTAGCTATACTACAGCACAGAATGGGTGGTATAAAATCAAGACCAATTAATTCCACTCGTAACAAGCCGACCCGTAGTCCAGAAATAAAAGTTCCTTGACAATTTATCGCTTTCTTAAGTGAAGAATACGAGTATCTTCGAAGTTTCCTTGTCTGAAAATACAGTACAGTTCAGATGATATGGAGAAAACACACAAAACACAGAGGGAAATACACCCAAACTCACAGTGGAAATCTTGTGCTCATTCACACTTTTGTAAAAAAAAAAAACCCCACTGTGTATTGTGTAATTCTTGCATTTACACCTGGATGTGGCCCACTGTTGCGGGTGGAAAATTGCAGAACACCTGGACTGTACTGTAATAATTGCCAAGCCTAAAACAAAATTATTTCAATTTTTCTTATTTAAAGAAACAATCGATAACTGCTTCGGAAATTTTCGAAAATTGTGTGGGAGTTCCACTTTAAAAATATTAATAAAAGCGATGCATATTGTGCGAAATAAGCCCTTTGTGAAGCACGTTTCTAGAATGGACACAAAGTACGCACTTCAATGCAATAACGCTTATTGATGTGATAGCATCCTCTTGTCATAAAGAGCTTGTGTATCAAGAGTGATGATTCACAAGTGTGAACATTCCTGTCTGTATTTTTACAAGATGACGTTATCAACAATGTTGAATGTGACCTTGAGCTATGATCCCTGAACTTGAAAAACAATGAAACACGTTCTTTTGAATTAAAGACTATGTGTACTACGTTTGATATTTTTCCAAACTTGTATCTTATGTACAATGTTTATCAGCAATGCTTATCATCAGTCGTATGTGTACTAAGCTTGTATCGTTTGTACAATGTTTATCAGCAATGCTTATCATTAGTCGCGTGTGTACCAAGCTTTACCTTGTGTACAATGTTTATCAGCAATGCTTATCATCAGTCGTATGTGTACTAAGCTTGTATTGTTTGTACAATGTTTATCAGCAATGCTTATCATTAGTCGCGTGTGTACCAAGCTTTACCTTGTGTACAATGTTTATCAGCAATGCTTATCATCAGTCGTATGTGTACTAAGCTTGTATTGTTTGTACAATGTTTATCAGCAATGCTTATCATTAGTCGCGTGTGTACCAAGCTTTACCTTGTGTACAATGTTTATCAGCAATGCTTATCATCAGTCGTATATATACCAATCGTTTATCGTTTGAACAATATTTATCAGCAATGTTTATCATCAGTCGTATGTATACCAAGCTTGTATCGTTTGTACAATGTTTATCAGCAATGCTTATCATCAATCGTATGTGTACCAAGTTTGTCGTTTGTACAATGTTTATCAACAATGCTTATCATCAGTTGTATGTGTACCAAGTTTGTATCTTATGTACAATGTTTATCAGCAATGCTTACCATCAGTCGTATATGTGCATTGGAAAACAATAAGCATCGTCTGGATTTATTCACAAAAATTACATGTACCAAGTATGGCTGTCCTTACCTAAATGGATTGGTGGTTTGTATCTTGTTTACAAGGTTTATCAAATAGGTTTAACATGTATCCTGGATCTTGATCCATTGACAAAGAATAAAAAAAGCCGTTGTCAGGACAAAACAAAATAATAATGATAATAAAACATGTAATAAAAAGTCGTCGTTGTCAGGACCAGTGATATATGTACCAAGTTTGATGGCCCATTTCAAACTGTTTTATCTGAATCATGTTGATATCTCCACTATATGCAATGTTTACCGGGTGACCTTGACCTTGTACCCAGACTATAGCCATCGTACAAAGTACAAAGTTTGATGGTTTAGCCCAAACGGGTCCCACTGTTTCTTGTTTTCAACAATGTTCAGTATGTAACCTTGATCTTGAAAAATAAAAGGCGTCGTCCTCCCCGCATCCACCTTCGCTTACCAAGGGTTACAGCCCGCTCTTTCTCCTTGGGAAAGAGTGAACCGTAACCCTTGGTTAGCGAAGATGCCCCACATCTGTAACTGACGGCTTTGGATTGTGTTGTTTGTAAGCTTTATCAACCATGTTTAGTGTGACTTTGACCTTTGACTCTGTTCCTCAAAAAGACAGACGTCGTAGTATTATCATAAGAAGTATGTTTAACATGTTGGACGGTACTAGCCCAAGTAGCACTTCGGACTGTGTCTGTTTACAAGGTTTCTCAACAATGCTTAATTGTTACATTGACCTTTGACTACTGACCTTGAAAATAATAAAGTATGTGTACGGTCCTAGCCCAAGTGATCTGGTCTGTAGGCTATCTTATTTACAAGCACAGACAGGCATGCACACTGCGTCATATATAACCCAATAGTCCGTCTACGATAGTAGTATAAAAGGACTGTTTTGGTGAAACTTTTAATTTTTTGAAGGGGATTGCACCCCAAGTACACCTTCTGAATCTACCAATACAATTACTCTTGTACAACATTGACAGCACCAAAATTAAATCATGCATCTAATTTAATACGGGGAGATTTCTAATTTATTCATGCGCATTTCATTCACAAGTAGTTCTGTTCACATTTAAATTACTTCCCTCGTCAAATGTTAACACTGTATATAGATCTAGTAAAATATCACACTTTTCCAGTATGTACATTGTACCGTGTTCAACATTTCATCATATTACCTTCCAATAATACGGATGGTATATATGACCCTTCAATTAAATTACCTGTGTATCCATGGTGTTCAAGAGGAACTTTGTAATAGCACAGACCTTTTCTATCAACCGAACTTTGTGTTCTGAATCTCACAAAGTACATCTAAAATATTGTATAGATACATTTTGTACACACGTGTAAGACGCTGTGGATTTAGTTAGGGAGTTTGTATAAAGTTCCAGGGTTATTCAATTGTTCATTAACTAGAGCAGATGTGCTTAATCGTGTAATAACTTCGGAGTTAATTTCTCATTCAAGTTAAATTGGCCGACATAAGGAAAGATAAGCAAAAAGAACATCATTAAACGGGTTAAACCCTATTTAAGTAACCGCAATAAATCCTGTAAAAGATACAACATCCACAGACTTCTGCTTGTCACCCTAGTTATTCTGTTCTATAGAAGCAAACCTGCAACATCCTCAACCCCTGACCATTCTGTAGTATAACGTGTCACAGAGACAGGTGAAAATTCTATAGGAGCGCGCGCCACCTGTCGGAAGGCACGTGGTCCATGTGTGTTGATCGAATTTATTACTTCATGATTCATATTTAAGGGATTTCTAATTTAAATTGTCCGTCTTTTGACCTCACGGTTGAAAGTGACAATAGTTTGTATACCCTCTCACTGTCCCGAGATCCGACACAATTGGAATGCCTTTCAGTGGCGGATCCAGGATATCCGAAAAGGGGGGGGGCAATTGTATTAGCCAAAATACTTAGCTATTTAGTTTTTTGGTTCCAAATATGGATTTTAACTTGTAAATATGTGGCGAAAAGAGGGGGCGGCCCCCGCCACTGCCCTTTGGTCACAAGCATCCACACCACCTTGTAATTTATATTTACTATTTTTCATTCACCTATTTATCTATTTAATTATCTATTATTAAACACTTTCAACAATACTTGCGCTCAGTCATATTGCGACATAAAACCAAAAGTGTAAATGGTGGAACTGAAGGAGGGCCTCTTACTGACAAATATTCGGTGAAATTTAAGAGGGAAAATTCCATTAAAATTTTGCATTTTTTAAAACTTGAATTTATCTCCAGTGCCAATTTTTTTGGTAAAAGAGTTGTTGAGATATCATGTTTTTATTCAAGCAAGCGGTCTTAACCAAAGCATGCAAATTGCACCACAGACGAGGAAAGATATTGAAAACAGGATTAAAACGAGCAATGTGACTCCCGCACACTTCGTATCACATACTCAAAATTATTACAAACAAGATCCTGCATCACTTCATTCAGTTGTCGTATTGAACCCAATTCGATAAGCCAAGGAAAACTAACTTACCGATCTCATAAAGATATTTGTTGTACATTTTGTATCTGAATTGCTTTTATCATGTCAAATTTTCGAATGATTTGGACTATTGACTCTGGACCACTAGGATTATCACAGACCACTTGGTGACTTGGTCTTCGGATTACCATAGATCGGTGGACTACTGGGAGACCATGTCTTCGAATTATCATAGATCAGTGGACCACTGGAAGACTGTGTCTTTGGATTATCGAAGATCAGTGGATCACTGGAAGACCCTTTCTCTTGATTATCAGAGATCGGTGGACCACTAGGTGACCATGTCATCGGATTATCACAGACTGGTGGACCATTGGATTATCACAGGCTGGTGGACCATTGGATTATCACAGACTGGTGGACCATTGGATTATCACAGACTGGTGGACCATTGGATTATCACAGACTGGTGGACCATTGGATTATCACAGACTGGTGGACCATTGGATTATCACAGACTGGTGGACCATTGGATTATCACAGACTGGTGGACCATTGGATTATCACAGACTGGTGGACCATTGGATTATCACAGACTGGTGGACCACTGGATTATCACAGACTGGTGGACCATCGGATTATCACAGACTGGTGGACCATCGGATTATCACAGACTGGTGGACCATTGGATTATCACAGACTGGTGGACCATCGGATTATCACAGACTGGTGGACCATCGGATTATCACAGACTGGTGGACCATTGGATTATCACAGACTGGTGGACCATTGGATTATCACAGACTGGTGGACCATCGGATTATCACAGACTGGTGGACCATTGGATTATCACAGACTGGTGGACCATTGGGTAACAGGATCTTTCGATTATCACAGATCGGGTTGTAAAATCTGCACATTAATTTTGGTCTTCTGGCTATCGGATCCAGGGACAATCGGATGCATTTACCTTCTAACCACACATGTCTCCTCACTGTTATAAGCTATTCATTTTATGCTGATTTTACTTGATTAAGACTTTGAAAACAAATTCACAGAACGTCGAAATTTAATTGTAATGTAATTTCATCCAAATCAAGAACATATACCCTTGCTTCAGTCCGTGTTAGCTGCGACATAGACAAGAAAACTGAAAGAAGGATGCAGGCCATACTTACAACTATTGAATGAAACTAAAGTGGGGAAATTCCCCCAAATTTTACATATTTACATTTTTAACATGTGCCAGAGTCAGAGCAAAAAAGTTTGTTAAGATGACATGTTTTACCCAGCAGGCGGTCTTAACTAAAGCATGCAAATTACAGCACAGATGAGGAAAGATATTGAAAACAGGGTAAAAACGAGCATTGTGACCTTCACCCACTTCGTATCACACACTCAGAATGCTAACAAGTCTTTAATTTCTTCTTATTTTCGCACCGTTTTTATGGATAGAATTATGTAAATATATTGCAGGAATTGGGATTTACAACCAACTAGTGCCCCTACTTTGTAAGGAGGGTGGTATTTCTCCTCTGTACATTCTCCTTGTCTGAAACCTGCTTTATATGATTTTCCTCACTTTTTATGTTCAAAATTATACGAATAAAGACCATAGAAGACGTTTTCAAAGTGTTCGTTTTTTATTACACTCAGTAACTACACATAAGGTATCAAGAAAAGGTAGTCATTTTTCCCTACCAAGCACGATGCTGGGAAGGTGTTACGGGTGATGTATACTCATTGTACAGCGATTTGTATGACTTTTTTTATCTATGTAATGACTGGACGTCTCCTTTCCAATCTCTTCTCTAATAAAAAGTTTAAACAATTTATTTACGTTTCGCAAGTTAACCGTTACCGTCAATAATCTTTGACCGCCAGTAAGTTACTGGCCATTTAGCTGCTTGTCAAGACCACTGTATTTCAAATTAATAATTACTGCCAATACTTTCACTACATTCACGAAAACTTTCAATGAATCAATGCTTTACCTGTAATTTCACCTTATCTTTGTGATCAGCCGGCGAGTATCTGTAGAGAGCACGGATATCGATTCACTTCCAATAAATACACCAATCTGTAATGCAAGTCCTTGTGAGTTCTCAAAAAAATTTTGTTCCTCCCAGGTTTCACAATATTTATTTCAGCCTACACCGCCTTAACCTGGAGATGTCGACAGCCTTGCTGTTTATATCTTAAACAGCTGACAGGCTCTGGTATTTACACATTAAATTCAATGAAATATTAGCCTATCAGAAAGCGCCTTACAGATCATCGGATTTACTGCGGACTGCTGTTTTGCATTTTATGAATGAACGAGGTTTCAATTGCATGGCGTACGACCAGCGATAGAAGGCGAATCTGGTAGCAATTAAGAACGAGATTTTATCATGAAATGTATTTTCACCTACTTCGTACAAAACACGATTTTATAATGATGGTTCGACACGGAATACTATTCAGTGGACGACATTACTAAACAGATGTATATTAAGGACTGTTAAACAGTGACTGATCTAGAAGTAAGAAGAGGGATTTATAAGATAATGGAAAGGAAATCCTTTACGACAGAGTGATTCGTATGTCAGGGAAATTACATACCTTTTTAAACATAGTGACCTACCCAGGGACCGCGTCCATATAAAGCAATATATCCCTCTACTGAGCTTGCCTCTCTCGCAGTGATGCATTGTATTTAAATTGATATTATTCATATGAAGAAACAGAGATAAATCAGTACCTCCTTGCTACACAATTTACATAATGATATTTTCCACTGGAAATCAAACCCATGTACGACCCAACACACTATGAGAAATGATGTGTTTTACATAAAGAAAGTCTATAACATTAACTTGATACAGACTGCACAAAATCTCCAGCCCTAAGTTTCCAGAGTATTTAATCGCAACACAAAACTCGTTAGTAATACTATGGTAATTTTCGATAAGCTTTGTGTAGTTTTCATGCAAATTGTGGCATTTGTCACGCGACACTTTGATAGACGCACTCTATCCGACGTCGTTCTTGTCTCGTCGAACATTCATAGCTTTGTTATTCGGGTTAGATATATGGAAACGATAGATCAAAGTCATTTCGAAGAAACCTTTCCTTAGACAAATGCCCATATAAAGACAATTTCCGGGATGCGTTCCAATACAGAAGTACAATATATACATATCAACTGCCACACTTTAGGATTCCTAGACTTTCCCCCGTGTAAGCGCTTTACATGACCAGAGGAATGAATACTATTATTGTTATTTTGCACAAATACCCAACATGCTCTCTATAATTTATGTATGAATATAACAAGAAAGTGTCTCCATTTTTACATATATAATGGAACAGCTTTTGTAATATATTGTAATGTAAAAGAATGTTATACTTTTTTTTCAGTAAGTCAAGGAATCAAGGAATCATGGACATGAGCAGTAAATATTCTTTTTATCTATGAACTACGGCACGTGTGTTGTTATGTGGATGTTTGATCTTGTGCTTATGTTCTATGTCTCTTGGGGGTGAGTTTGGTCATGTAATGGAGTCACCCCCCCCCCCCCTCTCTCTCTCTCTCTCTCTCATTTTTCTCTTTAATTACCTTTAGTATGGATTCATTTATTCAGAAAAATCACTTTCCCTTCTTACTAATGTTTGTATTATATTTACTTTATCTGTGTATTTACTTATTTATGTATTGATTTTGTTATGTATTGGTTTATTATTTGTTAACAGACACACTGTGGATTCTGCAATTTCCCAATCTCCTGGAGTACCTGCACAAGATTTCATTTTTCAATGCCTGACGAGGTAATGACCGGAACATGAACATTCCCGTATAACACTACCGTTAAAAACCCTGTTCAGAACACCTTATTAAGAAGGGTGTTTACAAAGGAAGAGACACGAACTTCAAGCTATCTGAATTCTTTGGTTACATATTTGAACAGATAAAAGCAAGACTTCATCCCATTCACCACTTACACCTTAAATTATGTACATACACAAAGCTTGCAGATCATTGCGGGGTCAAAAGGTCAGGTCATAGGTCATTTAGAGATCAAACGGGAAGACCCAACAAGTATAAATCATTTCTGCTCGTAAAATCAGTCAAAGTTGACAATCTGCATTGTACCAGAAAAAATGCAACGGTGAATCTGGCGGGAACTTAAACTATTTCTGTACATTACGACACACTTAGAAAATGACATTAAAATATCCAAATATTAAAATTTCTCGCACAACTTTCTGTTTTTTTTTCATCCAAAGTGTCTTGTATGTATATGTACATGTATATTCATTTTTTTTTCTTTCGTCTTATTAATTTTACACGTATGGTACAGTAGTATAATTTTAACAGGTTCCACTATTTTCATAATTTCAGTTTGCATAACAGCATATTGATTCAATATTAGGAATCCTTCGTCCCCCATCTCCCAATGAAATCCTCAAATTCACCACATGTCTAAAGTAGACGATATCTTGGGGTCGCTTTGGGTAAGATAGATATATGTATAGTAGTGATTGAGAACCTAATTCTCTTGTAAATACAAGTCAGATTTAGAATACTTATTTTGTAATAAAAATAATTGGAATTGTTCTGCTTTTACGATAGTATGATTTTTATTAAAACGATTCCAGGATCGCATAATCCCACAAGGATTAAGTATAGCTATCCGGTTTGGCTTACTCATCAGTTCTTAGCAAAAATTATCGTTTATGCTGCAATCTTATCAACTGGAAAAGTTTTTTAAATAAAATCATTTCAGAGTGGCACGATGTGGCGATAAAGTGTAGATTGATTCACCAAAATGATGATGATGTTCATAATAATAATGATGATGATAATAATGATGACGACGACGATGATGAAGTCCTCATATAATATTTTCTCACCCATAAAGACCAGTGTAGGTGGGTGTTGTTAGGGATTCGTTGCTATGCCGACGCTTTCTATACCTCTTTAACAGGGACAAATGGTTATATCTATATATCTTTATATACACGGCATCCCGTAGCAGAAGCTGACCCTATACCTGACCACATACCACATAGTCTTCATACTTAGTCACATTCAGATCCATCGAGTCGTGTTCGATTATATGAAATATGTATATCATTGCGTCTATCTATATAGAACTAAACTCATTAAAGCGACATTATTATCATCATTACTGATGCTATGTTTATCATTTATTTATGTCTCTGATTATTTTCATATAAAATGATATCCGATAATATCCGTTTTATAAATAACTACTTTAAGAGATTACTGGTACTCTCAGTCAACTTCATTCATTTTTTTATTTTGTATTGGGAGTGTGATTTCACATGAAATACAAAAGATTTTGCCGCTTATTTACCAACATTGGTTTTACTTTTAGAATATATACGTGTATTGCTTTTAAAGAAAATTGTCTCGTATCTATATTCTAAGTAAATCCCTCAGTCTACTATGACCAATGTTTTGTACTATTCGGAAAGACAGGGGTGGGGTTGCAAACCTACAAATGGTCGAAAAATACCTTTTTATACGCCCTTCTTTGACTGGAAAGTGTTGGGGTTAGGATTGCCAAACTTGGTACCTTTACTACGTATGCCAAGACAAAAACACCTGTTGTTTTTCAAGGTCAGAGGTCAAAGGTCAAGGTAATAGTACTACTTGGTAGGAACACTTGTAGACAGGATGCAGACCAAAGTGTTGGAACTGGGACTGTCAAACTTGGTACACTTACTTCTCATGCCAAGACAAAGACGCTTATTGTTTTTCAAAGTAAAAGGTGAAAGTCGTAGTACTACTTGGTTAGAAAATATTGGAGGCAGGATACAGAATGAACTATTGGAGATGGAACAATTTAGCAATTTAAGGGGAATGTTTCCATACTTTCAAAATCCTCCCCTTCAAACTAAGTGACGGGCGTATCATGCTATGCTAGGCGTAGCTCTTGTTTGACAACATTTTAAGACCAAAGGGGGAGGGGATTGTAACCCCTTCTATATCCGCCGATGGGGCACTTACCATTACGTACCACAGTGAATATTCATTACCTTCTAGAAATTGTCTTCTGTTATGTCGGGTGTAGGTCAGTCGATGGGTGATTAGTTCGTAACCAGAAGGTCTTTATTCAAGTCCCGTCGTTTGATTTCTCAGTGTCCTGCCTTTCGGACGAAACAATTATACCCGAGGTTCCGCGTCATGGCAGAAGTGACACGTAAAAGAACCGTCAAATCCCGAGATTCCGCGTCATGGCAGAAGTGACACATAGAAGATCCGTCAAATCTCGAGATTCCGCGTCATGGCAGAAGTGACACGTAAAAGAGCCGTAAAATACCGAGATTCCTTGTCATGGCAAACAAGTATTGTTAAAATCTGTGTCAAAGACATTGACACGAAACTAATGAGCTCCTATAGACGTGACAAGAACGATATAAACTACTTGTTTTAATGGACCACGAGGCAGATAAATCCAGCGTCTCTGCAGTGCAATGGAAGATTGAAAAGGAAAAACACATGTAATATGAGCTTACATAAAGCAAACTCTAGTCGATATAAGGTATAGAATAAAAAGCGAATGTCGCCTTCCATGAAATGTCGTTCCTAGACTTCATCACCAATGAGAGAAGATCTGCTGAAACCTGACCCCCCTGCAGAAATATTATGCGCAACTTCATTTCCTGGTGAGAGAAGAAGGACAGACTACATACATAGTGGGTTACTAACAACGAGGTCTAGTAGTCTATGATAACATTATATACACTAAACCATATACAGTCTCTGATTTGTTAGATACTGGTTAAATATACATAAAGATGAAAGTGACTGTAATGATTTCGTAACTGTTGCACATTCATGGATCTCTGGAGTTCAAAGGTTCCCAAAGAAGTAAACGTCTCCCGTCATACACGCTATGTCGGCCAACAACATACACAAGCCACAAAATATTTCAACATTTCATGCTACATAGTCAGTGGTACCGGTATAACGACATCTACCATGCTACACATTCTTATTCACTTTACAGTTTCCGTGGTAGCGGAATAATGGCGTCTGCGATAGTACACTTACCTGGTTCGTTTGACACGGTTAGTGGTACCGGTATGATGGCGTCTAAGATGCTACGCAATCTAGCATGCACACTTTACACGTTTAGTGGTAACAATATCATGACAAACACGATACTATCAACGGTGGCACTGGTGTAAAGACCTCTGCGATGTTACACACACTTCACCACTTTACACGGTCAGTTGTACCAATATAAAGACGTCTAGGAAGTTACACTTAATAAGAGAGTATCTACATAATAGTATATATGGAGCTACATACATTTCGTCGCTTTACACAGTCATTATTACCTGCATACTCTCATCGTTGATGCTATACACACTAGGCAGTCTTACACGATCAATAGTACCGGTATAATCTCATAGTCGATGCTATACACACTAGGCCGTTTTACACGGTCAGTAGTACCGGTATAATCTCATCGTTGTTGCAACATACACTAGGCCGTCTTACACCGTCAATAGTACCAGTATAAAGTCATTGTCGATGCTACGCATACCAAGCTGTCTTACACGGTCAAGAGTACCGCTATAATCTCATTGTCGATGCTACACACACTTGGCAGCTTTACACGGTCAATTTTACCGGTATAACCCCATTGTCGATGCTACACATACTTGGCAACTTTACACGGTCAATAGTACTGGTATAATTTCAATGCCGATGCTACACACACTAGGCCGTCTTACACGGTCAATAGTACCGGTATAATCTCATCATTGATGCTACACACACTAGGCCGTCTTACACCGTCAATAGTACCGCTATAATCTCATTGTCGATGCTACACACTAGGCCGTCTTACACGGTCAATAGTACCGGTATAATACCATTGTCAGTGCTACACACTAGGCCGTCTTACACGGTCAGTAGTACGGGTATAATCCCATTGTCGATGCTACACACACTAGGCCGTCTTACACGGTCAATAGTCCCGGTATAATCTCATTGTCGATGCTAAACACTAGGCCGTCTTACACGGTCAGTAGTACGGGTATAATCCCATTGTCGATGCTACACACACTAGGTCGTCTTACACGGTCAATAGTACCGGTATAATCTCATTGTCGATGCTACACACTAGGCCGTCTTACACGGTCAATAGTACCGGTATAATGTCATTGTCGATGCTACACACTAGGCCGTCTTAGTCAATAGTGCCGGCATAATCCCATTGTCGATGCTACACACACTAGGCCGTCTTACACGGTCAATAGTACCGGTATAATGTCATTCATTTGGCAGCCTTACACGGTCAGTGGTAGTGGTATAATAGAATCTAGGATGGACTGTTGTATTATATCTTGTTTGCTTCAGTAATATTCGTAATGACTCATCTGTGCATGCGACCCAAATCACGCATCTTGTAAGTTCTGAAAACCTTAACGGAAGTGGCTTTTTTCTATTCCGGAAGTAATCAAGACTTCAGACGGCGCATAAGTTTCTACATTTGAATATATGCTCTATTTTTTTTTTTAGTTCAAATAATCATTTAATAGTCAAGATGTAGAAAGCAAAATCATGTAATAAATTGAATACTATTTATTTTCTTTTATTACTTGCCTGGTAACATGTGTTTCTGTAATGGTTCATTGAAACTGTTATATTAAAATATATTAGAGTAGACATATTCATGCTTTTGTTTTTAATATTTGCAGTAAATTATATAGTAAATAAACTGCCGCATCTTGATATTTCATGTACAGTAACATGAGTACATGCAGTGCAGTTATGTCCATTTGTGCTTTTAAGTTCTGATGTTTGTCTTTCCTTTTTTCTTTTTCTTTCTTTCCTTCCTTTTTCTTTCTTTCTTTCTTTCTTTCTTTCTTCCTTTCTTTCTTTCTAACAAAGCCGACATGGCCTAGTGGTATCGCATCGGACTCCTGATCGGGAGGCCGAGGTTCGAGTCCCGCTCTGGTCATGCCGGTGTCATGTCTTTCGGATGAGACAGTAAAAACCGAGGCCCCGTGTCGCAGTATGCATGGCACGTTAAAGATCCCTCACTGCTTCGGGTGGGTCAAAATTTGTATGCCCCGCATCAGAAAGATGCCGTCACCATATACGTGAAATATTCGTGGTGTGACGTAAAACAAAAATCAATCAATCAATCGTTCTAACATTCATTCTTTCAAGCAATCAATCAATCAATCATTCATTCATTCATTCATATTCTATATTAGGAACGCATTCTTTATTCTTCATCTTTAACACGTGCACAAAGCACATTTGTGTTATACAATTTTGTTTTTGGTTTTCGCATGCATGTCTTTCTTCTTAATCTTAAGGTTGCTACTTTCAAAGTGGATGAGGCAGAGTTCAGAGTCTTGAGAAAAGCCATTCGACTTAAAATGTTGTGTAGCATTTCATGAATTGGTTAAGGTTAATAAAATGTATTGTACATGTGTATTGGGTTATTAGCTTTTGTCACGGTCAAAATCGAAAACAGATGTAACTAAGATAATTACTGACGTTTGTTAAGATATGTAATAATAAATATCACAGCATAAAATATCACAGTATAAATATTCCTGTATTTACTTGGTGCACCTTATATGCGTTTCCATAATTATGTCTCTTCACTAATGCTCAAGGCATAAACTGTGGAAATCCAAGGTATCATTTGGAGAGCAAACTCGTTACTAAATTCACCAAAGAGTGAGAATTAAAAACCATCTAGGGACAGAGCTGTGTATGAGGGAGAGACTTCGTAGTTTTAGAATAATTTACAAACTATTTTCACAGTAAATTTGAAGTGTATATTTCGGACCAGTACAGAAGCACTGAAAAATACAACTTGCTGTAATACCTCAGTCATTACTAAAGATCAAACGTGGTTCCATAGTTAATCCATTTATCAATTATCCGCAGCGTAACGCGTGACATTAATATGAAACCTCAAATGAACAGCATACCGAAGATTAAATAATTTATTATGATATAAACCATTGTTTCAATGTAAAAAAATGTATTGTGATGAAAAATAATCACCCTGCAAACTATTTAGTTTTCCATTCGGACAGCCTCGACCTTTTCTTTTTACGTAGGTACGAGTAAAGGGTGAGGTTGTTTCGAATGTTTAGTTTTCATAACCAAAAGGGTATTCAACTGGTAAACTAGAGTAAGGTTAAGTGAAGCACAAACCAACACACCAACCAACCAACAGGCGGTTGTGACAGGAATCATGTATAAAATTGTTATGTTTAACTCCCTTGTAAACATTCACCTATGAATTACCCCCTATTGAAATAAATGGAGAATTAAAATCTCGAACCATGATAATAAAATATAATGAATATAGTGAAAGTAATAAATCCCTAGCTTTTATCGTCTACCAGAATCTTTGGGACCGGGCGAGATAACGTAGTAAAGATGATCTGTCCTCATAAAAACACTATAGTGATCTTGAAAAGATATGTAAAACGATAAACACAAAATGTTACTCGTTTGAAAATTCTCAAATTTCTAATAAAGAATTGAAAAGAGTTGACGTGAGAGTGTTAATGCACCTTTTTACTTTCGCATTAGCTTTTCGTTCACGGATTTGTAAACACGTAGAATGGGATTCCAACCAACATATACATTTGTATCAGTTTTATGATGGGACAGAAATATGACAATTAAATTTTGAAGATTTGAAAATAAATTTTAAGAGTGTTACTTCAAAGGATTGCAAAGTTTTATGTTTGTGTGAATAAACTGAAATTCGCATCTTCAAAATGTTGTGATCCTTAATTCTATTTGTACAGGGTCTTACGGAGTTGAAATAGAAAGAACACAAAGTATAGTAAGGAAAGTTTTTAGAAAACAAACGAGATCTCTGAGACAAAGCACTACTGATCAATTACATTTTACATCTATCCCTTCGAGGAAAGACTGCACTAATGTAATCAAAGCGTTTCCTATACATTCCCATTACAGTTGTTTGATTGATCTTAATTTCTACAGAACTCTAGGAAGACATAATTATATAGCATAAAAAGACTACATTACCGTATAGATCTATAACATAAAAGATATTAATCATTATATACAAAGGTATTCTTACTGCAGATGCGGATCCAGAAATTTTGTGGAGAGGAGTTCCACCCCAATGAATTTTCCGAGTAGGGGTCCACACATTATTGGTATGTGTATGTGTGCATGTGTTTGTGTAAATTTGCTTAATTTTCACAGAAAAATAGTAGGAAAGTAAAAACGAAGAAGTACCTAAGGATAAACCATATCTCATAGTCCATGGAATAAAAGGACAATATCGTGTATAGTGTCATATTCAGACAAATGCAAACCCCAATAAAATCGAGGTGAGACCAGGTGCCCGTTGCAAAAGTTCCTGCAACAACTTTTCAATTTTAGAAAGTAAATACATAAATATACACGTATGAACACATAAAGGAGACAAGAACACGAGGTCAAATTTTCCTATTCAAGGCATGGCATGTTGTTTAACTGAAATTCCGGCATCGGAAATGCACGGGAACAAATGACTGTATATATACGTATTATGTCAAATCAAGTATATTCAAAAAGTTAAGATGGTTAGTTTGTAAGGTCAGGTCCCGAAATATCGGTTAATATTCTTAAAAGAGGAATCTGAAATTGTACTAGATTCCTATATCGACCATAGAAATACCTCAGTGACAATTTCATACGTTTCTCAGTATATTCTTGTGAGATTAGTTTCGTGGCAAGAAGCCTCGTTCTCAGGACGAAATTTTCGTATTTAGAGCATACCCTAGCATAGCGTATAAGTTGTGAAATAAAGACGCCATATCGGGAGAGAAAGGTATGTTGAGAAAGGGAAGTTGGTAATAATGAAATTGACACTGTCACGTTTGTCACAGAGAGCGGCTACTAGTGAACCATCGTCACTAAATGATAGGAGAGTATCAAGGTATGAAGTAGAAGATGCACTCTCAGTTGTATCTTTTATCTCCAGTTCCTTTGGATATATGATGTTGAGGTGATCTCTAAATACAGGATTGTTAATGGACAAAACGTTATCGATGTATCTGAATGTGTAAGGTTGAAC
This sequence comes from Pteria penguin, assembly GCA_035048485.1. Classification (NCBI taxonomy): domain Eukaryota; kingdom Metazoa; phylum Mollusca; class Bivalvia; order Pterioida; family Pteriidae; genus Pteria; species Pteria penguin. Next base: position 422,570 of record CM068582.1, on the reverse strand, counting down.
CGCGATGCTAATTGTTTATTGCCTTATAGTACTTTTCGCTGAATCTCAGGGTGGATCCAGATCCCCGGTCTACCCCTTTGGATCCGCTTATGAACAGTACGGTGATCACCACCGATGCTCGTTTGTTCAATATTTGTTAAAGAGGACCAAACATACCAAATGATCACTATACTAACACATAGTTATTGAGAAAACGATGACGACAACAATAAGATATTCAGTATCAGGTCGACAAGGGAAACATACTCTTCTGATATCTGATCTCCCCTCTAAGTTTTCATCATCTGGAAATGATCCACATTATCTACTTGTTTTATATTATGCCTTACCGCTTATAAATGGGTATCTCAACATTTTGCGAACCCATTAGATCAGCAAAACATAGACATCGGAAAGGAGAATTTATATTATGTTTGCACTAGTACATTTCCGGATTAACATAACGCCTTGCATGGTGTAACGCTAAACTATACCGTATGCATGTACTTGTTAATACTTAAGGTGATAAATATATAGGTGTCTCTCGTCACTGAATCACCTCACACTTCACACACTCAAATATTTGTGGGTTCAGAATTTCTGAACGGCATTTTAATATGTTTATCTATGTCTCGATTGAACATCATTAGCACATACATGGCTCCAGTAAACTTTGTCATGATACTTGAATGATTGTATTGCTTTGTTTACAAGCTTACATGGTGTATGAAAAAATTGCAAGATGTAGTTTCATTAAGTGTTGATAGGTTAGTAAATTTGTATGAATAATTAGTTCGAGACCTTCTGCATATTCAACCAGCTGAACGTCCCATTGGAGCTCACTGCATTTGCACTAAGCAAAGAGAAAATTTGAACTGCCCAATACGTGATATTTATATAATGTTAAACATTTTGTCCAGAAAAGAACAACCCTAGCGTTTTGGTAATATTTCTCCATTTAATACGAAACAGATACAGGATACACAGATTATCGTGATAGAATTTACATCGCGAAAGATCTGGAACCATGGAAGGTTTTTGATACCCAGAATGGGTGCAATACGTGTCACCTTTGTGTTTACTTTTAAATCAGATATTGTGAAAATGCAATGTTGTCGCTGTTGACTGACTTATCTGATAGTCTCTTGATGGCTTACGCACTGGTAATGATAAGAGCTTAAAGCATGCATTGCAGACATCTCGTACAGTGATTTAAAGGTGCCAACATTGAAAGATTGTGATCAATCGAGGAGACCATCTATGTTATGTAGGATGTGCTCATTAAACATTTCAAAAACTTGTCAAAGTTTATGAATTTACCATACATCATTAGTTTGATGACATTAGCACTTGAAGTGAAGATTGAAGTACACTCCTTAAACGATTTCCACAATTGGATCCGTATTTTCTACTTAAAATTGTTAAAGCTTACGGATGTTAGTTTCAATCTAGGTATTTCGATATATGTAATAACAAATTTTATCAAAATATCTTATACATTCGAAATATAACTAAATGATCCCGGAATTGTTTTAATTAAATTAATAATAACAAATCAATGTAAAATGCGTGGTCATTACAAAACTTCAAACAAAACGCATTTTACTTCAATATCAAAGAGAAAACAGAACACACCTGACCATGCTATATGAAATAATGGTAAAAACACAAAAAATGACATAACAAGAATATTCCATTGTACTCTAGTTACGATACACACTTAGAAAGGTCAATTAAGGTAACAAACGCCAATCAATTGATGTGGTTTACCGGTTCACGGGCGCCTACGTTCCCACTCAGCGTAAAAGCACCACAATCAAAGGACACACATTTAAAATTCATAAATAATGGATGCCTGTCCTTGGCAAAGAGAGGAGGTAAAAGGTATAACTGCATGACGATGTCTGTCCCTGGCAGAGAGAGAGAGAGAGAGAGAGAGAGAGAGAGGAGGTAAAAGGTATGACGATGTCTGTCCCTTGCAGAGATAAAAGGTAAAAGGTATGGCTGCATGGCGATCCATATCCCTGGCAGAGAGACAGGAGGTAAAAGGTATGACTGTATGACGATGTCTGTCCCCGGCAGAGAGAGGAGGTAAAAAGTATGACTGCATGACGATGTCTGTCCCCGGCAGAGAGAGGAGGTAAAAAGTATGACTGCATGACGATGTCTGTCCCCGGCAGAGAGAGGAGGTAAAAGGTATGACTGCATGACGATACCTGTCCCCGGCAGAGAGAGGAGGTAAAAGATTTGACTGCATGACGATGTCTGTCACCGGCAGAGAGAGGAGATAAAAGGTATGACTGCATGACGATGTCTGTCCCCGGCAGAGAGAGGAGGTAAAAGGTATGACTGTATGACGATGTCTGTCCCCTGGCAGAGAGAGGAGGTAAAAGATATGCCTGCATGACGATGTCTGTCCCCGGCAGAGAGAGGAGGTAAAAGATATGCCTGCATGACGATGTCTGTTCCCGGCAGAGAGAGGAGGTGAAAGATATGACTGCATGACATAACAAGAATATTCCATTGTACTCTAGTTACGATACACACTTAGAAAGGTCAATTAAGGTAACAAACGTCAATCAATTGATGTGGTTTACCGGTTCACGGGCGCCTACGTTCCCACTCAGCGTAAAAGCACCACAATCAAAGGACACACATTTAAAATTCATAAATAATCGATGCCTGTCCTTGGCAAAGAGAGGAGGTAAAAGGTATGACTGTATGACGATGTCTGTCCCCTGGCAGAGAGAGAGAGAGAGAGAGAGAGAGAGAGAGAGAGAGAGGAGGTAAAAGGTATGCCTGCATGACGATGTCTGTCCTTGACGACGAGAGGAGTTAAAAGGTATGCCTGCATGATGATGTCTGTCCCTGGCAGAGAGAGGAGGTAAAAGTTATGCCTGCATGACGATGTCTGTCCCTGGCAGAGATAAAAGGTAAAATGTATGGCTGCATGGCGATCCATATCCCTGGTAGAGAGAGGAGGTAAAGGTATGACTGCATGACGATGTCTGTCCCCGGCAGAGAGAGGAGGTGAAAGATATGACTGCATGACGATGTCTGTCCCCGGCAGAGAGAGGAGGTAAAAGATATGCCTGCATGACGATGTCTGTCCCCGGCAGAGAGAGGAGGTAAAAGATATGCCTGCATGACGATGTCTGTTCCCGGCAGAGAGAGGAGGTGAAAGATATGACTGCATGACGATGTCTGTCCCTGGCAAAGAGAGGGGTAATAGGTATGACTGAATGGCGATGCCTATCCCTGGCAAGGAGAGGAGATAATATATATGACTGCATGACGATGTCTATCCCTGGCAGAGAGAGTTCTTAAATATGTGACCACATGTGATTGTCTATCCCTGGCATGGGGAGGAATGGAGACATCTGTCTGCATGATGACATCTATCCCTGGCAGAAAGGGGAGGTAAAAGGTCTGCTCACATGACTGTATATACCTTGCAGAGAGACTAAAATTCTCTAGGAGAGAGAGAGATGGGGTGGTGGGGTTAAGAGATATGACAATGCCTACCAAGGCAGAAAGAATGAGTTATTTACTGGGCTTTATGACAGCTTTTACATTTTGCAGATAGAGGGGGTAAGATATACATGAGTATGTATATTACTGACAGAGGGAATAGGATAAGATCTGACTACATGCTGTTTATTCCAGGCACAGAAAAGTGGTAAGTTAAACGACTAAACGACAGTATCTAGATTTGACTACATTACAATGTCTTTCTCTGGCAGATAGAGGAGGTATGGTATCTGACTACATGACAATGTCTATTTTTGACGGAAGGGATAGGAAAGGCCTCTGCCTACATGAAAATTTCAACAAATGGCAGAAAAAAGTAAATGATAAGATGTCCTGGCAATATATATCCAAGTCACAAGGAAGAAATGTCTTCCCCTGGCGATGATAGGAGACAATGGATATGTCCACTTAACAATGTCTACCCTTGGAAATTACAGTGGTGTGATTGCTTTGAGTCGTCCTGTGTGACAGAATATTTGTATTACCCTCGTCCTATATTTGATCTCGAAATTTCATTTGCTTGAGACTTACTGCCGTAACTGTAAGTTAGATCTCGTAACATCTTTAAAATCATCTTTATACTAACTAGAAATTTGATTAAACATTATTGTCATAAACTATAAAAATGACATAACATAATTCCACTTTAACGGTGCCGAAAATCAAATCAAATGCAGCTGATAACATAGAACATTACTTAATATTTTCAGAACATTGGTAATAAATCAAACCTGTGTAGCTACACCTGAAGTAGAAAGACGTATACAGTGAAGAATCTGAACGGCGCCAGTTTTAATGCACTATTAACCATAATGAGATTTTCCAAAGAGAGTCTTTCGATTTTCCTCAAACTTGCCAATCATTGCACCATTTATGGTATCGTATCATTATGGTATTACATTTAAGTGTACGATAAGACTCACTCGAATGATACCATCTATAATTGATTTTATGACAGACAGGGTGATTCGCAAACATTTAAATGGACAAAGCTTATTCAATTTGAAATGTTAACAATGAAAATGCGAACAATGAGTTGTTAGATGAGATATCAATTACCAACAGAAGTCCAGATTATTGAAGGATGATATAGGTGTTTTCGGTTTGTCTAGAAAGTTGAAACTAATGAGACAATTGACAAGGGTCTATGCTATTTTGAAAAGATTAACAATAAACATGGTATTTACCGGATATTCAAATATATCAAATCTCTTTTTGGAGTGATGATGAATCTTTCTTACTTTATCTAGGTTGGCGCTCGTTATAACTGATGTATTTGAAATCCTATAGTATTGTTTTCTGGTTATCAGTTGGTATTGTACATGGATTATTTTGATTCGTACAATGAATTTATATACGGTTTAATAAAACCACAGATTCTAGTAAGTAAAATGTTAAGATACCAAATAAATAGATAAATAGTAACTTCATAAAGGATAATGCGAAAAAGTGACAGGCACCATCCTCGATAGAAGTAGAGAATATATCACACTCCTTTCGACCGATCACATCTGCAAATATATCTTAAACAGATTTATTCAAGCAGTAATGTCTACTTTTTGATAAAACGAAATAAAAGTGTAAAAGTAAATAGTAATAATAAGAATGAATAGTGTGATATCAAACGATTGTTATGAAAGTGTTGAGGTAGGAGAAAGCGATATATTCCGTTGACATTAGAAAAGAGTACCTTTTTATATAGCCTCAGTAATTTTGCCTAAAAATAGTAGTATTACCGGTTAAGTAGACCTTTGCAAAATGTTTTGTCTTTCGACTGGTAAACACTGAAACGCTGATGTACATCTTATGTGAAACGAATATCTGTATTACTCACAGTAATAGATAAATAAAAAAAATAATAACAATAATGATATCAATAATGATAATAATGATGATAAGAAGAAGAACAATAATAATAACAATAATAAAATAATAAATATAATAACAATAATAACAAGGGTGTAGGAGAAGGGGGGGGGGGGCAGACACAGACATGGTTGTGCCCCGTCCCCTTCACTTTTAGAGTAATATTTAAAGTTTAAAAAACTTAAATAAGACATTTTAAGCGAAGTAAATCTATTTTCTTTTATATATTTAATGTCTGATTTCTAATCCGTAACTACAAAATTACGGATAAGGTTTTCTGTTTTTATTGACTGTTGATGTATCCTAATTACGCAACATGTTGCAACAATAGAAAGTTTCGCCCACAAAATATCTTTCAGCATATGCATTAGTGTGATGTCATTCATTGTAAGTATTTATTATGTTTTTAATGATATAAGAGACACAAGTTGTCGAAATTCGCATCTGGTGCACAAAATTAAAAGGTATATATTTTCTATATTTATTATACAAGTCCGAGATTTTCCAATAGAGTCGCATTATTATAGTTTGCTCTTATCTGATTGATTGATTGATTTTTGTTTAACGTCACACCACGAATATTTCACGTACATGGTGACGGCATCTGCCTGATGCGGGGCTTACAAATTCTGACCTTTGCAACGAACCCACACGAAGCAGTGAGGGATCTTTAACGTGCCATGCCTACCACGACACGGGACCTTGGTTTTTACTGTCTTATCCGAAAGACAGGACACCAGCATGACCAGAGCGGGACTCGATCCCCGGCCTCCCGATCAGGAGTCCAGCGCGATACCACTAGGCCATGCCGGATTCTGCTCTTATCTGAAATATATAAGCAGGTGCAGCCCAGTGGATGAGTTGTTCGGCTTGAGAGCAAGAGGTCTAGGTTCGACACCCGTCGGGGGTATACCGGTGCTCTGTCTTCCGGATGAGAGAGTAAAATCCGAGGTCCCGTGATACGGTTGGCATGGCATGTAAGTATCCCACTGATAGTAATAATAACAATAAAAAAAAAACAACAACAAATACAGCAAACCCCTTAATGCGTTATATATCACTTTACAACAAATCATTTACAGAGTAAAAACGAAGAGGTACCAAAAGATAAACAATATCTAATAGTCCATGGAATAGAGGGGACAATATCGTGTTTAGTGTCATATTCAGACAAATGCAAACCCCAATAAAACCGAGGTGAGACCAGGTGCCCGGGAGGAGTAAGCGTCCCCTGGTTGCATGCAACACACGTCGCAAAAGTCCTGCAACAACCTTTCAAGTCAAGGAGGTAAATACATAAATATACACGCATGAACAGAATCAGATGTATTTAACGGATATGAAGTCACATATGATTGTTTTTCATATATATAAACGGAAAACTGTAATGGTTTGTAGTTAATGTTATTTATATATGTTTCCACATTTATAAACGTATCTGTTGGTAGGCAGTGTTTTAGTGACAATTACCAGAGAACACCACATTTTCTGTACGAGTTCATGTAGATAATCCTGCTACCAAGGTTTGGTCGAAATCACACTGAACAGAGATGATTGGCTACAGCGTAATTCCAACACGAAATAATAACCCTTTATTATGAATTTTGTTTGATAAAAGTGAAAGCAATGCCATAAAGCCATAGACATGCTTGCTTGTAAAAGTTGCTTGTGTGTTACAGTATGAGTCGCAGTGACATCTGTAAATTTCATCTTTTATCGCCTTGTCGAGTGATTTACACGACATTTAAAACTTCAATTATAAGTGTTTTCTTTTTCTTTTGTGCATGTTCTTGGTGATTTATGTTATACAGCTTTGTCAGATGTCTTCGGTTCTCTCTCTTAAAAATTATTTAAAAAATCAAAAGTGAGCATATAATTAATATTATGATCGAATGAAATCAATATCGAAGAAGTATCAAACCGTTAATCATTCTCAAAGTCCAAGGACAGATACAAAATCATGTAAGTTTCAAAAAGGAGCTGTTGTGAACCCCGAAATACTGAAAAATTCCGAGGTTAGACCAGGTGCCCGGGGAAAGTAAGCGTTTCCTGTCTGCATGCATCACCCGTCACAACAGTTCTCAAAAGACATGTCAAAATCAAGAGTTTTGGTTTCCTAATTGTACATACAAAGTCATATTTGGTGTTAACTGAACAGGTCATTCGGTCGCATTCCAGAGTATTATCAATTTTTCCAGATTTCCAGATTTTCATACAAGAATCCCCATAGCGACCGTAGATTTTCCTCAGTGACGATTTCAGACGTTCTTTAACATATCCCTGCATGAGCAACTTAGTGGCCACTCGTTTGGCCCTTGGAATAAAACCGTCGTACAGAGAACAGGCTCTTGCGTACCTTATAAGTTGAGATATAAAACTGCCAATGATTTGCTGAAAAATGTTCCCTCCAAACACCACGAAAATATTGTCTATTAAAAAATCCATCATTTTGATGATTTGATCTTGGGTATACTTGTGTTCTTTTACAAAATATGTATCTTCCCGCTCAATGACAAGAAATTAATATCTACGATTTCCATTTTTATGGAAAAAAAGAATTTCGAATAATTGTAGCAAGTCTGTTTTTGAGCTTTTGATGCGGAATTGTAGTGTAGAACGTGGACTAGTCAAAAGATTTGATGCTGAAAATATTATTAAATTTCGGAGATTTTAGATTCTCTAAAAGTTCTTTAGAATTCTTGAGGATCCACATCTGATTTATTCCGCTTCTGGAGTATGCGGTATCACAGTAAATTTGAAGACCATGCTTGATGTGTGTCAATATCTTCGTTAGCAATATGGATAGAGGTTTGGTGGTACGCTTGGAAGAACCAGCAATGGAACGATGTTTGTAAGGGGTTTTGTGCATTTTTGGAATCTAATAAATATAAGGTAATTCATGGTCAGAGATTGTCGTGTTATTTCCAAAAGATTCGAGGACAGATTTGTGGTTTTGAAATATTTCAGAAATAGATAAATTTGTTTGTATGTTGGATTTCCAGGTGCAGAGTGTAATCCAGGTTCCTCTAACAGACAATTAATGCAAAATCTTTTGCAAACGAAGGTATAATTGTTTGCTGCTTTGTCAGCTGGGATAATAATAAATTGTTCGTGGAGTTCAGAGAGTTCTCTGGCTACACCAGGGTCATCAAATACAGACTCGTGTCTGGTTCTTTCCGAATGCCTGAGACGTCCTATTCTTCTTTTGAGTAGTTTTCCGAAGGATGTCATCTACTCGGAGAGAGTGTCAGGCTCCACTTCTTCCCTTTTTGACCATCTCCTGGCATATTCCTCGCATGCATCCATAATAATTTTGAAATGGGACTCTCTATATTTAGGACCTTTCTTCAGGAGGTCTCATAATTTCCTGTTATGGACTATATTGAGGTCACCAGTTACAACATGGCCGCACGGAGAGTAAAGATACTTTGATGTGAGATACTTTCATTCAAGTTACTTTTTAATTAAAGATACTTTAGTTCAATATACATGGGAAAGCAAAATAAAATCAATTTAATCAGTACATTTCTGATATAAAGTTTATTACTGGTCTCATCAATGGAGGTCCTAGACATGACTTATCGTCACCCATGAAATGTTATGAAAGTGTTTACCAGCATTATCTGTTAGCATGGAAACGGATGTTTAAATATTGAATTACAAGAAGATGCTTCAATTTTCACTTAGTGTTACAGATCATAAACCTGTTTAATTGTTTGACTCTTGTTTTATACACGACAATACAGAGCTAAAATGGAAATTCTTATATATGAAATCATATCGGTCTCTCAAAATTAATTCACACATCTAATAAGAGAGACGACCGATTTGAGTCTCAAGAGATAACTATTATTAGACCTAGACAAAAACTAGTTTTGTGCAATATTAAAGTTATTAAACCGGTTAACCACACCATTTGTTTGGCGTTTGTCAAATTAAATGACCGTCCTAAGTAGGTATCGTAATTGTACTACAATCAAATATTTTTGTAATGTGTTATATGTGCTAGTATATTATTGATATTCATGTATTGTATAGCTCCATGGTGACTTCTGCCACATAACTAAGCCAGTAACTCCTCTTTTTTCTTTAAAACGAAAAGATACTACATCAGATTTGCTGAATGCAAGGGGTAAACATCCAGTGTCCACATGACACCATTGTGTGAGATATGAATAGGTAAGTGGTAGCAGGTTACTACATGAATGCCGCAAGCTGGAATTATGTCAAATCAAACATCTCAAAACATCTTTGAATAATCTTTATTTACGTTTTATACATTTTGTTATACAATTGGCACGCTTCGAAAGTGATGTCATGAATTTTTAATGAGAATTGTAGATTTTCTTGGGGATTAAATCACCGATATTTAATCTTTTAAATTCAGTATTCCACACCTGAATATTTCAATTCAATGCAATGAATGGAATTGGGAGATCACATTAAGTATACCCGTTTTGATCACATTAAGTATATACATTTTGATCTATTACTCCACTTTATATAATTAATTGTTTACGGAATAATGTCACTTTCATTACCTATGTACTCAAATAAATGTATATTTATCATTATCATGATGGTTCATTTATCTCGAACCTCAACTGGTATGTCCATTACATGTTTCTATAAAAGAATACATCTTTTTGATAACATTTATTCAGTGCATTTTGTTTTCATCGGAACATGTAAGACACTACTCTCCACGAACACTTCTGCTTTTTTTCACATTTCACTTGATACAACCTACTGGTTATAAAAGAATTGAGTTTTATATATATTAAGATAGTGACAAAAATCATATCGTATAATTTTTGTTTTGAAATATGACTACATAGAAGACAAGATCGCATTTCTTAAGATTTATCGTGCTAACGGAGTAAACTGGGCCACGAAATAAAGGACTGTAATAGTTTATCATGACACGCACTTATTTATAATTTATGATATTATTTATAATATTCATACATTCCCCGACACTTTGCAGAAAAATATTTAAAATTCATTTGAAAGATAAATATCTGTGCTCCGGTATCGTAAACACATCAACGTTGTTCGATGCACAGATAATTACTGCTTTTAACATTTCCGATACGTGTGCCATATCTTAAAGATAATAACAAAAATACAACAAAAGGTAATAAGAGTGTAAGCTAAATGTTAAGTTCATGAAAAGTAATAAACAAGAAACTAAGGCATTTCTTCTATATAAACGGTTTAACAAGGTCGCAAATAATATTAAGAAGTAAAATTGTCATAAATGTTTTGATAGCGATTGCAGAATTTGCAGAATGTAGACCTCAAACGGGTTTTACGAAGCTCAAGCACTGGGTTCTGTTGTATCTTTAGTTTGTTAGAATATACTACGTTTACATATGTATTTTATGAGTTTATTATTAATAGACAAATAAAGGAACAACGCACTTTGTAAGGGTGCATAATTAGTGTACATATGAATATGGTTTGTTGGAGCACCGAATTCAATTTATATATTGTATATTATAGGTACTCATTACTAATTTCAACTATAGTGTGTGCAGAGCGAGCAAATGTGGGGTTATCAGATTCCGTTAATTGAGTGACGTTTGTTATTGTAATTGACTGTTCTAAGTCGGTATCGTAATTGCAGTACAATTGGAGATTTTTGTAACATCGTTTTCTGCGTTTATTTGACTATTATCATGTTTTACTTGCATATCATTGATGATTTGTGTCATACTGCTTTGTCAGATGCTTTCGTTTTCTCGTATATTCCTAAGTCCTATAAAATATCATTGTAACAGTAAGCCTTACACACAAACACAATATTGTTTGAGTTTTCGTCCATCGGCACTGATGCATAATCATTGTACATTATATATATATATCTAGTTCTGCATTTATATCAAATGTAGATGGATGACAGTCACCTTGAACCTGTTCATTTTACTAATACTCGATTACAAATAACAAATAATGCTTTTCATCCATTGCAACACCATGTCCAACCATTAAGTAGTATGTCGAATCACTAAGGATATAGGCCCAGAGGTTGGAAATCACTAAGGATATAGGCCCAGAGGTTGGAAATCACTAAGGATATAGGCCCAGAGGTTGGAAATCACTAAGGATATAGGCCCAGAGGTTGGAAATCACTAAGGATATAGGCCCAGAGGTTGGAAATCACTAAGGATATAGGCCCAGAGGTTGGAAATCACTAAGGATATAGGCCCAGAGGTTGGAAATCACTAAGGATATAGGCCCAGAGGTTGGAAATCACTAAGGATATGGGACCAGAGGTTGGAAATCACTAAGGATATAGGCCCAGAGGTTGGAAATCACTAAGGATATGGGACCAGAGGTTGGAAATCACTAAGGATATGGGACCAGAGGTTGGAAATCACTAAGGATATGGGACCAGAGGTTGGAAATCACTAAGGATATGGGACCAGAGGTTGGAAATCACTAAGGATATGGGACCAGAGGTTGGAAATCACTAAGGAAAATGGACCAGAGGTTGGAAATCACTAAGGATATGGGACCAGAGGTTGGAAATCACTAAGGATATGGGACCAGAGGTTGGAAATCACTAAGGATATGGGACCAGAGGTTGGAAATCACTAAGGATATGGGACCAGAGGTTGGAAATCACTAAGGATATGGGACCAGAGGTTGGAAATCACTAAGGATATGGGACCAGAGGTTGGAAATCACTAAGGATATGGGACCAGAGGTTGGAAATCACTAAGGATATGGGACCAGAGGTTGGAAATCACTAAGGATATGGGACCAGAGGTTGGAAATCACTAAGGATATGGGACCAGAGGTTGGAAATCACTAAGGATATGGGACCAGAGGTTGGAAATCACTAAGGATATGGGACCAGAGGTTGGAAATCACTAAGGATATGGGACCAGAGGTTGGAAATCACTAAGGATATGGGACCAGAGGTTGGAAATCACTAAGGATATGGGACCAGAGGTTGGAAATCACTAAGGATATGGGACCAGAGGTTGGAAATCACTAAGGATATGGGACCAGAGGTTGGAAATCACTAAGGATATGGGACCAGAGGTTGGAAATCACTAAGGATATGGGACCAGAGGTTGGAAATCACTAAGGATATGGGACCAGAGGTTGGAAATCACTAAGGATATGGGACCAGAGGTTGGAAATCACTAAGGATATGGGACCAGAGGTTGGAAATCACTAAGGATATGGGACCAGAGGTTGGAAATCACTAAGGATATGGGACCAGAGGTTGGAAATCACTAAGGATATGGGACCAGAGGTTGGAAATCGATTAAATTTACGAAACTCATTTCGGTTTCGATTCCAAAGTACCAGGCGTGAATATGGTTCTTCAAGATCGTTTGCTACTGTTTACGTTTTGGTATAGCATTGTTTGAATTCAGTAAGATGGGTTGTAATGCAGTGCATTGTGATTGTGACAGGTTTCCTCGTTTTCATTTTCTTCACCTAATGCTAACTCGGATATCATCACTGCTTTCTGATCCCATCTGTTTATATATAAAATGAACATACCCCAACTTACATTTTAGCGTTATCGGTATATGCTGTTTGTCATTTTCAATTTCATCATTCCATGTTGTATATGAGTGTCAACATATCACACAAAATCAATATTTGTCTAACGTATCAAGGAAGAATGTCTACTCATTATAATAACAGAGTGTGCTTGGTACAAAAATAAATGTTCTCTAATTGCAGGTACATTGAACATATAAAATGACATTCAGTAGAACAATCAAACTCTCTTGTGATTGATCAAAGAAAACAGACAAACATAATCTCAGAATAAAGCCAATTGTCAGGAATCGATGATGGAACTAAAGAACGTCGTCCCCTTGGATGCATCTCTATGTCTCTTATTTGATCAAAGGTGACAATTAGCTACTTCTGGAGAAATAAAGCGAATCTGTTCACACATCATGGGGTGAATCTTAACGATTATTTCATTCCTAGCAAAATACTAATACTTCTGGAACACTCATTTTATGATGCTATGCATTCAGCGCTGTATTCGGTGCTAATTTCTTCAATCGTTAGTCATGTGATCGCTAAGCTCAAAATACTTTTAGTGAGTAATCCAATATTGTATTGAGTGCTTTTACCTCTATCAATTCTTTATCTTACTACATAAATACTTCAACAATTTGGGTTTAATGAAGGTAGCGATGTTGGTTTCTTTACACGGAATTGTATTAATTTCCGGCAGTTCGGTTTAAAGACAGTGGGAATTAAGCATATAACGTATTTTACATATATGTTTTAAATTCATACTCCCATATGAAAAAGGTAAATTTTAAATTAATTCGTAGATGTCTACATTAATACTACCGAATGATATTCGGATTAGAATCTTAAGTTCACTTGATTGAATTGGCTCAATGAAGAGTCCTTAGTTTCCTGTTGTACTAGGATTAAGACTGTATAACGAAATTCAGATAGTATAATGCTTGATATGACATGAAAATACTTTAAGTGAAAATAGTTTAATGCACCATTCTTGTGAAAAACAATAACGTTGTTTAACTTCTATATCATCTATAACGGGAATGTCTTTGCCAGAAAGGAGACGAATAACTAAGCATGGATAACATAAAGACGGAATGTATTATCTTAAAATAAGCTCTCCATAAATGAAGTATTGCATAAGCATTATAGTCTTTAAGAAGGTATATGAACATGATGACATACTCATTTTGACTGAATACTTACACCTTAAAAGGAAAAAATACTACATTTGTCTGGTAATTCATCGAAGAAATCTATTTTGGATTATCCTAAATCACATGTTTGAGGAACATGTTCGATATTCGTGTCTGACTCAAAAACTATAATGAACAGGGACCATAGACATAGGTCAATCGTCAGTAGACCTTTAAGTGTCAATTGCATCCAAAAGATTAATTAGTCCAGACCAATTCACTGTCAGATACGTATTACAGCTTATGGACAATTCCTCTCATCATTGAATCAATTTATGTCCATGGTAGCAAAAAGGGAGGCCATGTAATTAGTAATTATCTTTAAGTGTTTTAGCTGTTCAACTATAACTTTACGAAATGAAAAATTGATGTGTTATTTGTTCACAAAAGTAGCTTAAACAGTTTCAATATACAATGTATCACACAGTATAAATTACTTATGTTATAGAAATGAAAAGAATCTATCAATGTAATGTAAAATATATAATGGGTGACAGAGTTTTCAGCTAACCTAATTATTACTTCCTTTCAGCTGCAGGATAGCAGTAAATAAAGATAGCAGTCTCAAGAGGCGACATTCCTCTCTTTTGTTAGCTGTCTCCTTTCTTTGTACACGACACTGTTCTCTTTGCTTTTATACGGCATATGTCCCTTATCCTGTGTACTGTGGAATGTGGAGGTATCTGTTGCAAGTCTATGGATGCTAATTGAATATTGCAATAGAAATCGCCATTGTCGTCGTCACTATTCTAGAGAAGATTGTATTTCTGTTCCTGTGCGTTATTTAAAACTACGAAACTGGATAGCACGGATTGTAAAATCTATGTCTTTGGTCACGATTTGTATCTGATTTTCGAGTGTGCTGTCCTTTATATGAGTGTGCAGGTCACCCTATTTATGTTTAACTGTAGAATTGTTTTTCATCACATCAGTCTTATTGGCAATGCTGTTGAAAACCGACAGTAGAAAATGATTGATTGATTGGTTGGTTATTGCTTAATTTCATTCCACGATTACTTCACATAGATGCCTGATGCAAGATTTATAGATTTATGGCTTTGCAATGAACCTACCCAAAGCAGTGAGGGATCATTTTCTTGTCACATCTACTGTGACATTAATCCAAACGATAAGAGAAGTGGAGACAGGTCAAGTGGAGACAGGTCAAGAGCCTAGCACCTCATCAACTGAATCAGACTTCCAATGTAAAATGATGATAAAGAATCGATATCATTCCTCTGCTTGATTTATTTCACACTGATAATTTATATAAGTATCTTACATTTCTTTTGAATTAAGAACCAGACCGATGAATACAAATATGAACATTTTATAACAAAATTCAAGTAAACATCTATTGTTCTTTTAGCCAGTGTGTTTTACTACGAAAATTTCATTTATTTTTCATTTCAAAAGAGAGGTCATGTAAATATAATGTATACATCCTGATTTATGCTGGAAGATATATAATTTATAATTTGGTTTTATTTTCAAATTTGTGTGGTCTGTTGACTATGGCTTGTGTAGTCCCTTTTATATACACAATCATAATACGCAGGATGTAAGTTCTTATCAAGGCCAGACAAATCGCTTTTTTTAAAATTGCTTCTATAAACTTTAAGATCTCCAATAATACAGTATTATATTCCTTCTTGTTTTTTTTTATCTCTCAACATGAGTAAACCGGCGTGGCTTACTAGTATCGCGCTGGACTCCTGATCGGGAGGCTGGGTTCGATTCCCGCCCTGGTCATGCCGGTGTCCTGTCTTTCGGATGAGACAGTAAAAACCGAGGCCCCGTGTCGTAGTAAGATCCTTCACTGCTTCGGGTGGGTCCGTTGCAAAGGTCAAAATTTGTATGCCCCGCATCAGGCAGATGCCGTCACCATATACGTGAAATATCCGTGGTGTGACGTTAAACAAAGATTAATCAAATAATCAACATGAGTTGGAAGTTGGTCCATGCTCGCTACATAAATAATTAATTTGAAGTTAAGTTTTTAAAGTTATTTTTTTGTTGCAAGTTGGAAGATGGGCTCATAAATACATATTTATATATAGATTTCAAGAATCAGTATCCCTATATACTGCAGCGCTATCGTCCTGTCGATGTCGATTATGCAGTTTTATGTCTGTAAAGAACATTAATAAATATAAGTGGATAAATCAAATAGAGAAATTATTTAATGACATTTATTTCAATATGGCAGAGATGGCCTTCGTCTTTGAAACAGACGTTGGACTTGATATAGACACACTGTCTACTCTAATGTATAAAATGACGAGATGACAATAGACATGTGTATGAATTATGATATATGATATATAATGGACAAAGAAATATGATTTTATCGTCGTTATGAATTCTGATATGTGCATTGGCAATTGTTATCAAGGAAATTTGAACTTCTGTGAATTTAATAATAGACCATATATGCTATATACTGTACAATGTTCTTGAAAAAAATTATGGGCACGTATCGAAAGTATTGCAGATAAACAAATCACGCACGCTTTACATGTTTATAGTTTTTTCAGTGTGGGATAAATCAAATTATAGCTCTACTTATTGGAAAAAACTCCCATCAAGTGTGTTAATGACATGCTATAAAATAAACAATGATTTTTGCCATTACCGCATACAATTAAAATGTTTAGGACACACAAAGTTTCCTCTCTGATTATACTCTAAAAAGTCACAAATCAATCAGAAATTATACATTAAACAATCTATAAACCTCTTAAGTTTGAAAATGTTTTCTGCACTGTGCATGCAAAACATTAAAGTGAAATGATATATTTGGAGGAACACTATCTGATGTCGATAACATCTAATCACCTGTAATCTCTTTAATGAACACCTGAGACGGGAAATTCTCCCTGACCCTCTGATCATGCCAATCTTTATGGGGATCTCGACCACCCATCACATTGTATATATTACATGTTCTTTAAAAACATATCTATTTCTGTATTACGTGTTTAAAGATTATTATTTGTATATACACCTTTTTCCATGACTTATGGTGTCAAGTCCTGCTGTACTCTTCATGTAGGTATTTATTTGTTGCTCAATTTGATAATAACTTAACACGTGTAGAAGTCATATAGGTAACATAGTTTTTATTTAAGTAAGAATATACCTTTATATACCTAATATAGTCTGAGAAAAGTTAGAACAAACTTTGCATAAGGGATTTCCAATCAACTCATCTAAGTATCATTTAATGGTTAACTTACTTGCTTCAATCGTAATGCATATTGGTTAGTTTTTCCATCAATAGCTGTGAATTTCAATGAAAATTCCACCGCTTCCAAATTTTTATATGATATAATTCTCTATTGTATATTGTTTTTTCAAATACATCTTCATTATGCTGGAATTATGAAATATAAAGAAAATACTGAGTATCAGGTCTTGGCCTTCTCAATTTACTTTATACATAATAGTTCATTATTTACTTCAAGTAGACGACGTCTATTATGAATATAAATAAATTCACATAATTACACAGTAAATAAAATACAGAAAGGTGGCGGTTAGGGATCTGATTGTGTATGAATGCCGATATAGAATTTATTGACGAAAAACATATCATGCATAAAAATGACAAATTCACTGCATCAGACATTACTAATTTATATCTTTTTGTTTATAAATTTGGTACAGAGTCATAACAAGGTAACGACAAGACATAGTATGCAGTCGGGGTTCTGACATCAGCAAATCAGAGCAAGAATATCATTGAACTTGAAGCTATAGGAACATATAGACAAGCTCTGGTAATCGACTCCGCTTTAATTCAATCATGATGGCACCACTGCAGACGGACAACTCATTGAGTATCGTCTCAACTTTAATTAAATTAATTTTTTTAAAAATCATCGAGCAATCAATGCATTAGTCCAGATTCATTGATACATTAGGAAGGTGTGTTAAAGCATATGTAAAGTCCCATACCAACATAAGAACTCTAAGTATATGTAGAATGGGGTGATAATAAAGGTGATATCAAAGCAAAATAGGAATGTGTCCACACATTACGTGTCAGTGTGTCAATGTTTGGCAGTTGATAAAAATCGTCATTAACAATATAAATTATATCAGTATCGCAATGTCTTTTATTCTATTCATTAGATCTATCTTTAACATGTTGATAACTTTCAAAAGTCACAATACATTATCAAATAGCACAGTGAAATCATTAAAATTTAAGAGTTACTATTCTCCTATATTTAGTGAAAGTGTTGCAAGTTAAACAGGGTGTTCATTCATGACATTGCTGTGATATATTATCATACGCTTTTATAGATAAAATTATCTCCTGTTACAATAGTATAAAGAGGTATGAAGGCGGTGACTCATCACTTACTCTCTCTCTCTCTCTCTCTCTCTCTCTCTCTCTCTCTCTCTATGTCTTTTTTATTTCTTTTACAATGAAAGATGATTGTTTACAGCTTAGGTCAATTAGCCGGTGGATTATAAGCTTTTTGAATAAGACACACGCAGAAATGTGACTTTCATAGAGAATGAAAAGCTGTTTATTAATCTAATAGAAAAGATATCACGTTATCGCCAGGCGCGTAGCCAGAGTACTTTGGATGTGGAAGCACATTCAAGCAGGGGGATTGGTGGCCGCCTTAAGGCCGCCAATGGGTCCAGGGCGAACCCCTGGTGGGGGTCCAGGGGACGAAGCCCCCGGAAGCTAATGGATTTTACGCATTTACAGCGCAGTTTTCTACGTTAAAATGACCCTTTGTACACCTTTTTGTCTGTAATATTTACTTAATAATTACATACAAGCGATAGCATTTCAACATAACATGTATGTTTGACATTATTCAAACAGGAATGAGAGCCTGCGTGGCTTTTTGTCTACAAAAGTGGCAATAACATTGTCTACATTTATCTTTTTTGCAAAATGATGTGGAAGCACCTGCGTACTTGCGTACGCCTGGCTACGCGCCTGATCGCGGGCTCCTGACTGACAAAACAGAGACGGTGTAGAAAGTAAAAAACGAAGAAGTACCGATATCTCATATCTCATAGTCCATGGATAAAAGGACAATATCGTGTATAGTGTCATATTCAGACAAATGCCAACCCCAATAAAATCGAGGTGTGACTAGGTGCCCGGGAGTAGTAAGCGTCAAAACATTTTTGACAGTAGCAGTATTGTTGAATTTAAATCAAGGATGCAGGAATCAACATTTGTGAAGAAGGAATGGAACTCATTGCACAGAATAAAACACAGAGGCATGTGCGTCTTGAAACAATGACGTCATGTGTTAATGCACTGCACAGTCCCACTATTTACAATAAAAGTTGTCAGTTCAATTAAGTTTCAGACTAGTTTAGTGTTCTGCAAAGTCGACTGGATAATTAAATAAAACGGAAAGAAATGAATAATTTCCCATGGGCATTTCACGTACGGTAACACATATTTAAAGTATAGAAACGTCAATGAAAAAATTCATCAATCATTTGCTATTTTCTGGTATAGACGTCAAACATATTTCGTAATTTCGACTAAGATACACTGAAATATCAGTATCTAATTCTTGTATGACAATACTATATTAAACAGTAAAACTTCTGTATTTGCTAGAAACTAAGCAAGTGTAGTAATACGATGTACTTTCATTGACATATATGCAACTCGCTGCATTTTACAAACAACAACAACAACATCCCCGGCAGAGTAAATAGGGACTACCATACAGCGTTGATCCATACATCATTGTTGCAGTGTTGAATAAGCTTGTGTTGTCTGTATGTGTCTGATTCTCATAGCAGGTGTTGTTAACAAACATGAAACGGCTCCGGGAAACTAGTGTAACCTTTTTTGTAGAGATCCATCATTGTCCTGGTAAGAAGTCTCACCTTTTTGTAGCGTCCATGATTCTTCTGGTCACAAGTCTGACCTCCTTGCAGGTCCTTGATTGTCCTGGCCACGAGTTTCAACTTTTGATAGGGCTCCACATTTGTCCTGGCCACAAGTCTCACTTCATTGTAAGGTCCATGATTGTCCTGGCCACAAGTATCAACTTTTGGTAAGAGTTCATGGTTGTCCTGACCACAAGTTCATGATTGTTTTGGCCACAATCCTCAACTTTTGGTAGGGTCCATGAGTGTCCTCATTGGACATTACTCTGGCCGTTTTGTAGGGGTCCATGACTGTTCTGATTGGACATTACTCTGGCCTTTTTGTAGGGGTCTATGATTCTCATCATTGGACTCTTTACAGTGATTCCTGATTTTCTTCCTGGACACTAGCCTTAACTCTTTATAGTGGTCATGTTTGTTCTCCTGGATACTACTCTCTGTCTATGGGTTCATCACTGTAACATTTGACACTAATCTCTCCCCTTTTATGTGTCAATGATTGTCCTCCTAAACAATAGTCTCTCCTTTTTGTATAGTCCATGTTTGTCCTCCTGGATACTTGTATCACCTCTTTGTAGAGTCCATTATTGTCCTCCTGGACGCTACTGTCATTTCCTTGCACGGATTCATTATGGTCCTCCCACCTGACATTAATCTCACTTATTTTAGGGGTAAAAAAATTGTCCACCTGGACACAAGTCTCATCTATTTGTAGGAGTCCATGACTGTACCTCCTGTGGATTGTCTTCATGAACACTAGTCTCATTTTTGTAGGAGTGTATAATTGTTTTCCCGAATACTAGTCTTTCCTCTTTCCTGCTTGTAGGGTTCCATGATTGTCCTCCTGAAATTGTCTCACCATGACTGTCCACCGTTGTTTTGGGTGCCCCTGTAATACATCCCTTTTTTGCTGTTTGTTTTAATCAGCATAATGATTGAAAATGCAATCTTTCAACTGGTGGTCACATCTTCTTCACTTCGAATATAACCTGGATTTATTTAAGTGGGATAGAGGTCAGGGGAAACACCTTACTTTACAATATAAATATATCAAGAAAGAACGACGAAAGACAGAAGGGATAGAAAGAAAGAAAGAAAAACAGTACAAATCCCCGAAAAATTAGAGCTGAAAAAATATGCATATTTAACCACAAAAATCAAAAGATCGGGTTACAATGATAATATATATAGATAAGATTGTTTCATAAGTCTGATATCGTTGATAAATGAATCAGAGCTGCCATACAATAGTGGCGTTTTGATGCTACATGATTCTGCTTCATTACATTGCTTCATAGACTATTATATATCCAACATTGATATCTCATTATTTTCAATATATATGTTTATTGAAACCAAGCTATTATGAGACAGACTCACAGATATTTGGAATTCTTCTGAAGTGTATAGATATGCCGAATCATTTGATCATTTTATCAACACTACGAACCATTAGCCGCATTTGTTATACTTTGTGTGATGCCATTTCCACCATATTTCATTTCTTCTCTACTCTACTGTGCCTTTTTGATTACCATACCTGAGAATAGAAGCTAAATGAAATGGTAATGAGATGCCGTTACTGGCGATGATTACAGCCCTCAGATCGCTAATCCCCGACACGTGGGTTGCTTATTTAATGGGTTTGTATTCAAAGGATGCTCAAATAAATTCCAACTGAGGTTTAGAAAATAATACACATGCTTTTAGGTGCACTCGAGCATGTGTATGGAAACTGCTGATTTTATTTATTCACCAGAGTGTCAAGCATGAGTCTGGGTTCATATTTTATGTGCCCCATTTCATTTCAGAATTGTGATTCCAACTTTGAAAAATTGACCAAGAAATTAACTGGTGCAGTGAACAGTCATATGTAATCTTTGTAATTGTTCTTTAATTTTGATAATTTTGAGTTAATGCAACAATTTTTCTCATTCATACAATGTGACCTTAAACAAAAACAAAATACTTAAAATAGTAAATAGTAAAATAGCTTTTCAAAATTATTTCACATCATTTTACAAACGGTACAAATTATCAGATAGGGCAACTCTGACATGTATAAGCAATCTTTTAAAGTTTGACGTAGATTGTTCTTATCTAAAGACAGTGGATCTTCTACAAAACAGTGCTTAAAATTAGCACAAAATCAAGTAACATTGTTATAATACTTCATCCGTTGAGGGTATTAGTATTATATGTAAGATTGCTACAATCACAACAGTGATCTTCGTATATGCATCATTCTCACGTCTATTGACAATTCTCCGAAAGAGGGTTCGATGTTAATATTATACCCATTGTCTGATTTTCTGTGGTTGCGACTGTATGATTTGTGCATGCTTGGCAGATGTGATTAGCCACACTGTAGAACTTACTCCTCCATCTCACCCCTCAGAGTCAACCTTTGTCTATTGATTACCTGTTTATTCTTTATTATATAGACTATTTGATCTTGTTTAATGAAGAGCCATAAGATGATCCATTTTACTTTTTAAATGAAATGTAAAAATACAAGATAAAATATATGGAATATATGCGAATTATATTCTTGATTACAATTGTTTTAGCCGAAGGAAAGACCTATTTCAGTGAATATAAAAAAACCTCGACACAGATAACAAAGGCATGACATGTCAAGTTGAACTAAATCGCCTTGACTTATATAGCTTTTTTCTGAATTAGCAGGTGTTTGGGGCTTTAAGAGTTGCTGTGATATTCAATATTGTCATCACGAACATTAAAGTTAATAACAATAATTGTTATAATCTGCAGGAGAAATCAGCTGCAAACACCAATTGTATGCAAATGTTAAGTTCCTGAATGTTTAGATATGAGTACATTTGAATTAAATGTTCGGTAAATTAGGTTTCTATTTCCACACCTTTATAATGATAATTGGAGTGTTCTAACTTTCAGTAATTCAAACGTTACTGCATTGAAGAAAGGAAAGAGACATTAGTATGCTTCATTCTTTAACATTTTATTACTCGTTAACACCTCAAACACATACACATACGGTTAGAGTTGGTATCTGTAAATAACATCATTGTTTCAAATTGTGCCGATATACAGATTTGATATTTGATTAAACATTTTTAAATTAGCTTTCCCACCCAAAAACAAATATTAATCCACAAGGTTAACTTCTTCTGATAAAATGATCACACAATGTACTTTGTAAGTAGCATTTCCCGTAGGTAATCATTTCTGGTAAATATGGATAACGACATCAAGGCTTTCATGATCGTAACTCGGCAGCTGTATTCTCTGTTGCAACATAAATTCTTTCCTTATGCTTTTCATAGAGCAATTAGCAAAGCTTCACCCATAAGAACTGGTGTAAGCAAATACCTTTATGGCCATTAGTATCTTACACTGTTTTCTCATACTCATTTTGCGGTTGTCATTTCTTTTTTACCTCCAATACTTTAAAGTGAAATTTTTCTTCACAGAATGGATTGCATTACAATCATGTCCCTAAATCTATATCTTAATGTGATGCTACAAAATTCATTTCCCTGTTCGATTCTTGCTTTACTTTACACTATACAAATTGTACAATAGACGTTCCTTACTGTTATCAGCTCAGTATCTTGGCATTTTATTAAATGGTAGAATTATCATCCCAGCCGTAGAAGTTCTTATAGATATTTTTGTGATATTTGGTAGGGGTGCGTATCAGCATATTGTTGTAACTCCGTGAACTAATTGCGAAAATTGTTTGTACACATACAAAGCAGATTTCATACAGTCTCTGCTCTCCAAAGTCAATAAGTAATAACCATCTCATTTCAACAGACACATTGATGACGTTAAGAGACCTGTGTTTAAAGATCACTTCGACATCACATATCCGAAGGAACTCGAGATAAAAAATACAACTGAGAGTGTATTTTCAGCTTCATATCTCGATATACTCCTATTATTTATGCGTTATCTATGACAAACCATATTTCATTATTACCAACTTCCCTTTCCTGAGTAGCAACATATCGTCTCCCGCATATGGCGTTTTTATTTCATAGGCTATGCTAGAGCATTTTCAAACTTTGAATATTTTGTTCTGAGAGCGAGGCTTCTTGAATGAAACGATTCTCACAAGCATATATTGAGGGACGTTTAAAATTGTCACCGAGGAAGTTCTATGGTCTATATAAGGACCTGGAGCAATATGAAACCCCCTTTCAAAAATATTAAGCGACAACTAAAGTTCTTGAACATTTTGACTATACTTAATTTGGCATTATATTTATACATACATTATACATACATTTGTTCACGTGCATTTCCAATAACAGAGTTTTAATTCAACAGCGTTTCATACCGTGAATAGGATAATTTGATTTAGTAACGTTGTCTTCTGCATCTGCTCATGTATATGTAGATTTATTTTACCTCCTGAACTTAAATAAATGCTGATACACTTTTACGACGGGTGTTGCGTGCAACCAGGGAACACTTATTCTTTTCATTTTTCTGGTCTCATCTCAATTTTCGGGTTCGCATTTGTCTGAATATGACATTGTACAATATTCTTGTAATTTTCTTGCCTTAATGTGAACGGTGTCAGTCAGATGTAGACGAATTGGATCATGTAGGCTAAAATCATCTATAAAACGATAACTTTATATATTATTATTATCATATCATATGCACATTAATAAATTTATATGTCTAATCCAAATTTGTCTTTTTCTAGACTCTTGGATATAAAATGTCAAATACATTTACATTTGTACGTTAATGATACATATTTAAATAAAACTTGTGGGGTCGTGTTACTTTTCAGAAATCTTTATCATACATTATATTTGAAAAACAGATAACATAAGAAAAGTTAAGCGGTTTTGTTGCGTGAATTTGATGCAGGAAGTCTACTCCTTTTCGTATCAGATGGTGGGCGATAAAAGTTTCGCATACAACTTTTTAAGAGATGATGCGATATGCACAAAAGGCATGATGTGTTATTTCATTGTTAAATAGAACCAGGAGTAACCCTTGTTAATAATCCATATTTAAAAGTTGTGAAGTCATTCTCATATCTTTAAAAATTTAGCGTCGTCATGTTGTTAGCAGATTGGATTTGCAATATATATGTATATATATCAAATATCTAGTAATTTATCCCCCAAAGGGAAGTCGTTTCCGATCAATAAATAAAGGTACACTAAAATGCCACAAATTTTCGGGCATATGCCCCTCATCAAGTAAAGTAGCTTTATTTATATATGTATTGAGTGTAAATTTATATATAGTTTGGAAGCAAGCTAATGTCCTTTATCTGTAGGAATACCGACTTACAATAAGAACACTTTCACTTATTGCGCAATATTGGCATTTCGACAACTGATGTCTCGTCAGCGATGCTCATGGCCAAAACTTGTTTAACAACTTAAGTAATATACTGATTACTTCCGCAGGTCTAATACCATTGCTAGTGGACTATTATTGATAAAAAAATACACTTCAAATTATTGTGACAAAAGTTTGTAAGTTATTCTAAAACTAATGTGTATTACCCTTATTCATATATTTGTCATAATATTCCTTCTTTGAATCAATGTTATAATGAGTTTGCTCGTCAAATATTCGAAATTAAGCATCACTTAAAAGAGACATGTGTTGTCGAATTGTACATATGGTGCACGAAATAATACTCGTATGTTTTTAATGTATTTATTTAAATACTTAATATTTAAAGAAAAAAGTGAGTTACTGGCCCAGTTATGTGGCAGAAGTCACCAAGGAGCTATACAATACATGAATATATATAATGTACTAGTATATATATCACATTACAAAAATATTTGATTGTAGTACAATTACGACCGACTTAAGACGGTCATTTAATTTGACAAAAGCCAAATAAATGGTGTGGTTAAACGGTTTACGGGCCCACCTTCCCATTTACCGTAACAGCAGAACAATCAAAGGACGTACATTTAAAAATTTATAAATAATCCTCCATGTAAAGAACAAGGGTCAACAGGTATCGCATATTGAGAGGTCATAAAAATATAAACACGTAAGGTATTGTAAAACACATAATGATATAAAAATATATGCGAAATCAACATAATAAACCGTGCTCTGCCAGTCTGAAAGCGAGCTAAGACCCTAGATCTGTAGGAGTCCCGACTAACAGTCAGAGGGGACGAGGTTCAGGACCATGTCTCCTCTGAAAGAGGTTTGGACAAGGCCCGTCATATAGTCCCCACCGCTATGTTAGTCAGCGTGCAACGTTCAAGTAAAAGTCTGCATAAGGCTGTAAAGGGGCAAAATACAAGACCTATAGTCTTTTTGATGATCTCAACGTCATATTGTCTGTTTAGAAGACATTTGACTATTTTATTACATGATAAAATAACGTTATCGGAGCCTTTTACTTTCCTTAGTTTATATACGAGATCACCGTAAAAATTAGGATGGGAAATTCCATTGGATACTAGTGTAGAAAAGAAATATTTCCAAATTTAGATAGAAGTTCTGAATAAGATCTGAAGAATTTACCGAATGGTTAATACAAAAGTATAAATTCGCGATTGAACTATTTCAGAACATTTCGTCCTGACAATCAGACGAAACCCCTATACAGGAGGAAGGTAATCCTGCTGACATCTCGTTATACAGAATGTCGAATTATATTCCAGATTGAGAATTGATCCGATGAGGTTAAATATATTATTTGACATTAAAAACGAAAGAAGACCTAATTGATTGTGTACTTTATATAATTTACATATTACCACATTCCTTTTCCTGAGTAGCAAGATACATTTCGCTTCCGCATATGTCGTCTTCATTTCACAACTTACACGCTATGCCAGGGCATGCCCTAAATATTTCGTCCTGAGAGCGAGGTTTATATACGAAAATAACTGGTGTCACATGACTATGGCACTAACAATCATGCACCACAGTGGACATTCACGGGCCCTTGAAATTCAGAGGCGAGACCAGGTGCCCGGGATGAGTGAGCGTCTCCTGTTTGGCTAGCCACACCCACCGTGAATGTCCTGACATACAGACGAAACACTATAATCCAGCACTATATATATACATGAATTTAACAAACAGTGTGTAGAAAGTATCACAGCCACATAACATCAGGAAAAAGGGTATAATAACACTTGCGTCAAACCCTTCTTATGGAACATTTTTATGAGCTCCACACTGCAAAGGGAATAAGTGGGACGTTTTGTAAAATACGAAAATAACTAGTGTCAATTGAATATGGCACTAACAACAACAATGTACCACAGTGGACATTCACGGACCCCTGAAATTCAGAGGTGAGGCCAAGTGTCCGGGAGGAGTAAGCGTCTCCTGTTTGGCTAGCCACACCCGCCGTGAATGCCCTGAACAAACATTTGTTCAAGTGCATCTCCGACGACGGAATTTCAGTTCAACAGCATTCCATACAGAGAATAGGATAATTTGACTTAGTTTACTTGTATCCTTCATGTGCTCATATATGTATATATAAGTTTGTACTTCCTCGACTTGACAATTGTTGCAGGACTTTTTGGTAGGGTGTTGCATGCAACCAGGGGATTGTTCCACACCAAAACGAATGCGAAACTTAATTTAGAAAATTGAGGTAAGACCAGCTACCCTGGGTGAGGTTTGTTTTCTGCTTGCATAAAACTCAATAGCAAAGAAGAAATCTGTTAATGCCGGTTAATATAGTTATGTTGTCAAAAGCGGTGTGATCTGGTAACATATTGTGACAAAGAATGACCTCGTACTGCATTCTATCCCTATATTGATCACCGTAAAAATAAATAAATAAACAAATAAAATAAGATAAATTCTGACATTTATCAAGTCAGGTTTGTAAATTGACAAGACGATTTCGATGTAACTGTAAGGCTAAATTGAGATAATACCATCTGATGTATCCAGTTTTAGAGTAATAACTTTATAAATTTTGCCACGTGTGATTACAAAAAAAGGCCAGCAAGGGTTGGAGCGCATTACAAAAGAGAAAACAGAAGACATCCGACGAAGCTGTATAACACAAATCACCAATTGCAAAGACCTGAACACAAAGTACAACTGGAATGCCGACAACTTGCTGGGGGACTATTCTGTCAAAAAGCAGAAATTGTTATCTAAAAGAATATCTAACAGTTAAATGATCTGCTCTTTGGTAGATGTAAGGGTTTGAATTTTGGCGGACATATTGCATTAAGTTTGATATAATCTCCTTCAGTATCTATCAACATTTGCCAGCAATGTTTAATAAGGTCAATACCACTTTCAAAGAAGTCCTTGTCACTGAGGAAGATCTATGGTCGATATAGGGATCTTGTGCATTTCAGATTCACATTTTTAAGAATGTTAACCGATATTTTGGAACTTGGCCATACAGACTAACCATCTTAACTTTTTAACTATGCTTGATTTGACATAATACGTATATATACAGGCATTTGTTCACGTGCATTTCCGATGCCGGAATTCCAATTAAACTTCATTACATGTCTTGTGCGGGGCTTGAGTTTAAATATTATCCCGTAACTGCCTCGAAAGTGATGCATAGTATGTACCATCGACTGTTTGCCCCTTTCGAAGATATCTACCATCAGCATCCCAGAACACCGAGGCCACAACACTTCCAGTTAATAGAACACTCTTTGCCTTATTGGCGGGGAGAACCAGGGTGTTACCATTGTTCAGACTGTTGTTTGGCCTCTGGGTGAAATGATGGACCTGCTTTTCAGCCATAGTAACAAATCTCTGAAGAAAGTTATTGCAAGAGCTAAAAGGTACAGATGAGCACGCGATAAAGTACGCCTTTTGTGATTCTTATGAACTTCAGTAGGATTGGTACCCAACGGACTAGAGGCTTTCTCATTGCAAGATCCTCTGTCAGAAAGGAATATACTTTTTTCTGGGAAATGCCAACTGTACTGGCAATATTTCTGTAACTTGCCAGTCAGTCATAACAATATCATGGATTTCATTGACCATTTCTGGGGTTGCAAAAGTGACAGGTCTACCAGGACGGAGGTCACTTTCAACGCTATGCCTGCTAGGCTTACATTCCGCCATCCATCTTTTTACTGTAGCATATGAAGGGGCATCTTTCTCTAGAGTTGCTACTATATCAGTATAGATATCCGTAGATGCCAAACATTTTATGCAAATATTAGATCGCTGCTCTTTCATCGTTTTTTGTCCACTTTGCAAAAGGCACTTGCCTTGTTTAATTTAGAGTGCTACCTCGTTGACATAAATTTACCAAATGAAACCAGATTTCGGGTACACTATCTTAAATAGTCAGGGAATAAAAGGGATGAAAAAGGAAATCCCTGCTAACCTCCTTCAATAAAAGGCTCACAACAAAGGATGTGAACCCTCGTATTACTGCGATCTCAACCGAGGTATTTATTTGGCGATTACCATTTATGTAAAAGAATAGGATTTGAGGAAATCTTCATTTTCTGATGACAAATATTCACATAAGGAGTTAATAATCGAAAGATGTTATCAGTGTTATCGAAAATTTTAGATTTAATAAGTTTTAGAAGTTTCTTTAAAGTCTTGAGGATCCACATTTAATTTGTTAAAAATCTTCGGAGTGGTAGGCGTAGTGAAACACTCAGAAAATTCAGCTATGAATCGATGCTTATATCGGTCAAAGTACTGTGCAGTGTACTCGTTGCCGATGTTTATAGCAGTGAATGTACTATACAATGTACTTTACAGATGACGCTTGTGGGATATTGGTCAAAGAACATTTAATTTGTAAAAATTACAAACATAGTGTAAGAAAGACAACTCGTGTTAAAAGTATGTATTCTGATTATAATAAAAATAGTTAACGATTGATCCGTTGGTTTAATTGGGAAATTTATTAAAAAAGATATCCTAGTTTAGAAAAATTATGGTTTAGAATATTTTACGGTTACAGTTACAAGTTACAGATAGAATTAATAATAACCAGTCAAACGTATCATAATTGTAACAGTTTCGAGATCTAAGGGCTGATGAAATTTAATCGTTAAAGAGAGAATCTCATTACAGCATCAAATAACTTGTAGGACGAAGGTATTTAAGTCTTAAATGTAAAGCAATGATGAAAGTCTCAAGAGGAGTTAGGATCTGCGACACCCATTATGATATAAAACAATTCCAGACTGTACAGGTTTAGTTTATCTTTTCAGGCCTATGCGAAAAGTGTTTAGGATTAGGAGTGAAGACAGAAAACCAAGCTGTTTGACACAAATCACCAAGACCCCTGCACATAAAACATGACTGTATTCACATAAACACAGAAAACGATATTACAAAAATATTCGATTGTATTACAGTTACGATACCGACTAAAGACGGTCAATATAAGTAACAAAATCACTCAATTCATTTGGTAAACCGGATTACGAGCGCTCACCTCCCCATTCACCGTAAAAGCAGCACAATGAAAGGACACATATTAAAATCTATTAAAAATCCTCCATATAGAGAACAAACATCAACATGTTTCTCAAGACAAGCGGTAATGAAAATTTTAATACGAAACTTTTTATGAATAATGTAGTGGTATAAAAAATATATTGAGTGACATCATTTAAAGACCTTTTAATTTTGTGCACCAGATGCGCATTTCGACAACTAATGTCAAAGAAAAAAGAGGAGTTACTGGCTCAGTTATGTGGCAGAAGTCACCATGGAGCTATACAATATATGAATATGAATAATATACTAGCACATATAACACATTACCAAAATATTTGATTGCAGTGCAATTACGATACCGACTTAGGACGGTCATATAATTTAACAAAAGCCAAATAAATGGTGTGGTTAACCGGTTTACGGGCCCACCTTCCCACTCACCATGACAGCAAAACAATCAAAGGACGTACATTTAAAAATTTATAAATAATCCTCCATGTAAAGAACAAGGGTCAACAGGTATCGCATATTGAGAGGTCATAAAAATATAGACACGTAAGGTATTGTAAACACATAATGCTATAAAAAGATATGCGACATCAACATGATAAACCGTGCTCTGCCAGTCTGAAAGCGAGCTAAGACCCTAGATCTGTAGGAGTCCCGACTAACAGTCAGAGGGGACGAGGTTCAGGACCATGTCTCCTCTGAAAGAGGTTTGGACAAGGCCCGTCATATAGTCCCCACCGCCCTGTTAGTCAGCGTACAACGTTCAAGTAAAAGTCTGCATAAGGCTGTAAAGGGGTAAAATACAAGACCTATAGTCTTTTTGATGGTCTCAGTGTCATATTATCTATTTAGAAGACAGTTGACTATTTTATTACATGATAAAGTAACGTTATTGGAGCCTTTTACTTTCCTTAGTTTGTATACGAGATCATCGTAAAAAATAGGATGGGAAATTCCATTGGATACATGGTGTTGAAAAGAAATATTTCCAAATTTAGATAGAAGTTCTGAATAAGATCTCAAGAATTTGCCGAATGTTTTTCTTAGCTTGTGATATCTGTAACCCTGCGTTAAAAGTTTGACAAAAGATGACAAAAGATACGAAATGAAAGGTGATATTTGCTGGGACAAACAGCCGGTTGATGTGATATTACATAATAATTTAGCCGCAGAGGTGACAGGTGATCGTCCTAGACGACATTAATCTGATATACCCTAGATATATTGAAAATGTTGCAGATTAATTAGGAAGTCAACTATTAAAGATATTTTAGAATTCGTCTTGGAACTGGCCATGTGATTGCACATGACGAAGAAACATCAATTTCGCTGGTGTTCTCATTTGAGCTGTACTGAAAAACACATGTTTTCGAGTGCCAGTTAGAAGTGCATCGGGGGAATATTTAGATTAAAAAAAAATTTATAAAGTTTTCAATAAATATTTATTCAAATGAAAAAAAAAATTACGTATTCAAAGCATTTAATTTTCATGAATCTTTAGGTCATGTGATTGGTGTTTCGTATGACATAAATATAGATTTTTTCTCTCCTTATCATATACAGTAGCGGATTTATCGGGGCGCCCCTTTTTCGCCATAAGTATGAATAAAACTCCAGATCTGGCACCTAAAATGGCGTAATAATTTAGCTAAAACTTGTCTTTCACGTGTCCTTTCGCTTTTCGGAAATGCTGGATTCGCCACTGATATAAATACTAAAAGTCAGTGAAAATGAAAAACAAGTGGAAAATAACAAAATATGTCTACTTGAAGAGCATATGTGAACCCCTGTGATGGCGTGAGATCAGGTGCCCGGGGAGAGTGAGCATCTCCTGCTTCCTAGCAACACCCGTCACATATATCCAGTAGAAAGAGTCAAATCATGTAAATTCCATATGTATTTATATATAGAGAAGTCAAAGTAGGTAATCTTCTAGAAAGAACGTGTCAAATCTGTGTAAAATGATCGGAATCGGTCTCAGTCCAGAATATTTTTAAAAGTCAGTATCACGAGATATCATATGGAGTAATAAGAGTCTCGTAACGACCGTAGAACCTCCTTAGTGACGTTGCTAGTCTAGCACATATATAACCCTGGTTGAGCAGCGTAACTGAAAGTCGCCTTGCCCTCAGAACAAAGTCATTGTAATTTGAACATGTAAAGATGATGGATAAATCCAAACCACAAGTCCAAAAATCATGAAACGATAGGACATACAAAATCAGTGAAAATGAAAAACAAATGGAAAATAACAAAATATGTCTACTTGAAGAGCATATGTGAACCCCTGTGATGGAGTGAGATCAGGTGCCCGGGGAGAGTGAGCATCTCCTGCTTGCTAGCAACACCCGTCACATATACCCCGTAGAAAGAGTCAAATCGTGTGAATTCCATATGTATTTATGCTCTGGAATATAATGAGATATAAATACGCCGTATGCGGGCGATGATGGAATGTTCCTACTTATGAAAGGAAAGTTTGTGAAAGCGAAATTGAAATCGTCACGTTTGTCATAGAGTGAGGTGTTCAATTGACCATTTATGTCGAAAGACAACATAATATCTAAATACGAAGTAGAATTATTACTTTCTGTGGTTTCTTTGACCTCCATTTTACTTGGATAGATGATGATAAGGTAATCCGCGAATGAAGGATTATTAATTGAAAGCAAGTCATCTATATATCTGTAAGTGAAATTGAAGCCAAGAGCCAATTGTTTTTTCCTTGCGAAAGCAAAGACTGAATGAATTCAGCTTCGTATGAGTAAAGGAATATGTCAGCCAGAAGCGGAACACAATTAGTGCCCATTGGAATGCCGACAATTTGTTGAAAAACCTTTCCTCCAAACAGTACAAAAATGTTATCGATAAGAAAGTTCAACATCTGAATGATAGCTGTTTCAGTGTATTTATTTTTGGAATCAGAATTTTCCCTAACAAAGTTAGTTTTATCATGGCCGATAACTATATTTGAATTTGCGGCTTCCATTTTTACTAGTAAATGCATTTTGAATAATTTCCGCTAATCTGCCTTTTAATTTCTGATGAGGGATCGTTGTGTAAAGAATCGAAAAGTCAAAAGAATTGATGGATTAAATTTTAGTAAAACTTTTTGATTTTAGATGTTCTAACAGCTCTTTTGAATTTTTAAGGATCCACATTTGATTAATTCCACTTCTGGAACATACTGTTTCGCAATATCTATGAAGACCAGATTTAATTTCTGATAATATATTTGTGAGTAGCATCGATACAGATTTTGTGGAACACTTCGAGGAACCAGCGATAAAGCGTTGTTTGTAAGAATTTTTGTGCATTTGTGGAATGCAGTACAAATATGGAAGTTCTAAATTTAATTTATTTGTGTCAATACCAAACGTATTGAGG
This sequence comes from Pteria penguin, assembly GCA_035048485.1. Taxonomy (NCBI): domain Eukaryota; kingdom Metazoa; phylum Mollusca; class Bivalvia; order Pterioida; family Pteriidae; genus Pteria; species Pteria penguin. Next base: position 388,794 of record CM068582.1, on the reverse strand, counting down.
ACAGATGTATAATTCTCAAGTACTTCCGAAACCGAAAAGTTCGTGAGAGTATATGTAGGATTTCCTGGAGCTGAATTTAATTCTAAATCTTTCACAAGGCTGTCAAAGTAATATTTCTTACAAGTAAATGTACAATTATTAGACGCTTTATCTGCTTGTGTAATGATATAATGTTCTTGGAGGAAGGTAAGTTCTCTGACAACATCAGTATCTTTAAAAATAGATTCGAATCTGGTGTTTACAGAGCCTTGTAATTTTTTAATTTTTGATCTCAGCAGTACTGCAATAGATTTTATCCATTCCGAAAGAGTGTCGACCTGTACTTACTCTCTTTTTGTCCATCGTGTGGCATATTCCTCGCAGCAGTTCATAATATTCTCAAAGTTTTGGCTCCATGTGATCCAATCATCTGGGTTTTCTGTATTTTGGACCTTTAAGTAAAAGTTCTTTTAATTTGGTGTTTTTAACAATATCAAGATCACCAGTAATGACATGGCCACAAGGAGAATATACAAAATTAGATGAGGAACATACACACGGTTGAGGATGACATGCAGAGTCGTTTAATTAATGTAAATACCAATAATTATCAATTCGAATGTATAAATCGTTCACGGTTAGGCCAAGTGTGAACCGAAGCGGCCACGCCATGCTTAAAATTTATGTATTATGAATGATGAAATGAAACTTTCGATAAATAAAACTTTGTAAACAGAAGCTACGGGGTAATTTTAAGATAATTATAATTACTATTACAGACATTGTTTTTGTTATGAGTTCTCTTATTTGAGAACTTTATAATGCATGACTATTTATTATGTATGTCGATGTAATCAATGACTCGTTAAAACAATATGGGGGACCATTAGTTTTGGCAGAGAGGTGACGCTATCTTTATTTTTGAATGGACTGTAGTCATTTCTAAGTATATTTTTATACAAATGGTATCAATTGGATCGGAAGAAACATACGTATGGCATATTATGCGTTGGTACAGATAAATTAAAAACTGAAAATACATTGTAGAAGATTTAAAAACTTATATGTGCCCGTGTCGCCCATGGGTTTCGCTTCGACGATCAGCTGTTTACAGGTAATGGACGTATTTACCTGTAAAACCTCACTTCATTGGATTAAATAGAACCGTGACCTCGGTCAACGCCAGTGAAGATATATATCGCTTTCATGCTCATTAATTCTAAGCATGCCGTCGATTACATAAAATAAACATCTCGGTGTACCGTCGCGTTATTGTTAAATATTGTAAAGATTTTAGCTTTTTTCAAATTTCCGTAATTTCTTTATTTCTATTCTAAATTAGATGAAATTTAAGAAGGGAGAAGAAAACAAAATGAATATTCTAATCATATGATATTGATTAACATGTTAAAAATATATTTCGATAAATTATTGATGTGAATATGGCAAACAACGCATTTTGATCAATTTGAACTGCCGAACTGGGCTGAAGTTTAAGACTAAATGAGAGCCATTATTGAAAGCTGAAGGTGATCACTATTCCAGTATTCAACTATCAAAATTGACTGGCACCTATTGTACATACTTTGTTTGTGTGAAGCCAGAATCATCTACACGTTTGAAACTGACAACGAAATGCAGTTACGCAAACGCAATGACTATTGAGATTACATATAATCGAACCGGCAAATTTGACATAAACCGTAAAAAATACTGTGTATTGGCTTCTTGTCACAAGTGTTAAAAATAAAGTAATATTGCTGACCGCTTACTTAGCGTTTATAATTGTATTACCCGAGATCATCACCAAGACCATAGTTATTGTATTGAGTCCATCTACAGCCCAATGCAAACTGTGCTTGAGCGTTACACAGGGCAGTGGGGACTCTATGACGGGCCTTGTCCAAACCTTTTCAGAAGAAACTAGCTCCTGATATTCGTCCCCTTTGACTATTAGTCAGGACTCCTATTCATCAAGGATCTGAGCTTGCTTGCAGACGGGCAGAGCGAGCACGGTTTACTTGATTTGAAGTTTCCTTACATAATTTTGAATACAACATTATTCTATAAACTTTTCGTGTGAAATAAAACTGTTATGGCCTCTCTTCTTTAGAAACCTGTTGATCCTTGTTCCCTATATGGAGGATTATTCATAGAGTTTTAAATGTGTGTCCATTGATTGTGCTGCTTTTGCGGTTTTGCGGTGAGTGGGAAGGTTGGTGCCCGTAAACCGATTAACCACACCAATTGAGTGGCGATTATTACTTCAATTGACCGTCCTAAGACGGTATCCTAATCGCAGCACAATTCAATATTTTTGTAATGTTTTTCTGAGTATATTCTATTATTATCATGTTTTGAGTGCATGTCCTTGGTAATTTGTGTCATACAGCTTTCTCATATGTCATTGTTTTCTCCTCTCTCCTCTCCAAAGGCAACAAACAATTAGCATCTCGGTTCAACTTTACATACAGATACATCGACGTCGTTTTGTCACTGAACAACCTGTATTCAAGGATCACCTCAACATCATATATCCAAAGGAACTCGAGATAAAAGATACAAATGAGAGGGCATCTTCTGCTTCATACTTCGATATACTCCTATCAATTAGTGCCAATGGTTCATTAGTAACCTCTCTCTATGACAAACGTGACAATTTTAATATTACCAACTTCCCTTTTCTGAGTAGCAACATGCCTTCCTCTCCGCATATGGCGCCTTCATTTCACACTTCATACGCTATGCTAGTGCATGCTCTAAATACGAAACTTTCGTCCTGAGAGCGAGACTTCTTGCCACGAAACTACTCTCAAGGATATTATGAAAAACTTATTTGAAATTGTCACTGAGGTATTTATATGGTCGATATAGGGATCTAGTACAATTTCCGATTCCTATTTCAAGAATGTTATCCGATATTTTGGGTACCTGACCATACAAACTAACCTTTTTAACCTTTTGACTATACTTTATTTGATAAAATACATACATATGTATATATATACAGGCATTTGTTCACGTGCATTTCCGATGCAGAATTTCAGTTAAACAACATTTTATGCCTCGAATAGGAAAATTTGACCTCGTGTTTTTGTCTCCGTTATGTGTTCATACATGTGTTGTTGTATAACTCCATGGTGACTTCTGCCACATAACTGAGCCAGTAACTCCTCTTTTTTCTTTCATACGTGTATATTTATGTATTTATTTCCTAGACTTGAAAAAAGTTGTTGCAGAACTTTTGCAACGAGTGTTGCATGCAACCAGGGGACTCCTTCCGGGCACCTGGTTTCACCTCGATTTTATTGGGGTTCGCATTTGTCTGAATATGACTCTATACAGGATATTGTCCTTTTTTCCATGGAAAGATAGTTTACCCTTCGGTGCTTCTTCATTTATTACTTTGCTCCTTTTGATACTGTTATGCACCGAATCTTGTCTGTCTGTCCGTTTATCAAAATTGCAAGTTTATTGAAATTGGTATAAGGAATTGTTGCTCCAATAACAAAATAGGGCCACGTCTCGCGATTTTGTGTAACCATATATAATATATCATAATAGAAAAATTGATGAAGCATCAGATTTTGTTATTCTTGGTTTAAGTCACTTTATGATTACTTTACTTATATGTTGACGGCATCCATTCCATCAGTGATACCATGGCAATACAGTTAGTCATCTACTGTGTCATTTGAAAGACAATGTAATAAAGAACTTGTAGGAGACACAAGCCAATCTACAGCATGGACTAAATGGTTAATGACAATTCATATCATTAGTACAGAGTACAAATAAAGGGAAGAAAAAAGAGGAGTTACTGGCTCAGTTATGGAGCAGAAGGCACCATGGAGCTATACAATACCTGAATATAAATAATATACTAGCACATATAACACAGTACAAAAATATTTGATTGTAGTGCAATTACGATACCGACTAATGACGGTAATTTAATTTGACAAAAGTCAAACAAATGGTGTGTTAACCGGTTTACAGGCCTACCTTCCCACTCACCGTAATAGCAGAACAATCAAAGGACGTACATTTAAAAATTTATAAATACTCCTCCATGTAAAGAACAAGAGTCAACAGGTATCGCATATTGAGAGGTCATAAAAATATAAACACGTAAGGTATTGTAAAACACATAATGATATAAAAATCTATGCGACATTAACATGATAAACCGTGCTCTGCCAATCTGAAAGCGAGCTAAGACCCTAGATCTGAAGGAGTCCCGACCAACAGTCAGAGGGGACGAGGTTCAGGGCCATGTCTCCTCTGAAAGAGGTTAGGACAAGGCCCGTCATATAGTCCCCACCGCCCTGTCATCGTGCAACGTTCAACGTTCTGCATAAGGCTGTAGAGGGGCAAAATACAAGACCTATAGTCTTTTTGATGATCTCAATATCATATTGTCTATTTAGAAGACGTTTGACTATTTTATTACATGATAGAATAACGTTATCGGAGCCTTTTACTTTCCTTAGTTTATATACGAGATCACCGTAAAAATTAGGATGGGAAATTCCATTGGAAACATAGTGTTGAAAAAAAATATTTCCAATTTTAGATAAAAGTTCTGAATAAGATCTCAAGAATTTGCCGAATGTTTTTCTTAGCTTGTGATATCTGTAACCCTGAGTTAAAAGTTAAGTAGTAATTTGTAAATTTGGTTTATAAAAGTTCAAAACATCGGAGCAGCCTCTGACAAATCGAACTAATTGAGATATATAGATACCATATGATGGGAGTCGAGGGACATCGCCATCCAAGTAAGTAAAATTTGCAATAGGAAATCCAAAATCCTCACGTTTATCATAAATATTAGTATATATTAGGCGGTTGATAATTTTGATGTTCAAATCTAAAAATAGGTGTAGATTTAAAAAAGGTGAAGAACGGAAAACTCCAAAGATTGTTTTATCTAATCATATATTGATGGAAGTTTTCAAATCAATTTTATGCTGAGATTGAGACGGATTTCTTTCATTCGTATTACCATATATATATATATACTTTTTTTTCATTTGTCTTTCGCATTAGGTTTTTATTTTTGTTTTCCTTATTGCTTTTTATTATTTAAGAGATGTTTTTCTTCCTTTCTTTGGTGTGGTCTTCATTACAAACTAATTATTCTCGTCATACATCTATTCATTTTGAAATGAAATAATTAATTATGTATTGATCTTCAGAAGATATATATTATCCCAAACATTAAAGGTGTGTGATAAATGCACTACTTGCATTATAATAAAATCTCCTGTCTTTTGCTTTTATCACAGTAGAGATTTTCTCTGCTACAAGATTTGACTTTGTAGTCCTAGATTTTATATCATGTATTATTGTAATATTTAATATTAGTGGAATATTGTTTCTAATAAATTCCAAACAAACATATCTTTAAAATGGCACTTTTCCATTTTTATAATTTCATACTACAGAGGAATTAGTAGTCATGGGATACTACAACAATTTGCATTATGCTTTCTGTGGTTTTACATAAATACCACAATTAAGAGTTCTATACACGTCAGACACCCGTATTATAAATATCAGAAGATATACGTGTATCAATGCAGTTGCACCTTATGCGCATTTCGACAACTACAAGGTCAAGGCCTCTTCTGTTTTGCTCAAGGTTAAAACTCTGTAAATATCTGAAGGGCAAATCAATTACCAAAGGTACGTAGAAGATAGAGCCAAAGAATACATTTTAGGATAGAGTAAAGCATGAGGAAGATATTTCTTAATTTTAGAAAAAAAATCTACAATGTTCAGTCTCCCAGCAGTGATATCGACAAAGTGGAATAATATCGGAACATATGTACGTATGATCCTTAATTCTAGAATACTTTATAAACTTTTGTCATAGCAAATTAAAGGTATACATTTCTGCTCAGCACAGGAGCATGTGTATGTATGTAGTTAGGTAGGTAGGTATATGCTGTGACGTTGAACCTTGTACATGGACCTATCCTTTGCAAGTTGCTAAAGGTCACTTAATTTTGTTCTTCACATCTTGGACATGTATAAGTTTATTGGTACATTTCTTCTCTTTATATAAACACTTGTATAAACCTTGGACTTCTAAGATACATTTCTATATACTTGTCTTTGATCTAATTTTTGCTATTCATTTGTATGTATGTGTGCTATGTTTGTATGTGTCTCTTGATATCTTGTCTCAGAAGAATTTATGTTCTAATGTATAATTGTTTGTACTGAATACAAGACAAAAATCTCATAAAGATTGATAAATGCTCTTTCAATAACATTTTATAGCAGGTATCCTTACATTGATTATTAAGCATGTAAATATAGATTCAGTGTTCTAATATGTTGTTGGATAGAATATACTACTTCCATTAAGGATATATAAATTTGTTTTGTATTTATGCATTTTTATGTAAATATGTAAATTCCGGACAGGAACTATGCAATTATTGGTTTTCATAAACTGGTTAGTTTTTAAATTCCGAAAAATTTAAATTACAGAATCCATTGTTTGCTTTCATTGATTATAACACTAGCGGACATTTCTGAGGAAATTCACAGAAAGCAAAAGTCTATCCATTGTTGTGTATAAAACTGGAAGACAAAGAATGACAAAGTATATAACGGAGATGTATTTACATTTTCATTTCTTCAAATACTCTTATTTATATAAACTAGATATCCATAATGCATTTACTACTTTCATTCACAATAAACTTTTATATTCATATATATTTATATGAGGTATATAGAGGAGCGATTTGTGTTCAATCGAACAGACAATATTCTACAAATTGTAATAAATGATATAACTGATCAATACATAAATAGATTTGTATGACGTTTTATTCATAAGCCTTGTAATTGAGTGCTGTAATGGAGTGTGGAAATTAAAGTAGCATACATGCTAAGGGAGTAAAAGAAAGGGGAAAATACGTCTAACTCAGGTGTGTTATTAAAGTAGCCAAGGACATGCACGGCAAACAAGTAAAAACACCTTTCACTTATTAAGAGAAAAGCTTTATTTATTCCCAAATATGGTACAGACTTACAATAGTCTATGAATGTTATTACTCAATTGGTTAACAACTTTCCATTAATCATATACGTGATACATAAGTAGCAAAGAATGCACAATTATTAATGTATTAATTATAACCAATAAAATAAACTAAGACGAATACATAACTCAAGTTGAGAGATCAAATATGAACTTAATAATATTATGGATCAAATATATACATAATCAAAATTATTCAGTAACATTAATTGACCCAGGCATGCTCTGCTACTCTGAAAGAAATTCGCGATCTCTGGTCTATAGTTGTCCAGACTTACAGAAGGGGATTAAATTCTGGACCTTACGTCCTCGGAGAAACAAGGCTTTACCTTATGCCCTCAATCAGAACAGATTTGTTGTATTTGACAGTTGACGTTTAATTCTGCTTAAGGATTACATCATACTGGTCAATAAGGTATCGATATCCTGCTTTATTGGACCAAATTATTCCATTAACGTTTTAATCAATAATGTCACGTGGTTCAAATTATATTGGTGATAACTACTGCCTATGAGTGGTGTACTATGATATACAATCTGAAAAAAGTAATTCACTCAGTATTTATTTTCTATTACATCAGCAACTTTCGTATTTTATGAAAAGTATATAACAACTAACATACTAATACGATAAGATTGTGCAACTACTGAAAAACAAAACATACACTACCAGATTATGCTTAGCACTGAACTTAACAGTACACAATACAGCCTCTCTTCACAAAAGCTTAAGATAACGTCTGTCATAGACTCCACAAAACCTTGTTAGTCAGAGGTCAACTCTAAAGTTGAAGTTTGTATAAGGTTTTGGAGAAGCTCTATACAAGACTCAGAAGATAAATAATTCCATCTTTTAACCCCCCCCCCCCCAACCTTTCGTTTGAATATTAGATCACCGTACAAAGGATGTGACATTCAGCTAAACACATATTATTGAAAAGTATGTTTTCAGAAGTAAGATAGAAGACTTGAATGAGTTTATAGTATCTGTAACTCTGGGTCAAAATCTTAAATTAATTTTTATTTTGAAATTCATATTTTGAAATTCAAAACGCAAAAGCAGGCTTTAGCAAACTGAACCATCTGAGAAAATAAATATGCCAGATGGAAGTCTAGAACACATTTTACGGATCTACTCATTTAACCAACGGATATACATTTATACGTAAGAATAAAATCGTAACATCCACCCATCACTAAGAAAACTCTAGCATATTGGCTGGGGATGTGGAAAAGAATGACATGTGTAATGGATGTAGATTAACAAAACAAAATCACACGACAGATTAGAAAGGAATGACTTATTACCGAGGGAAGAGAAAAGAATAAATAGTAGAAGGAAAGAGTTCCTATAGTGAAAACTGGCTTCAAACTTTTATCGAATGTACGAAACATCTGATAGAAAAAAAAAAACATAATTTCTTCAGACCACATGTGCAAGAATTTCTGGAACCTTCATTGTTAGCCTCAAGACGCAACAAGAACTTTCGAAACACCCTTGTGCCTCTTTTGCACTATATCTAAAGCTTTGCGGCTCCACATCTCCACGCACACTCTTGACAAATGTAGTTGTAAAAAGATTGCTATACATGACACAATAATTTACAAAGAAATTGTCAAATTAAAGGCTGTTTTCAAAACAAAGTTCGGACTTAACATAACAAAGAAGGATGCTATCTAATGCGAATTAGAGAGAATTTGTGAAAAACTTGATATTACCAGTCTCACTGACTATCAACATGTTGCTAATTCATGTTTAGGAGGAGGACACGCCAGACATTTTTATCGGTACTACATCTTGTCTGACCTCGATTTAATGCATTTGTCTGAATAGGGCACTGCAGTAAATGCTCCACCAAACCTCTATCAGCCATCCTTTACCAAAATAGTATCTACAATTAAGGAGAAACTTCAGACGTACTCCGATGTGATTTACTCTCGAAGTGGTGTTAATCAGTTTTGGATACTAAAAAACTCCAAAGATTTATTGAAAAACTTAAAATCTCAAAATCTGACAACTATTAAATTCATCAAGACATGATTTTTCTACACTTTATACCACCATACCTCATAATAAATTGAAAAACGTCTCTTTAGAATTATTGATAACTGTTTCATCGCCAAAAGGGTTCACGCAGATATAAATTTATTGTTTTAGGATATCCAGATACATATTTTGTGAAAAACCACTCTGAATTTAAATATAAGTACTCTGAAGATCACATCAAAAACATGCTGGACTTTCTGATTGACAATATTTATGTAGTGTTCGGTGACCAGGTCTTCCAACAAACCATCGTAATCCATATGGGAACTAATTGTGCTCTTTTGCTGGCCGATTTGTTCCTTACGTCGTACGAAATTGGCTTCATACAAAATCTTATAAGCCAAAATAAGAAGCAACTGGCCTTGTCCTTTAATTTTACATTCAGATATATTGATGATGCACTATCTATAAGAGAGAAAAAAGAGGAGTTACCGGCTCAGTTATGTGGCAGAAGTCACCATGGAGCTATATAATACATAAATATCAATAATATACTAGAATTACTATAAATACTATAAATAACAAAAACTTTGATACATACGTACATACAATAGATCCAAAGGAACTTGAAATTAAGGACACTACAATATCCAATTCATGTGCCTTATTAATAAAACTACTTATTAATGTCGACCGAGATGGTAATCTTACTATTGCAGTTTATGACAAACGTGATGACTTTAGTTTCCCCATTGTTTACTTTCCATATACTAGTAGCAACATTCCTTTATCACCTGCGTACGGTGTTTATGTATCCCAATTTATTCGATATGCGCGAGCGTCATCTGAGTATTGCTATTTCATTCATTGAAGCCAATTACTAGGAGAAAATTTACTCAAACAAGGATATGAGATATCACGACTTATGTCAACATTCTGCAAATTTTACGGTCGTTATGCTCATATGATGTATCGTTGTCTGACATGTTGACTTCCTTATTTCACAGTAACTAAACCATCTGCATTACCTATACTATACAGCAGTATTCTTACTGCTTATGACATATACTTATTTTGACTACGGCTTTGCCGTTTCCTAATTCTGTGACAGGGAATAGTACTATTTCCCTTATACTTATGGCATCACGACGGGTGTGACCGGTCGGCAGGGGATGTTTACTCATCAATGGCACCTGATCCCACCTCTGTTTTGACAGAGGTTCGTGATTGTTTATATTATATTTATATATGTATTGTCGTGTTTCTTTGACTTCGAGTTGTGGATTTCGGAACAATATCTTGGATTTGTACATACTACAAAGTCCCCTCTGACTGTTAGTCGGGACTCCTACAGATCTAGGGTCTTAGCTCGCTTTCAGACTCGCAGAGCACGGTTTATCATGTTGATGTCGCATATATTTTTATACCATTATGTGTTTTACAATACCTTACGTGTTTATATTTTTATGACCTCTCAATATGCGATACCTGTTGACCCTTGTTCTTTACATGGAGGATTATTTATAAATTTTTAAATGTACGTCTTTTGATTGTTCTGCTGTTACGGTGAGTGGGAAGGTGGGCCCGTAAACCCGTTAACCACACCATTTGTTTGGCCTTTGTCAAATTAAATGACCGTCCTAAGTCGGTATCGTAATTGCACTACAATCAAATATTTTTGTAATGTGTTAAATGTTCTATTATATTATTTATATTCATGTATTTTATAGCTCCATGGTGACTTCTGCCACATAACTGAGCCGGTAACTCCTCTTTTTTCTTTCATACTATGTACGATATTGTCCTTTTATTTCATGACTATGAGATATGGTTTACCCTTAGGTACTTCTTCGTTTTTCACTTATGGGTGCAATGTATTTTTCGTTTTTCGGATATAATGTCGTGACGTTGAGTATTGTCAAGAAATTCTTGTGCAGGAAGATAAGAAATGTGAATGAGGTTATGTTTTTGCGAATCTACAGCGTAAACAATACAATCAAGTTTTTGGAAAGCCATCATTACTTATGATTTAAAAACCAAAAGAAAACTCATAAACACATTATTGTTACGATATCAAAACAACTTGTACTGCTTTAAACGATTGATTTACCGTGACAATCAACATAGCTGCATGCATTTACATGTATTTTAATTAATGAATACTCAACTATATAACCTACAGATAAACAACGATAATAAAAATAGATTTATTGTGCACAACACTGCAATTTTTAAAAGCTTCAACACAAGTACAGAAGAACCATGGCCTTTTCTACAGATTAATAATCACCTAGACTTTCTTTGATCCTAATGGCCTTGCGTGCTGCTGGGGGTAGACTGACAATCATCAAAAATTTCTTTTTTCTCCTCTTTTTTCTTTCATTTTTTAAGTGTCTGGGAATGTATAACAAGATGCTTTTGTATTCGAGATTTCCGTGGGGTAATGTGTGTAAATTTAGTTGTGCATTCATTGCGGGTGTGGCTAGTCATTCATGAGACGCTTACTTATCCCGGATACCTGGTCTCACCTCTGAATTTCATCGATCAGTGAATGTCTGCAGTGTTACATTGTTGTTAGTGTCATAGTCATTTGACATCAATTGCTTTCGTATTTTGCATTGTGACAAGTTTGATTATAGGCATGGGATTAGAATGACTGGTACTTATAGCCTCCGTTGGAGTGCTAACACTGACAATAAATATCTATAAGTGTTTATTTTCTCTTATTTTAGTTTACATTTTGGCGGGTTTTCTTTTCTTTGTTTCAGTCATCATCTTCGAAAGGATGTTGAGCTTGTTAAAATGCATGGTACAAACGAATTACAATACTTCATTGTTACCCTGTAGTGTCATCCCTAAAAACTCAGATAAATTAGGAGAAAACAGTAAAAGTTTTTCAAAACATCAACCGTCGAGATTTAAGTTTATTTTACTGCATATTCAACAAGATATGTGCAGTCATGGTTGTTTACGTTTTTCTATCTTCACGTGTTCTAGCATGAAAAACTCTCTGAATGGTTCCAATGGGAGGCTTAGAACCAAAGAAATACAGGAGCTATAGTTTCATTTATCAAAGATTTGCACACTAAGACAAGAATGAATGTAAATGTGAAACATGCGACATTATGTGTAAATGTGACATTCAGGAAAACGATCTCTCACTGTGGCAAAGGACGCGTACTGCAAAAACAAATTAAACATTTCATACGTATCTCACCATACGTACTTCAATGCAGGGTACGTGGAAGAAACGGAACGGGTGTTAAAAAGGGTATTGAAATGCATTATGATCAATGAGAAAAGGACAAACCGAGAATGAAACATTTTCAAAAATTATGATGCACGCGATCTTCATGTGCCAGTCGTCGCAAACATAACAAAATAACGTAAAATTTGAGATTTATTATGGAAGTTAATGGGTCAGAGAACTAGAAACAAGAGACCCTAGTGGATGCAATATTAATAATAATTATGATTAAATTTGAATCAATATCTTAGATCTATTTAAACATTTTAATTTTCTCAACATTTATAACATTTAAGAATTGTATTGAAACGCTCTATATTGTATACGGCATATATATACATGAATGTGTCTAATCAACATCATTTATTTCACTTGATAAAGTAGCCGAAGTTTTCGTCAAACGAGTGTCTGTTATTATTCAAGGATTTCCCCCCTGTGGGGGATTTTACTTGATCTGAATAAAATGCATTTGTCCAAGAGAGTTGTTTCATAATCAGATCTGTTAGCTTTATATTGTTTAAGGTCAGGAGGATAAATATTACTTGTATATCTCTAACATATACATGTAGGTATATCAACAACTGACACAACTGACATTTGGATGTGTTATTGAACATGTCAATCAAGTCGAATAGTTTAGGTTTTTGAAGTTGATGCATGAAAGATCTTTCATAATTATACAAAAATGCTCTTTCGTCAACCTGCAATATCCGTCATCTGATGATAGGATATTGTAGTTGATGCATTAAAGCTCTTTCATAATACAAAAATGCTCCTTTGTCAACCTGCAATATCCGTTATCTGATGATCCCCCGACTACGAATTTTTTGCATTAAATCGGATAATACTGACTTATCGATTGTTGTTTACTTAAATTGTCGTCATACCTGTCGCAATCTATCATTAATACAGAAGAACAGAACAAAACTCAACATATATAGAGTGTCAGAAGACACCTACACGTACTATTGTCCTTCCTAACAAAATTCTATAGTCAGTTCTCATACAAAATAACATTTAACATCGTTCTGATTCAAAAGAGTTTACTTTCAGACAACATGCAGTAAAGAATATAGCTGAAGTTTGTTATTTTAATGTACAACTTACATGGTCATAGTACCTATCTGATATATACCATTGCAATACTTTTTCACCTGTGAAGTGGAAGTTTGTGCTGTACAAGAGTACAGCCGATCAACCGCCTTTGACAGATGTATTTACAAATCTCCCTGTTCTCCAAATCAAAATCAGGTAGCAAATGATAACTTTGATATTGGTGTAACATTCTCAATCTCAAAACAGGCATAGTAAGCTTTTACTGTTCTAATTTCCCCAGAGACATGATTCATTACGTTTAAGTATATAGATTAATTATAATGAAATTTCCACTCTACACTTTGTTATTTTTTAAAACCCATTGAAAAAGTGAAATAAATCAATCTACTTCAAACACACCTTGCAAAAGAATAAAACGGCCATAGTACCGACCTCGTATGTTGATGAGCAACATGTGAATGTGGAGTTTTCATCAAATATTGAATATATTCGTGAAATTGCTTTAATAATTGCGAAATATAATTGCAGATTTCAATTAAATGAAATCATCATTGATAGCAGAGGAACAATGTGTTTTAATAGTGCTTGACTAACAAAATGGTGTATGTTATATAACATCCTGTTTATAAAATGTCTAACTACTTAGATCAATGTTGCATGTTTTCTTTCTGGAGATTTATTTGAATATTTATTTCTTTTATAAGGAATTTATTTAGGTAATATTTATTGACACATATGAAGCAAGGTGTTCAGACGTATTGCACTACAGCATATTCCAGATGCGGGATCAATCAAGGGTGGATACACTTCAATTTAATGGAATTACTGTTAGAATTCAAACCGCAACTTTAAATCTTATCACAAGCCTCAATCTTGAGATTGTTGGACCCTCTATGCAACTATACCCACCAGGAACTTAATAGAAAACTATCTTCAGTCAGTTATGGTGTTTACAAAAATTGAAACAATAAATAAAGATACATTATTTTCGGCCGCGATTTTGCACAGGAACTTTCATTCGAACAACAAATACATTGAAGTAGACATCATTAAGATATCGGAGTTTCTTGTAGACGTTTCTTTTGTGCTTCTGGAAGAGTTTTCCAGCAGCACATTGTTGGCATTTCAATATTTACCAATTCTGCACCTCTCTTGGCCGGTTTCGTTTTGTACACTTATTCCCTTTGCTCGTAGAGAAGTTCCCCACGGAGGGTTTGAATCAAGTGTATTACACTTTTTCCTGCAGGTATGTGGCAATGACACTTTATACACAGTGTTGGTTCACATTCATTTATATATACAGTGCTAGTTAAAACTGGGCTTTTTCTGTATCTAAGGGCATTTATCGCGGGTGTAGCTAGCCAATCAGGAAACACTTCTCACCTCCAATGTGTTGTTAGTGCCAGTCATTTGACACCAGTACCTTTCGTATTTTGCCTTACTGTGATTGGTCTCTAAGTAAGAAACACCATTCAGAATCAGGACCTTGTCTCCTCTGCTAAGGTTTGGAAAAGGCCCGTCATAGAGTACCTATAGTCAGCGTGCAACGCTCAAGCAAAAGTCTGCATTGGGTTGTAGAGGGATCCAATACAAGAACTATGGTATTAGCAATGATCTCGGGGTCATACGGTCGATGTCGTTTGATAATTTTAGAACCCATCGATATAAAATTATCGGAACCTTTGACCCTCCTTAGTATGTACACTAGATCAATTAGAAGTTGAGATGTAATATTCCGCTGGATACGTATTGTTGAAAAGTCACATTGCAAATTCAGATAAAATGTCTGAATAGGATCTGTAAAATTTACCATAGTTTTTCGAAGTTTATGATATCTATAACCTTGAGTAAGAAGTTTAAAAGTAATCTGAGAGTTTTTGGCGTGAAAATTCAAAACGATAGTGCAGGCTCTAGTGTACGGAATAAACTGACTAATATTAATACCATATGATGGGAGTCTGGTGACATCACCATCTTACAATAGGAAATCCAAAGTCGTCACCTTTATCATATATGTTGATATGAATATTGTTGTTAACAATTTAAATATTTGAATCCAAAAAAGGCGTTTCCTGGTCGGAGGTGTTGGCTTTGTTTAATTGAAGTTCAGATGTATAAATGTCAGTTATTTAGTTTTCAAACTCAGGGTTATCGATATCTAAAATATCATAGAGATATCTAGAGGTGTCATTGAACATATCAATAAGGTCGAAACGTTTAGAGGTTTGGATACAATGTATAAAGTCTCTCTCATAACAGTAAAAAAATAAATCTGCTATAAGGGGAGCGTAGTTTGTGCCCATAGGAATCCCAATAATCTGTTGTTAAGTCTTGCCATTAAATTGTACATAAAATATGATCCATCAAAAATGTGATGGCATTACACAACTCAGTACAAGTCCAGTATTGATATTTATCATATTGTTTGATAGAGAAAAATCCAGATGTAACTGAAGTACAGAGGTATGATTTAGACTCTCTGTTGAAGCACCAGCGTATAGAGACAACTATTTGGGTTTGATTAAGTCATGAGATAGATAGGTATACAGTGTCGAAAAATCAAAAGTAGAAATGTTATTTGCCTTAAAAATTCTCAATTTGAACTTTAAAGAAAACAGAAGAGAGGACATCTGACAAAGCTGAATGACACCCAGGACATGTACAGAACACATTATAATAATATAATATTCACGGAAAAACGACATTACACAAATATTCGATTGTGCTGCAGTTACGACTTAGGAAGGTCAATTAAAGTAACAAATGTCATTCAGTTGGTGTGGTTAACCGGTTTACGGGCGTCCACATTCCCACTCACTGCAAAAGCAGCACAATAAAAGGACACACATTTAAAACTCTATAAATTATCCTCCATGGAGAAAACAAAGATTTACAGGTTTCTCAAAAAGAGACGTCATACTTTTTTTTACACACGAAAGTTATATTGAATAATATAAGGCAATAAAAATATGAAAGGCGAAATCAACATAAGTAATGTAAAGATGATGGATAAATCCAAACCATAAGTCTAAAAATAATAAAACCAGAGGACATACAAAATCAGTGAAAATGAAAAATAAGTGGAAAATATCAAAATAACAAAATTGTGCTCTGCGAGCTCAGATCCATGATCAATAGAAGTCCCCAGTAACAGACCTCTGAAAAGGTTTGGACAAGGCCCGTCATAGAGTCCCCATAAACAACATACGCAGGTGATAAAGGAATATTACTATTTGTATATGAAAAGTGAATAATGGGAATATTATAGTCATCACGTCATCAAAATAACTTCTAAAATTCTCAGGCTAACTTTCTGAGAAATTGGAATTTGAGAAAGGTTCTCCTCCAAGCTTGCTTGTGAGTTGTGTACTATGTATTCCTAATACATTGTCAGACTGAACAGGAGGATGAAGAGAATATTCTCAAACCCAAAGAACATTTTCGGAGAATGTATCGAATGATATGCTGCCATATATGAAAAATTCCTAAATGTCTGATTTCATAATTTCTGAATTGAAAATGACAACGATTGTCTACAGACTCTAGACTGACTGCTATAACATATCGACTAAAGATTACACCTATTCTTTGTCTGTCCTTTAGGATACGTGAATCTTGGACTAAGCTTTGTTATTATTATTTAATAATTAACTCTATCCATCATCTTTACATCTGCATCGGTGACGTTCATTTATCTTGTACCTTGACCAGAGTGACGTCATTTTTCCGATTTGTCTAACTGCCAACACCAAATACCAGAGTTTCCTAACGAACATTCAAGATGTGTGTAGCATTCTAGATAGAGACGCTCATCCCTTCAAGACCTCGTCTCATCCCATTTGGGATTTGCAATTATTTTCGATGAAACTATTACCACCGAATTTGCAGTGTGCGAACTGACTTTTAAATATCGGACATTTAAACTTCATACAGAGCATTTTCTGCGCAACACTAGTGTATGCGTTCGGAATTTTCTTGCCATCTATCAAATAAAGCGATTGATTCTCTTAGATGTTAGGAAGGTTTTCAACAATCGGCACAATAACAGCAATCTATAGGAAAAATATTGACTTCCATTTCCATTACTTAATTTCTTTTGTACAGAGACAGATAAATAAGGATTTAATTGTAAATCGAGTTGAAATATTGGTAATGGACTTTAATGGGCAGTGAGAAAAATATTGGGAATGGAGTTCGAGATATAAAAAAGTAATACAATGTTAGTAGAAATCCACAACCTATATTACCTAAATCTTCACATACCAA
Organism: Pteria penguin; assembly: GCA_035048485.1. Classification (NCBI taxonomy): domain Eukaryota; kingdom Metazoa; phylum Mollusca; class Bivalvia; order Pterioida; family Pteriidae; genus Pteria; species Pteria penguin. The sequence goes on along the minus strand of CM068582.1, from coordinate 371,199 downwards.
AGGCTGGTGTTTTAATGATGCAATGATTTTATCGACAAAGTAGTTTTTCTACCGATAAGTTGCATTTGATTAACGGTTTGGTACTTCTTCGATATTGATTTAGTATATATTCTTCTGTCAAATATTAACATTACTGTAGCCATTTTACGTATTGATAGCAAATGCTATACTTGTTACCTTTCTTTCTCTCCTACCGTTAAACCTTTATCAGATTACATTGTTTTATTCTTTCAATAACTATAGGAAAATAAGAATAATTATAATGCGATTAAATACTTACCAACTTATTTCTTTTTCATATTTTTATGATTTCTCAACCTGAGTAAACCTTTATTCCTTGTTTTTTTTTTTTTTTTTCTTTTCTTTTTTTTTTTTTTTTATTAAAAATTATTTACAGATTTATCGATGTCTGATTTTGCTGCTTTTGTGGTAAACGGGTATATAGGCAAGTAAACCGTTTAACCATACCGATAAAATGGCGATTTTGATAACTCTTGGCCATCTTATAAAGATAAAAAAGAAAAAAGAGGAGTTACCGGCTCAGTTATGTGACAGAAGTCACCATGGAGCTATACAATACATGAAGATAAATAACATAATAGAACATTTAACACATTACAAAAATATTTGATTGTAGTGCAATTACGATACTGACTTAGGACGGTAATTTAATTTGACAAAAGCCAAACAAATGGTGTGGTTAACCGGTTTACGGGCCCACCTTCCCACTCACCGTAACAGCAGAACAATCAAAAGACGTACATTTAAAAATTTATAAATAATCCTCCATGTAAAGAACAAGGGTCAACAGGTATCGCATATTGAGAGGTCATAAAAATATAAACACGTAAGGTATTGTAAAACACATAATGGTATAAAAATATATGCGACATCAACATGATAAACCGTGCTCAGCGAGTCTGAAAGCGAGCTAAGACCCTAGATCTGTAGGAGTCCCGACTAACAGTTAGAGGGGACGAGGTTCAGAACCATGTCTCCTCTGAAAGAGGTTTGGACATGGCCCGTCATATAGTCCCCACCGCCCTGTTAGTCAGCGCGCAACGTTCAAGTAAAAGTCTGCATAAGGCTGTAGAGGGGCCAAATACAAGACCTATAGTCTTTTTGATGATCTCAATATCATATTGTCTATTTAGGAGACGTTTGACTATTTTATTACATGATAAAATAACGTTATCGGAGCCTTTTACTTTTCTTAGTTTATATACGAGATCACCGTAAAAATTAGGATGGGAAATTCCATTGGATACATACTGTTGAAAAGAAATATTTCCAAATTTAGATAGAAGTTCTGAATAAGATCTGAAGAATTTGCCGAATGTTTTTCTTAGCTTGTGATATCTGTAACCCTGAGTTAAAAGTTTAGTAGTAATTTGTAAATTTCGTTTATGAAAGTCCAAAACATCGGTGCAGCCTCTGACAAATCGAACTAATTGAGATATATAGATACCATATGATGGGAGTCGAGGGACATCGCCATCCAAGTAAGGGAAATTTACAATAGGAAATCCAAAATCCTCACGTTTATCATAAATATTAATATATATTAGGTTGTTGATAATTTTGATGTTTAAATCTAAGAAAGGTGTAGATTTATCTCAAGTATTAGCTTTATTCAATGTGAGCTCTGGTGGATATATTTCTGATATAAATTGTTCGAATTCAGGGTTATCGATAACCAAAATGTCATCCAGATATCTGCAAGTATTATTAAATTTGTCAATGAGGTCTTGCAACTGTCTTGCAATCCAATATCCGTCGTTTTTTAAGTATTTAATCTAGTATGATTTGCAAGTCCGTGGAAACTTTGCTCATAGAACTGAGTCATGTGTTATTAATCGTCATTCTGGAAGTCAATAATGTGTTGTGACTAGTATAACTTTCACTGTTTTTGTCTGTTACCTTTAATATACCTTCATGATTTTATTTTGTTATTAGAAATTTAGTATTTATAATTGAGATATATTTGATAATAGGACATTGAATAGATTGCAACAAATGATACAGGTATATGTTCTGATAGTTACTAAACATCTAATTTTCATACCGTAGATATAGATTTATAAGCCGCGGACGTAAGTTCCTCGATTTAGGCTGTAACACTCCTATTTTGTGAAGGAACAAGCTGATTCATAAAATGATTACAAGGCGGTATCAGTAAGCTGCTTAAGATTCTAGTATAAATACCATCGTGGTTATTGCAGGAATATGTTTCCAGCAAATAGTTGGCATCCCCATACGTACCAAAAAGGCTCCTCTCCTGATTGACATATTTTTGTATTCATACGAAGCAGAATTTATTCAGTCATTGCTCGGTTTAAATTGAAGGAAAAGAAATTTTTATTATTCACCTAGATACACTGGAGATTTTCTGTCCTCAAAGAATGAAAGTCTTCAGAATTGCCTCAGCCATAAGATTCTCGTTGATCTTGAGATTAATGACACGACTGAGGGCAACACAACTGTTTCAGACGTAGACTTTTTCTTCTCTGTCGGTATGGATAATCAGCTACACACCTCCTTTTAACCGATATTTTGGGACCTGACCATACAAACTAACCATCTAAACTTTTGGGTTAGGGTTGGGTTGGGTTAGGGCTAACCCTATACTTGATTTGACAATATGTATATATACAGACATTTGTTCACGTGCGTTTCCGACACCGGAATTTCAGTTAGGCAACAACATTTCTTGCCTTGAATGGGAAAATTTGAATTCGTTTTCTTGTCTCCTTCGTGTGTTCGTTCGTGTATATTTATGTATTTACCTTCTTGACTTGAAAGTTTGTTGCAGGACTTTTGCGACGGGTGTTGCATGCAACCAGGGCACGCTTAATCCTCCCGGGCACCTGGTCTCACCTCGTTTTTATTGGTTATTGGATCATTTGTCTGAATATGACACTATTCACGATATTGTCCTTTTATTCTATGGGCTATGAGATATGCTTTACCCTTCAGTACTTCTTCGTTTTGTTTTGTTTTGTTTTTCTTTTACTTTATGAAAAACACAAGGATTTCAAATACCACTCAAATATTCCTTTCCGGGTAGCAACATACCCCAAACCAAAATATGCACACAAAAGACATCATAAAAATGAACGCTTATAATGCATTTGTGGTACCGACTTTGGACGAACAATTGATATGACAATCGTTTTTTACTCATGTGTTCATACAGATAATCCTTAAATCAAAACATAAGTAGAGGAGGAATTCTCTACAAGAAGAATTAAAATATTGAAGTCTGACTTTAAGATAGATACAGATATTTCAGTAATGAAATACGATAACAAATACGAAAATTATAATCACAAAAAAATATATATTAATTGTATAAAACTTTTTTACATGGATGAATACAAATCTAACATCCAATAAACATAAAATGTATAAATATATTCTTTATATTTACAATATGAGGCTATGTGGTTGATCCCAGATTCCTCCAGAATTCTACAGTGGTCTGGTCTGTATCCTTGTAGATAGTATAAAGTACGAGTAAGTGCACAAGTACTATGTAAAGATGATGGATAAATCCAAACCATAAGTCTAAAAATCATGAAACCAGAGGACATACAAAATGAGTGAAAATGAAAAACAATTGGAAAATAACAAAATATGTCTACTTGAAAAGCATATGTGAACCCCTGTGATGGAATGAGATCAGGTGCCCGGGGAGAGTGAGCTATTATAATATAAATGTTATATAGGAAGAAAATACACATTTAAAACATGTACAAGTAAATTTCAATATGGACACTTTATAACAATATAATAATATATATAGCAATCTGTAATCATATGGACACTGAGATTTTGAGATTATGTCACAAATGTAGTCCGGCACTTAATGGAAGAATTTAAAGGACCACAGGGAAGAATCAAAAAGAGATTGAGCTAATGTTGTGTTAGAGGGTGATAGCCGTTTTAATAAAACATCTGTGTAAAACGTAGAAGTCCTCAAGATGTCTTATATACAGACTCTGTTCAAATGTAATGTATTACATGATTTAACTGTTGGCCAAACCTACATAAGTATCAATTGTTGTGTAAATGAGGGTAACTGGCTGTTCTGAATTTTTCCTGTTGTTAGTAAGCATAAACCGTCATTATTACAATCTTCCGATTTAGAGTAATCATATTTGTAACTCATTCGCACATCGTTTCTTATAACATAATACATTTGTAGTACTGAAAATTCACATGATACCATTTCAAACAGCTTGGACAACTTTAATATTGATTTTGATGAGTAATATCAGATATGAACAATTTTCTTGAGTATTCTATAATTCGGTAAACATTTTAAAACAAGTAAAATGTTTAAAGAAAGAAACGGATAATGTGTCACTGTTGTGGAAAGGCTTTCCTTCTGGACTAGTCACACCCGCTCAGTACCACTATTGTAAATTGTCCGTAATTTGGTGTTAACTAATTACATTGTTAATGTTTCATTAAATTGGTAACGTGTATTAACTATCCCGGCAATGGGTTTATTAGGTCAAACAGAAGGACCTTGGGTATATTTTCATATTCACATGACGATAGATGATGTTGTTTCCATTTTATTTTTGGCTTTGTTTTTGAGATTTTGTATAACCCTCAGCTTCATAATTATTTTTTTTTTACACTGTGGTCTTATTTTATCCATCACATTTTCAATACTAATGAATTCCTTGGACTGTGTCAGATACATGTGTGGCTTCATTTTGATTTTCCGGTCAAAAGCTCCGATTCTTTCCACTGGTACGTGCATCGATCACATCGGACAATTACCTTTTCCGGGATATCGCTCCGTATAAGGTTCATGAGATATTGATAGCAAATACACTAAACTAATGAATTAATGGACGATAATTGAAGTTTAAAAAAAAATGGCATCTTGATGAATCAAAGTGAATATGTGAAAGATTTGTTAACTATAGATTTACTGTCATACGATTTCTGTTCGCAGTTGCTCCTGTAATTGCTTTGTGTATTCATATACATACACACGGTAAATCTACATTAATAGCATAAAACAGACACTTTAACACAATCTTTAAAAGTTTCATAACTGAACGTTAATCATTTAGTTCCATTAACATTAAAATGTAATCTTCTGAAATCAATATATGTATAGATAGAAAAACAGTATATGCATGAGATAGAATATTGATTAGTCAGTAGTATAAATTAACATTTTCCTATCCATTTCTAATCATAATCATTATTTCAACAATCGCAAATGTTACTTGAGGTCTAAGCGGCGTACACTGCACTATAAAGGATATTAGATATGGTTGTATCAGTTATATATTCGGACATCTTTATTATATTTACGCTTTTCCACCAAATATGTAAGTATCTATCTGTCTATACACACACACACACACACACACACACACACACACACACACACACACACACACACACACACACATATATATATATATATATATATATATATATATATATATATATATATATATATATATATATATATATATATATATATATATATATATATATATAAAATATTAATTAAACCATTGGTAGTGATTTATACCGATTGCATCGGGAAGTGAACATGGCAAAATACTCAGACTTTTCGGTTTAAATAGTCTTTGACTGGATCCGTAGTGGTGTTTGATCAGGGTCCTACAGCACATCATTATTTTTACATTTTCATGTTGTGGGAATATTTAGATAGTTATAACTTAGAATATGAGACAATGATTTCAAAACAGGTGGAGGCGAATAAAAAGTTCGGCTCGCACATATCAGAAAGGTTTTTAGCAAAAGCATATGGCCTTGTTGTATCAAATTTAAACGTTTGTTTATAACCTATATATGCACATCATATTATTAATCACAGTTTTCTAATTTAAGGCTTCTCTATATAGTGTTTGTTTGCAAATGTTTACACAAGTCTGTCTGATTTTGGCCATTAAGACGGATGCCATATTCATATCAAAATATCAGTCTTGCTATACAGAGTATGAATATAACAAAGCAGTAGATCAGAGATAAAATTGTCAGATAAAATCTTGAATAATTAGTCTGAATAACCTCACAATTTTCCAAAATGTCTATAGAGTCCATAACTGTTTGTATCTCTACACAACGTAGTGCAATGTAAATGTATTTTTCAGTATCACTTTCACTTTCAATTTACCCACATGGTTTTGCATTTTTGCCAATGAGACTGTATGCGTTCTTTCTGTAAAAATGTAATGATAGCTGAGCCTGCGTGGATACTGAAGGAAAAAAGAGGAGTTACTGGCTCAGTTATGTGGCAGAAGTCACCATAGAGCTATACAGTACATGAATATAAATAATATACTAGAACATATATCACATTACAAAAATATTTGATTGTAGTGCAATTACGATACTGACTTAGGACGGTCATTTAATTTGACAAAAGCCAAACAAATGGTGTGGTTAACCGGTTTACGGGCCCACCTTCCCACTCACCGTAACAGCAGAACAATCAAAGGACTTACATTTAAAAATTTATAAATAATCCTCCATGTAAAGAACAAGGGTCAACAGGTATCGCATATTGAGAGGTCATAAAAATATAAACACGTAAGGTATTGTAAAATACATAATGGTATAAAAATATATGCGACATCAACATGATAAACCGTGCTCTGCCAGTCTGAAAGCGAGCTAAGACCCTAGATCTGTAGGAGTCCCGACTAACAGTCAGAGGGGACGAGGTTCAGGACCATGCATGAAGGATGCATTTGCACTATGTTGCATAGACAACGAGGCAATTATGAACTCTGAAGTTTTTTTAATTGTGAGGTAATTCAGACTAATTCTTCAAGTTTTTGCCCGTACATGTTATCTCTGAGTTATTGCTTTGTCGTGTTCATATTCTGTAAAACAAAACTAATATTGCGACTTATTATATGATATCAGTCTTCATGTTTATCAAAATCAGATAGATTTGTGCAAGCAAATAGTAAATAGAAGCCCTGAAAACATGTACATAATTGCAAACTATGTAGTTTGAAAAACTCTAATAAGCTTATGGAAAAGATTAAAAAGCCGCTCGACTGTTAAAATTATAATCATGCAATCTAGCCAGTCAAAATGTTTCCTTGTTGTATTAATCGTTTTTGCTATTCTAACATTCACCTATAGATGGATTAATTGTTATCATTCCAACATGATCTTATACAATAAATATGCATTACTCTTATAATCAATACTATCTCTAAAATGTAAGGCAAAATTGTAAATTCCTATAATACATCTAAATAGACAAATACATTTAATCCCATTGCAATTATGAAGAATTAATTAAAAGAAATTAGAATTTAATTGTGTACGGTCTGAGCATTATAAATCATTGATGCAGGCGTAAAATCTCTAAATAAATATTCTGATTTGAAAATTATTTTAATTAAAAGTTGCCCTTTGAGGTTTTCGATAAGAATTAAGAATATAACTTACGTGATTGTCTCATATAATTTACGATAGCTATGCATTACTTTTTGTCATTACTGATCTATTTCTGATTTGTTTTGTGTTATCATAGAGTTCACTCTGCATGACCGTTTGTAACAGTTGTCTTTTATTTCGAAATAATTAATAAAATAAAAAAAAATATATATATATATAAGTTCTTTGAAAACTCTTCATACAAGGTAGACAATTTCTTATAAATCTGCGGTACAATTATAAAGATTTGCTCACATGCTCACTCTCAGATGCTCACTCTCCCCGGGCACCTGATCTCACTCCATCACAGGGGTTCACATATGCTCTTCAAGTAGACATATTTTGTTATTTTCCTTTTGTTTGTCATTTTCACTGATTTTGTATGTCCTCTGGTTTCATGATTTTTGGACTTGTGGTTTGGATTTATCCATCATCTTTACATGCTACTTCATTTCTCAATATTGCATGTCATATCCTAGCTACCTTTCAATATTTTATTTATTAACGTATACTTTCATATACTAATAAAATCATACGTGTACTAATGCCTTTTAAAAATTTCTTTTAATCTTTTATGTACTTTTCAGTCAGTAATGAATATAAACTGTGTCCTAATAACTTACCAAGGAACCAGTACATGACGACGTATAATGGTTATTGCTATGTATTTCATCCCAATTCTCGAAATTGGGACTCAGCACAAAATGAATGTCAGAAAGAAGGAGGTAATCTTGCAAGTATGTCGAATTCAGCGGACCGCACTAAAATAGAAAATGAGATACAATCGAGATTATCAGGATCTTCAAAAGTCTGGGGAGGTGCTAGATACCAATCTGGAACATGGAGATGGTCTAACGGTCAGTATTCCATTATAAAGTCTCTTTCGAATTTAAATATATAAATTATATATTTATTGTGCATTAGAGACACAATTGAACTAAGACACTAAACTGACACTCATTATTGCTTCTTCATGTCCCTTACTATTTTGCCATCAACAATTAAATATGATTACCTATTTATCAGGCATCACATATCAATCAAAATTAAGGTGTGATAAGATGCTTTGCTTTTTTTTTCTACAAGCTGTGAACCCATAGGGGAGGTGTCATATTAATTTAGAAAAATAAGAATGTGGAATCAATCAAGTTTAAAATACGTACAACTTAAAGATATTGATCCAATATCCACAACTCGAAGTCGAAGAAATTTAAATTATAAGTCTTAAACAACAGGTAGAATGTAAATGCAGTGAAAGACCGGAAAACATGTTCACTCATTAGGACCTTATGACCCTGACGTTTGACCTTTTTCATCACTAAATCAATAGTGCATATCCTCGGCTCAAAGTTACTATGATCCCATATATATCTTACAAAAACAGAAGTGGAATCACAAATACAATACTCTTCAAAGATGCAAAGAAGGAAGAAAGAACGAAAGAAAGAAAACTCAAAACAATATGAATATCTATGCTCTGCGAGCACGTTAGTTTAAACTTCAGAAGTCTGTAAACTAACAAAATTCAAAAAGAAAACGTTTAAAACTTTGATGTATATTTTCGAAATGTATTAAGTATATCAATATTGACATGTCAAATAATTTCTGTAATATTTTGACGATGTTTACACTTTTTAAAAAGGTTTTATACAATACATAATTTCATTGTTGAAGGTAACAGCAATAATAATAATAATAATAATAATAATAATAATAATAATAATTATTATTATTATTATTATATATAATTATAGTATTTGATCACCCGATCTCACTCCCCTTGTAATTTTCATTTTGTGTGTTTTGCACCTTGCACGATCACCTCATGACCATGTCCGACCTCAAAATTAAAACTGATAAATCTGATCTACCAACCATATATTGGCTCCCAAAACTACATAAAAGTCCATATAAATCACGTTTCATATCTAATTCTAGCCACTGCTCTACTACGGTACTATCGAAGCATATTACGTCTGCTCTAACTGCTATAAAAGATCATATTATCAAATATTGTGATGTCTCATTTCATAATAGTAACATCAATTACTTTTGGTCGATTAAAAATTCTCATGAAGTTATAGACAAACTTCTTTCGCTATATTTCAAAGCGACTCAAATTTCTACATTTGATTTTTCTACACTTAATACATCTCTGCCTCATGATTTGATTAAAAGCAAGTTGCTGTCTCTTATACAATGGTGTTTTCACAGAGAATCTAAAACGTACATATGTACTTTCAATAATTCCGGATTCTTTTCCAACAAACAATATACTTCATATAAATACTGGACTTGCACGGAATTATGTAAAGCACTAGATTTTCTTATGAATAATATTTTTGTGCAATTTGATGGCAAGATATATCAACAAATAGTTGGGATTCCTATGGGTACTAACTGCGCGCCTCTGATAGCAGATTCATTTCTTTATTGTTATGAGAGGGATTTTATGGTTTCTCTTCAAAAATCAAAACGTTTTGACCTCATTGACAAATTCAATAATACTTGTAGATATCTGGATGATATTTTGGTTATCGAAAACCCTGAATTCGAACAATTTATATCAGAAATTTATCCACCAGAGTTCACATTGAATAAAGCTAATACTTGAGATAAATCTACAACTTTCTTAGATTTAAACATCAAAATTATCAACCACCTAATATATACTAATATTTATGATAAACGTGAGGATTTTGGATTTCCTATTGTAAATTTCCCTTACTTGGAAGGCGATGTCCCTCGACTCCCATCATATGGTATCTATATATCTCAATTAGTTCGATTTGTCAGAGGCTGCACCGATGTTTTGGACTTTCATAAACGAAATTTACAAATTACTACTAAACTTTTACCTCAGGGTTACAGATATCACAAGCTAAGAAAAACATTCGGCAAATTCTTCAGATCTTATTCAGAACCTCTGTCGAAATTTGGAAATATTTCTTTTCAACAGTATGTATCCAATGGAATTTCCCATCCTTATTTTTACGGTGATCTCGTATATAAACTAAGGAAAGTAAAAGGCTCCGATAACGTTATTTTATCATGTAATAAAATAATCAAACGTCTTATAAATAGACAATATGATATTGAGATCATCAAAAAGACTAAAGGTCTTGTATTTGGCCCCTCTACAGCCTTATGCAGACTTTTACTTGAACGTTGCACGCTGACTAACAGGGCGGTGGGGACTATCGGGCCTTGTCCAAACTTCTTTCAGAGGAGACATGGTCCTGAACCTCGTCCCCTCTGACTGTTAGTCGGGACTCCTACAGATCTAGGGTCTTAGGTCGCTTTCAGACTGGCAGAGCACGGTTTATCATGTTGATGTCGCATATATTTTTATACCATTATGTATTATACAATACCTTACGTGTTTATATTTTTATGACCTCTCAATATGCGATACCTGTTGCCCTTGTTCTTTACATGGAGGATTATTTATAAATTTTTAAATATACGTCCTTTGATTGTTCTGCTGTTACGGTGAGTGGGAAGGTGGGCCCGTAAACCGGTTAACCACACCATTTGTTTGGCTTTTGTCAAATTAAATGACCGTCCTAAGTCGGTATCGTAATTGCACTACAATCAAATATTTTTGTAATGTGATATATGTTCTAGTATATTATTTATATTCATGTATTGTATAGCTCTATGGTGACTTCTGCCACATAACTGAGCCAGTAACTCCTCTTTTTTCTTAAGATTTTGGACTACTTAATTATTTTAATAGTGTCTTAAAATAATAAATGTAAAACAATTGTAGCATGAAAACATCGGAATTTATCTACAGGCACCATGACTGATGACCATTATTCCTATTGTCATAATCTTATCTTTATCCATATATTTTAATATGGTGGGAAAGTGACATATTTTTGTTTGAATTTACCAGGAGAGTATATGTCTTATACATACTGGGATAGTGGTCAACCTCAAGCTGGTGAAGACTGCCTTGTAATTCGTTTGGACATTAACGGCAGATGGCATGACTACCCATGTGGTTCATTTTATTTTCCATTTGTTTGTGAATATCGTAAGTATTTCTTTATTTTGATTATGAAAGATACTGTCCATTTTTATGTTTGTCACAATCGACAGTCTGATCTGAAGCCATCGTAGCAATATAATACCTGTAGTGGAACTCTCTGTTTTATGTGTGTGTCCTTGGTGATTTGTGTCAGATTTATTCTTTCTTCTCGAAAGCCTTATAGTTTTTCCTGCACTAAGAGTGAAATAGCTAGGAGATTCCATAACTGATGGCGTTTTCAATCGTAATACAGGACTTCCTTCCATCTGAGTATTAATGTTATATTTTCAGACTGCTTTAAACATTTAAATTTTAATGACCTCTAATCAGAGAAAGAAAGACAGGTTATTGACGTTGAGTTATTGAGGTATCAGTCGTATAACAGAAGTAGCCATGGAAATATACAACATATAGTGTAATGATATGAAAAAGCACATAAGGACATCACAAAAATATTCGATTATATTGCAGTTTCGATGCCGAAATAGGACGGTCATTTGATATGACAATTGTCGATCAAGTGGTGCGGTCAAGGTTAACTTTTGTTCTTCTTCTCTAAAAGGAGAATTATTAATAGAATTTTATAAGTCTTTCTGTTATTTGGTAAACCACACCATTTGAGGGGAAAATCGTCACAATAAAATAATCTGACATCTTTTTACGTGCTCTTTCTAGTTGCTGTTATTTCCAGATTTTGTCACCCAGCTTATTCATTCTAAGATTTCTTCTCCTAATTAGAACATTTTCCAAAATTTGATTATTTGAATAACCTCTTAATCTAGCATGATCTTTTAATAATTATATTTCAAATTCCTGTTGCACAATGTATGCAAACTTAATTTAATTATCGTTCGGCAAAAGAGTACATAAAGACATCGGACTCAGCAGGATGACAAAAGCTATCACGAACAAAAGAGCAAATACTGAAGACACAAAAGACATCAAATGTAATGCAGCTGAGGTATTGACTATGGCACTCAATTGAGGCAACGTTAGTTACTCAATTGAGGAAACAGAGAGCGCATATTCTGCTTCATACTCCTATCAATTAGTGATGATGGTTCATAAGTAACTACTCTCTATAACAAAAGTGACGATTTCAATTTCACTATTTCCAATTCCTTTTCCTGAGTAGCAATCCTCTCCCGCATATGGCGTCTTCATTTTACAACTTATACGCTATGCCAGGGCATGGTCTAAATACGAAAATTTCGTCCTGAGAGCGAAGCTTCTTGCCACGAAACTACTCTTAGAAGGATATATTAATGTACTTTTAAAATTGTCACTGAGGAATTTCTATGGTCGTTATAGGGATCTAGTGCGATTTCAGATTCCTCTTTCAAGAATGTTAACCGATATTTTGGGATCTGACCATATAACTTAACCTTTTTTGACACAATACTTTAGTTTTTTTACAGTATTTCTGACGCCGGAATTTCAGCTAAACAGCATTTTATGCCTGGAATACGAAAATTTCACCTCGTATTCTTGTCTTCTTCATGTGTCTATATGTGTATATTTATGTACTTACTACATCGTCTTGAAAAGTTTTTTTTTAATTCATATTTTATTGTTTGAATTACATGATTTACAACACCAAAGACAAACAAAAAGACATTACATTAACAGTTTACATCATTCATCCCTTTCATTCATCAAATACTCAAGAAAAAATAATGATAATCAATATGAAAATGTAGGATTACAAAATAAAAACAAGATTTAATCTAGCAAGGGGAGATACGTTTTCCACTTCTTTTCCGAAATTTTTTTTTCCGGACACCAATGTACCACTGAATTTCATTCTTAGCCTTGTTGAAATTAGGACTAAAATTTTTATTTTTTGAGTAAATATATCTTTTGACAATACACAAAATAGTATTGATCGTATTATCATGATGATGAAATAATACATCTTTTAATGAAAAATTTTAAATTCCAAATTGCCAAGTCTTGCCACAGCTTTGATACGTGACTGCAGGCCCAGAAAAATGATAAATGGTTTCTGGTTGAGATACGCAAAAACTGCATGAATTATCACTAACCATATTCATTTTGTGCAGAAGATATTTTGTACCTAATATACGGTGTGTTATGCGATATTGCAACCATGATAATTTTCTATCCTCAAGCTGAAATATACTTCTATTAGCTGCCTGCCACCAAATATCATTATGCAGCAAACCTAGCTCATTTTGCCACTTTATCTCATTTACTGGTTTTTCAGTACATTCCAATAAAAAATATTGATATATATTTTTACACCCTCTTTGTTGGTGCAACAGTATTTGTAAAGTTTCGGATTTGAAAGGGCCACATGGAGTGGGAATGACTGCTTGGAGTTGCTTTTAATGTTGCGAACCAATGCATAAAAGATCAGAAATGGCGGGCGAAAGTTGTACTTGACACAAAAATCATCATAAGTCATGACGTCGCCATCTTAACCTAAAAAGTCTGAAATATACATGATTCCTTTGTTATACCATTGTTTCAAGTATACTGTTTCACCACCAATTCTGATGCTCTGATTAAACCAAATAGGAGATTGACCGATAATGAGTTTTTTCCAACTATTGACATAAAATCTTTCAAATACACGAAGATTTGAATCCAAAACATATTTTTTACATTTGGAATTATTGATTTCTGTACAAAACCAAATATGTAATTAAATTTGGGAATTGACTGAGTATTAAACGTCTCCATGCAACATCCCCACCCCACAACCCTTCTAATCCAAGTAAGAGCAATACTCTTTATGAAAGTTTTCACACAAACCATTTTAATACCCCGCTTTTCATAAGACTGAACAAGGGGTTTTCTTGCCACCTTATCCCCTTTGCCCCTCCAAACAAATCTGAACAATTCTTGTTCAATTCCTTTTATTAAAGTCAATATTAGTCTTCGATGCCAGTGCCCGATTAAAATACGGATCTCTTTCATTTTACTTTCAATATTGATTTCGGTTAAATTCTCTAAACTGGGTGTAAATTCAATCCCTAAGAAAGTAAAATTATCATCTGACCAACATATATTGTAATCTTCACAGAACTTTAGGGAAGATCCCCTCAACGCCCCGATACGAACACAGCATGTCTTATAGAAGTTTGGACGCAAACCAGAAAATTTAGAAAATTGATTGACCAATGAAAGTGCTGTCGCTAATGATTTTCCGTACCTTCCAGTAACATCGCAGTGTCATCCGCATATTGAATGAGTTTATACTCTTGACCCCTTACATGAACCCCTTTTAGATCCTTATTTAGTCTTATCATAACCCCCATGATCTCCACACACAGTAAAAAGATATAAGGGGAGGCCGGATCCCCCTGTCTACATCCCCACCCAATTTAAAAAAAGATCCGAACAATGCCCATTTTGCATAACGCATAATTTAAAATTATTGAATAAAATTTCAATCCAAAGCGTAAATCCCGGTCCAAAGTTAAAAAATTTAAGTGTTGAAAATACAAAATTCCACGAGATGGTATCCAAGGCTTTTTCGTAATCTAGAAGGAGTATTAAAGCAGGAATGTTCTCAGAATTGCACGAGTCTATAATGTCATAGAGCAGTCTGATATTTGCCCCTATAAAACGTTCGGCTAGAAATCCGCGTTGGTTCTCATGGATTATCTTTTTTAGCACTGACTTTAACCGATCGGCTATAATTCCAGATATAAGTTTATAGGTCACATTTAGCAGAGATATCAGCCGCCAGTTTTAAATTTGATAACGCGGTTTATTTCCTTTCGGGAGCATTGTAATTAATCCGCATTTTTGAGATATGGATAATTTTCCGATTTCAAAGGAATGCAGAAAAGATCTATAAACAAAGTCCCCAATATCACGCCAAAAAAACTTATAAAAGTTATTGAGAATCCATCTAACCCCGGGGCTTTCCTGTTCTTGGCTGATTTCAGTGTTGAACGCACTTCTGATTTAGTGATCGGTTCATCTAGAAATAATTTATCATCATCTGAGAGTTTAGATACCTCTTCATTTTGGAATAATCTGACTAAATCGACTGTCTCCAATTCCTCGTCCCTGGACTTATATAGATTCTCATAAAAGATTTTCACCTCTTTTAAAATTTCAAATTGATCGGTCACAATTTCCCCGAATCTTTATGAATTTCAACCATGGTTTTATTAGTGTAATTGCGTTTTTCCAAAGACAGAAAATATTTTATAGGTTTTTCGCCATCCTCGATCCACTTTGATCTAGATCTTAAAGCAAGCCCTCAAATTCATTTTCTTTTATATCTTCCATTGATTTATTTAGCTCATCAATTTTATTTAGATTTTCTCATGAATAATATTTTTGTGCAATTTGATGGCAAGATATATCAACAAATAGTTGGGATTCCTATGGGTACTAACTGCGCACCTCTGATAGCAGATTTATTTCTTTATTGTTATGAGAGGGATTTTATGGTTTCTATTCAAAAATCAAAACGTTTTGACCTCATTGACAAATTTAATAATACCTGCAGATATCTGGATGACATTTTGGTTATCGATAACCCTGAATTCGAACAATTTATATCAGAAATATTTCCACCAGAGCTCACATTGAATAAAGCTACTTGAGGTAAATCTATACCTTTCTTAGATTTAAACATCAAAATTATCAACCACCTAATATATACTAATATTTATGATAAACGTGAGGATTTTGGATTTCCTATTGTAAATTTCCCTTACTTGGATGGCGATGTCCCTCAACTCCCATCATATGGTATCTATATATCTCAATTAGTTCGATTTGTCAGAGGCTGCACCGATGTTTTGGACTTTCATAAACGAAATTTACAAATTACTACTAAACTTTTAACTCAGAGTTACAGATATCACAAGCTAAGAAAAACATTCGGCAAATTCTTCAGATCTTATTCAGAACTTCTATCTAAATTTGGAAATATTTCTTTTCAACAGTATGTATCCAATGGAATTTCCCATCCTAATTTTTACGGTGATCTCATATATAAACTAAGGAAAGTAAAAGGCTCCGATAACGTTATTTTATCATGTAATAAAATAGTCAAACGTCTCCTAAATAGACAATATGATATTGAGATCATCAAAAAGACTATAGGTCTTGTATTTGGCCCCTCTACAGCCTTATGCAGACTTTTACTTGAACGTTGCACGCTGACTAACAGGGCGGTGGGGACTATATGACGGGCCTTGTCCAAACCTCTTTCAGAGGAGACATGGTCCTGAACCTCGTCCCCTCTTACTGTTAGTCGGGACTCCTACAGATATAGGGTCTTAGCTCGCTTTCAGACTGGCAGAGCACATTTTATCATGTTGATGTCGCATATATCTTTATACCATTATGTGTTTGACAATACCTTACGTGTTTATATTTTTATGACCTCTCAATATGCGATACCTGTTGACCCTTGTTCTTTACATGGAGGATTATTTATAAATTTTTAAATGTACGTCTTTTGATTGTTCTGCTGTTAAGGTGAGTGGGAAGGTGGGCCCGTAAACCGGTTAACCACACCATTTGTTTGGCTTTTGTCAAATTAAATGACCGTCCTAAGTCGGTATCGTAATTGCACTACAATCAAATATTTTTGTAATGTGTTATATGTTCTATTATATTATTTATATTCATGTATTGTATAGCTCCATGGTGACTTCTGCCACATAACTGAGCCGGTAACTCCTCTGTTTTCTTTTAGAATATCTAAATTGTGTGAACTGTCAAATTCCGTTGTATTTTTTTTTTTTTTTTGAAATTTCTTTGTAGACCTCTTCCTTAAATTTGCATCTCTTCCTTTTCTTTTCCGCACAGTAAGGAATAATGGAACCACGTGACACAAAAACGTGATCAATCCGATATCTAGGGGATATTGATACGTCATGAACAATGCTCAACAGTTCCTCTGAAATTAAAAAGAAATCCAATCGCGCTTGTTTTATAGGATTACGTCGACTCCATGTATATTTCATACTATCTAGATATACAACTCTCCAAGGATCTACTAAGTTTAATTCCTTTTTAAGATTTTCAATTACTTTTGCACTCTTAGTGTTATTTTGTACAACATAGTTAAAGCAATCCATATCAAAATCTTGGACTAAATTCCAATCTCCACATAATATTACAAAATAATAATGAAAAATTCATTTTTCAGCTTATAAAATTCAGGAGAATCTTAAGTTTGGGCCGTATAAATTTACTAAGGTGACAGAGAAGTGTTTGGCTATGACAATGTCACTAATAAGGAAATTACCCTCTTGATCTGTTTTGTATTTACGTAACTCATATTCAAATGTATTATTATAGAGGTTAAGAACACCTCTGGCATTATTTCGGCCAGGAGACATAATATGATCTAAACCTCATTGCGCATGTACAATAGGGTCTTCTTTAATAATATGCGTATCCTGCAAACAATAAATATCACATTTCTTTTCCCTTATAAAATTAAATACATCCTTTCTCTTGTATGTATCTTTTAACCCCCTGCAATTCATTGAGGCTATTTTAAACATAGACACTTTATATTATACACTGAATTGCTATACATAATACCTTTCACTCTTCTCATACACACACCACTTACATCCCAAAAACAAATACAAAACATAATTGCTATTTGCACTTCCAAACTAAAACTCATTTAAATATTAAACAATTCAAATGTGTAAAAAACACTCCACGTCTCTGACCGATAAATGTATTTCCCATTCGCACTGCTGGCACGTTTTTTTTTTGTATCCTGCCCATATGAAAGAGACATTTCTCAATGCCAGTCGCGGATCTAAACACACAAGTAAACGGTCTTAAAAGTAGGTCCATGATGGAACCATTTAAACCTGCATGCCCGCCGTCTATAGCTGGAGCTAGCACTGATAAAATAAACATATTTTCTGCACACACAACACACAAGTAAACGGTATTAAAAGATATCAGGACCATATAAACCTGCATGTAGAGATGTACGCCGACTGTAGCTGCATCTAGCATTGCTAAAATAAACACCTTTTTTCTGTACAGGTTACATCAAGTGCGGCTCCAGACAGAATAATAAGCGCTAAATGCGCTGCATTGTCTCGTAGTCGTGAATAAAACAACACACGGAATTTAAATAGATTTGATCATCATGGATATTGTGGACTGCTATTCTTGGGTGTATAAGACTGGGTGTATCACTACACACAAGTAAACGGTATTAGATATTAGGACCATTTAAACCTACATGTAGAGATGTACGCCGACTGTAGTTGCATCTAGCACTGCTAAAAACACACCTTTTTCTATACAGGTTCACAATACATCTATCAAGTGCGGCTCCAGACGGAATAATAAGCGCTAAGTGCGCTGCGTTGTGTCGTAGTCGTGAATAAAACGACACACGGAATTTAAATAGATTTGATCATCATGGATATTGTGGACTGCTATTCTTGGGTGAATTCTTCGAGCGCACACTACACCGCTAAAAACGCTTTAACACCACAAATGGATAGGACTTAATGTAGACCAGCTTAGATTTTCTCCTTTCTGTTGGGGCGAGGCTTTTTCTCTCACTCAACAATTGAGAACGAAGTTTACTGGCCTCTGGGTTTAGATCGGGGGACACACCAAAGCCGCACCCCCTTGATAATTTATATGACGCACGGATAACATCATCTCTGTCAGATAAGATCAGGAACCGGACTATGATGTTACGTGTATCCTGACTACCACCCGGCAAACGATGTACCGCTTGAAACAGAATGGGTTGTTCGCCCTCACCATATACACGGCTTCTCGACATTTTCAAAGTGTTCACAAAGAAATCACGCACTTGTTTTTCTGTTTCAGCCGCTGCCTCATTCAAGCTCCCTTTGACACCTCTAATTACTACATTCATTTTCTTGACCACTGCTCTAACTTAAGCCTATATTTACGCTCTTCTTTTAATTCGGCCCTTATGTTTTCTATCGTTTTTTCATTAATTTCCCTCACGGCTACATCGATATGTTGTGTGATTTCTTTCAGGTTGTCAACATCACTACGTATTTCTTTCATTTGCTTTCTAAGTTCTTTAATGTAAGATTCATATTTTAGATGTAGCAACGCAAAACATTCAGTCATTGATTTACCCTCGTACAGTTCCTTCAGTGTTTCTCGATTTGATTCGGCCATTTTGTCCGTGCTCTTATGTGTACGTGATACATTACAAATATGTCAAACTTATTTTTCTGCTTTTGAATTTCGTATAGACTTACTTGGGAGACTGAACATTAAAATGCATGCCACAAATACTTATCTCTCACAGAACATTTCATTAATATATAGTAGCCCGATAGTAGTAGACAGCCCGATGTCTACTCGACCACGTGGAGCTCCAAAAACACGTCTTACTCCATTCGAGTCTCGACCGAAAGTCCTCGTCTTCAAAATTTGTTGCACGACTTACAACGGGTGTTGTATGCAACCAGGGAACGCTTACTCCTCCCGAGCACCTGGTCTCACATCGATTTTATTAGATTTTATATGACACTATAACATGACAATATTCATGTATTGTATAGCTGCATGGTGACTTCTGCCACAGAACTGAGCCAGTAACTCCTCTTTTTTCTCTACGATATTGTCCTTTTATTCCATGGACTATGAGATATGTTTTACCCTTTGGTACTTCTTCGCTGTTTTACTTATATAGATCAAAGACAAACAGGCTACCCAATTTAAGAGATCTTACACATACAAAAACATGTATAATGAATAAAGGATTATTATTCAAAATGTAAAAGTGACGTTAATTTGAGTCTACCGTTATCTGCTTTTATGAAAGCCAGCGAATGTCCTTTTTCCATAGGAGTTTCAAAAGAACATTCTTAATGGTATCAAACGAAAGGCATTTTCGTAGTGTAGTTCAGGAGCTTTGATAAAACATTTTGCATGTCCTAATGATTGTATATTATTTACAGCCAGTTGGAAGGATAAGATCTCCATACTACATGTACGTTGTTGTACCAATTTTTAATTTCATGGTGACACTCTGACTGCATTGTAATCGACATTTTGTCCATTTGTTTGGCTTTTTCACCTGCGACTAATTTTGTCATGCAGTTGACTCATTACTGTTTTTTCTCATTCTTTACCATTTATGGACGGGGACAAAATGTGTCCCATATTATGCAATGCGGTCGCTTCGATGTTGACCTGATAGTAGCTCGATCTTCAAATCTACGCCAAGATATTGATTGGAGAGTGCATATTATTTTTCGCTATTTTTAAAACAGAAGTAGACGCTGGCAAATTGAAAATTCAAATAGTATCTATTTATTTACGAGCGCATTTACTATGATGTGTATATGTAAAAACAATGTACACATGGAGTCTACACAAGATTACAATTCTGTATAAGAATGCATATCATGCATCGGTTTGGGAAATGGCGGAGTAGCTACGACTGAGCAATCTTAGCCAGATGGCGCTGCGCATCTTTTTAGCATGTGTGATATAAATTGTATTGTTAGATTTAATCAGCTACAAATAACGAAATTTAGTTCGATAATGTATACTCATTTCAATACTTCAGAATATGGTTTAGTTCTACCACTTTATTGTCCAGTTGCGCAATAATGTTTTGTTTGTAGACTTGGCGTGGGGGACACATTTCTGTCTGACAATGCGGTCACAATTAAATCACTTAGAGATCCTGATATTTCGCATAAGATATGATGGTAAATATGTGCAGAAATGTATTTCATACCTGTATCATGCATCTATAAAATACACCATGTGATTCATGCATTTTATTTAACATTTACAACAATTGAAAATAGCATAAAACGGATATGGAATAGCTCATTTATCTAAGTAAATAACGATGAATTACGGAAATGTTAATTATAGTCAATGGAATAAAAAGACATTATCGTGCATCGTGTCATATTTACCTTATCATACATACATACCTTCCTTATGTACTACAGCAAATATATTTCACAGGCATATGAAGACATATTACCATATTAAGTACAGGAAATGTACGGTCTTCAGCTACAGATGGGTGCAGTCCTAACATAACATGCACGTTAACGCAAAAAGCGGTCACGAGGACTGCTTTAGCACACGTGCTACGACTGCTCGACCGGACGCGCGTGCGCTCCTCGCGTTAACGCGCGAGGAAATTCGCGTTAACGCGATTTATTCCCGCGTGCGCTCGGCCCAGTCGCACGTTCACATGTCTACATTTATATTTGTAATTCTCTTTGCAATACGGATGGAGAAAATTAAATGGATCGAATTAAATTACCACGAATGTCGCCATAAAAACGTGTATTAAATGTAATGTTAAAATGTAAACCTACATTAAGGATTTTATATGTAATACAACAAAGGAAATTATCGCGTAGACATGCAATAAGGTATTTATGAAAAAAAAACTTCGTCAGTTTATACCAGCATGATTAGATTCTAATTTCATTTATTTACTTTATTCTAATTAGTTTATTTATGTTTTTATTTCTTATTTGGTTATTCTAAATATTTATACCTAATTTATTTCTGTATTTACATGTATTTCTTATTTAAGTATTCATTATTATTATTTTTAATTAAGCTATTTTCTATAATATATGAAAAAAATAATAATCATCATTATTATAATATTTATTAATTCTTATTTCGTTATTATTATTATATTATCCTAAAAGAAGAATAAATTTCATTAAAGTCAATGTTCGGAAATTGCGTTCAATATTTTTAAAATTCATTCCCTAATTTGGAAGGGTTTTGTTTAATTCTAAATATTTTACTTACACATTAGTATGTTTTTTATATTTAAATATACAATGCATATATCGATTCTCCTTCAAAACCTTCAATATGAACATGTTATTACAGGTTTTAAGTTGTACGCAAGCGAACGTGGCTGTCAAACACGTTCACGCGGCAGTCAAGCGCGTTAAAGCGGCGGTCAAGCGCGTTCACACGGTCTCGAAATTAAGTTCACGTGGAAATCTGCGTTAACGCAGACGCGTGTGCTCAGCAGTCCTGAGCGCACGAGGAAAGCAAACTTCACGTTAACGCGACGTTAACATAATGTTATGTTAGGACTGCACCTCACTGTATAAATGGTGTTTAAATAACGTGTGTACAAAGACTGTGAATCTTGTATTAGGCCCTTCTACAGCCTTAAACAGACTTTTATACGTGGCGTTGCATGCTGACAAACAGGGCGATGGGGAATATGTGATAGGCCCTTTTGAATCCTTCTCCAGAGGACAATGGTGATGAACCTCTTCCCCTCTGACTGTCAGATCATGGCCATGGGTTATGGTTATGGTTAGTGGTAGGGTATTCAGTTTGATATCATAGACATTAATTGGTCCAAATAACTGAAGCGAATACTTCACGCGATCATACATGATGAATTAAAGATTTTTTATTAATGATTAATGATTTTTGTGCATTTTTGGAATGCAGTACAAATATGGAAGTTCTAAATTAAATCTAATGTAAGTTAAAAGTAGATATTTTGGGTCATAACAAAAACACTGAAACTGGATTTGTGATATATCCTGGGAAATTATACTCCCACAGTGATGTTGATTATCGTCGGTAACTGTGTTAAAACTAAACCGTTGTCTCTAAAACACCGGTGTTTCAACAGATAGTCGACGACTTACCCTTGTATTTTCAAATCTCTCGAATTTTCTTCAAAAACTTTATGACTCCTACAATATCGAACTTCCAATCAGTTGGTCAACACTATCATCTTGCTTATCGAAAATATTTTTGTTCAATTTAATGTCAAATTAATCAACAATAATTGGGATTACAATCAGGTACAACTAAGCTCTCCCCGTATGTTTTTGTATTTTTATGTTTTGACATCAAAATTCAGAATGTTCCAACCATATTGACATGCTACATAACACATTCAGATATCTAAATTATGTATTAATTCTTGATAACCCTTAATTAAAAAACATAGATTGAACAGTTATATATTAATAGACAACAATATACATACAGTCGGGACTCCTACAGACCAAGAGCCTTAGCTCATTTTAGATGGATAGCACCCAGTTTCCTCATATTAATGCAATTTATTTTATTATTATCATTTTTAATGTATTCCGTAATTTAGGGTCTTAGCTAATCTAGGGTCTTCGCTCGCTTTCAGACTGGCAGAGCACGGTTTATCATGTTGATGTCGCATATATTTTTATACCATTATGTGTTTTACTATACCTTACGTGTTTATATTTTTATGACCTCTCAATATGCGATACCTGTTGACCCTTGTTCTTTACATGGAGGATTATTTAAAAAATTTTAAATGTACGTCCTTTGATTGTTCTGCTGTTACGGTGAGTGGGAAGGTGGGCCCGTAAACCGGTTAACCACACCATTTGTTTGGCTTTTGTCAAATTAAATGACCGTCCTAAGTCGGTATCGTAATTGCACTACAATCAAATATTTTTGTAATGTGTTATATGTGCTAGTATATTATTGGTATTCATGTATTGTATAGCTGCATGGTGACCTCTGCCACATAACTGAGCCAGTAACTCCTCTTTTTTCTTTTATTACATCTACAGGGATAGTTCTCAATATGAAGGACTATCTATACTTTGGTAAATGTTTCGTCGATTAAATATTTTGTGCTGTCTTTTTGTGTGTTTATTCTTTTATTGTCTGTATGTCTGTGGTAATTTTTCTCACACGGCTGTCATGTGTCTTTCTATATTGTCTTTATTTTTGTATTGTTATAAGAGGGACGCTTTGCACTCTATTCAAAATCGAAATGCAATGACACATCTAGATATCATGATACATCTTAGTTATCGATAACCCTGAGTTTGACAGACCTGAAATATATCCACCCGAACTTCAATTAAACAAAGCTAATATTTGTAATACAGAAACACTTTTCTTAGATTTAAACATTAGGATAATTAACAATAAAATTCATACTAATATTTACGATAAACGTGACAATTTTCGATATCCTATTGTAAATTTCACTTATTTCCATGGTGGTGTCCCTAGACTCCCATCATATGGCATCTTTATATCTCAGATGGTTAGAAATGCCAGGGGCTGCACTGATGATTTGGACTTTTATACCTAAATTTTATCAAATTAGTTTTAAACTTTTAACTCGGGGTTACATATCTCATAAAGTTAAAAGAAAAAAGAGGAGTTACTGGCTCAGTTATGGTGCAGAAGTCACCATGGAGCTATACAAGGTTAAAGGAAGTTGAGTTATAAAGTTTGATCTGAAATGAAATAACTTTTTTATATCTGCAATTTCCATTACTTCTGAAATTAATTAAAACAAATTCTTAATTAAACAGTTATATGAAACTACATTTGTATCAGTCATGAAAGAAAAAAGAGGAGTTACTGGCATAGTTATGTGGCAGAAGTCACCATGCAGCTATACAATACATGAATATAAATAATATACTAGAACATATAACACATTACAAAAATATTTGATTGTAGTGCAATTATGATACCGACTTAGGACGGTCATTTAATTTGACAAAAGCCAAACAAATGGTGTGGTTAACCGGTTTACGGGCCCACCTTCCCACTCACCTTAACAGCAGAACAATTAAAGGACGTACATTTAAAAATTTATAAATAATCCTCCATGTAAAGAACAAAACAAGAACAAAAAGTTAAAAACATTTTGCAAATTCTTAAGATCTTTTTCAGAACTTTTATCTAAATTTGGAAATATCACTTTTTCAACAATATGTATCCAATAAAATTTTCTATCCCAATGTTTACGGTGATATTGTATGCGATCTTAGGAGGGTCAAAGGTTCCGACAAATTTATTTCGTTCCAAAAATTCCAAAATTATTAAACGCCTTCGACATGGACATTATGACCCGGAGATTATCAAAAAGACTATAAGTCAGGGTGATGGGGTATCGTAACTGCACTATAATCGATGATTTTTGTGATGTCCCTATGTGTATTGTCATATCATTACACTATGTATTGTATATTTCTGTAGTGAATTCTATCATATGGTTGAGTCAGTAACTTTTCTTTTCTCCTTTCTATCTATTTTTATTAACCCTTTTCCGATTTGAGTTCTTCGATAAGTTAATAAATATTTACTCATCTAATTTGATGACTATTTTATTTTTCTTTTCCTATTTTTTGTTTTACATAGAATTAGAATTCAATGCCAGACATAACAAATCAAACTTGAATTGACTAAACTGCACCACAAAGACCTTTAAGCATAGCGTCTACGTGATAAATTCAGTAGGGAGTATGTCCTTCCTTAGCTTCTTACCGACTTTTGCTACGAAGACACTTTCGGATAGTGTTTTGTGGAATATTGTTCCATTCCCACACAAATCGTTGCTGAAGCTAACGCAATTTATCCAGACGGTTGCTTCTGTACAAACGGCCTCCCAATCACTCAAATGTTTCCTACTGGGTAGAAATTTAGTGAATTGGCATGCCACTCCATCCTTGAGATGTTGACGACGATGTGCTCTGGCGTTGTCGTCTTCGAAATAAGATGCGGCACCTAGTTTACGAAGGAAAGGAAGTATTGCCGGTCTTAGAGTCTCATTCAAGTGGCGCTGTGATCTCATGTTCTCGTAAATAATTATCAATCAATATCGGAGAAGTACCAAATCGTTAATCATTTTAAAAGTCCAAGGACAGATACAAAATCGTGTAAGTTTCAAAAAGGAACTGTTGTGAACCCCGAAATACTGAAAAATTCCGAGGTGAGACCAAGTGCCCGGGGAGAGTAAGTGTCTCCTGTTTGCATGCATCACTCGTCACCTCAGTTCTAAAGAAAAATGTCAAAATCAAGAGTTTTGGTTTCCTAATTGTACATACGAAAGTACAAACTGGTATACAAAGTCATATTTGGTGTTCACTGAACAGGTCATTTAGTCGCATTCCAGAATAATATCAATTATTTTAGAGAGAGGCACATCATATTTTCGTACAAAATTCCTATAGCGACCGTAGAACTTCCTCAGTGACGATTTCTGACGTTCTTTAACATATCCCTGCATGAGCAACTTAGTGGCCAGTCGTTTGGCCCTTGGAATAAAACCGTCGTATAGAGAACAGGCTCTTGCGTACCTTATAAGTTGAGATATAAAAACTCCTTAGGCAGGTGAGGACGGGATATTGCTGCAAAGAAACGGAAAGTTAATTATTTGGAAGTTAAAATCGTCACGTTTGTCATACAGAAAGGTGTTCAAATGACCATTATTGTCGAAAGTTAAAAATATATCCAGATACGAAGCGGAATTATTGCTTTCGGTTTTCTCTTTCATCTCAAATTCATGGGGATAGATTTCATGTATGTAATCCTTAAAGTTAGGATTATTGATTGAAAATACGTCGTCTATATATCTATACGTAAAATTAAACTGAGATGCAAGGCTTTTTCTGCCTGTGGAGAGCATGTTTTGAATAAATACTGCTTCATATGTCAGCAAGAAAAGGGCGCAGTTAGTTTCCATGGGAATGCCAATGATTTGTTGAAAAATTTTCCCTCCAAACACCACGAAAATATTGTCTATTACAAATCCAGCAATTTGATAATTTGATCTTCGGTATACTTGTGTTTTGCATCATAGTGTTCTTTTACAATATATGTATCTTCCTGCCCAATGACAAGATATTTATATCCACTATTTCCATTTTTATAGAAAAAAGAATTTCGAATAATTGTAGTAAGTCTGTTTTTGAGCTTTTGATGCGGAATAGTAGAGTAGAGCGTGGAGAAGTCAAAAGATTTGTTGCTCAAAATATTATTAAATTTCGCAGATTTTAGATTCTCCAAAAGTTCTTTAGAATTCTTGAGGATCCACATCTGATTTATTCCGCTTCCCGTAGTATGCGTTATCACAGTAAATTTGAAAACCATGCTTGATGTGTATCAATATCTTCGTTAGCAATATGGATAGAGGTTTGGTGGTACACTTGGAAGAACCAACAATAAAACGATGTTTGTAAGGAGATTTCCAGGTGCAGAGTGTAATCCAAGAAGACAATTAATGTAAAATCTTTTGCAAACGAATTGTTTCCTGCTATGTCAGCTGGGACAATAATAAATTGTTCGTGGATTTCAGAGAGTTCCCTGGCTACATCAGGGTCATTAAATATAGACTCATGTCTGGTTCTTACCGAATGCCTGAGACCCCCTATTCTTCTTTTGAGTAGTTCTCCGATGGATTTCATCCACTCGGAGAGAGTGTCAGGCTCCAATTCTTCTCTGTTTGACCATTTCAAATCAGCCTTTCTGTGTGTTGCAATACCAGCCCACCACCGTATCGCTCAAGTCAATAGGCACAGAAATCTGTCTTGACGTAGCGTGGTCTCCTTGGCCTTCCGGACCTTAGTCTTTCTGTCAAGGAATTTGTCGATACCGAGGTAGAAGCTTGAAAATACATTAAACAGAGTGGCAACGGCACAGATAGATGAACCGGCAGCATCTCTAAAACACGAGACCTTTCAGATAATGACGGAGATGCACGTCTACCAAGTTGAAAACATTTAAGAGTAATAACATAACGTAATCGAATTTTAAACACAAAATAATAAGATAGGTAAACAAGATGTAGTCACACTTCATTAGCAGAACTAAGTGTTGTGTTCGAACTGTATGTAAATGAGAACATCGTGTCTTGAAAATTATGCCTTCCGTTTTCATTTTGTTCAAATTGTTTTGCCATTTTAGTTCTACGGGCGATGACTTCATCAGCATTTTTATCATTAGAAATGGAAATGCATTTAAGTATTCATATTTAATCGTACGGATTATTCAGAATTTAACACACCCCCCTCTTCACCCAATTAACGTAATAACTGATGAAAAATGAATGAAATTTAAAGGTGATTCTAGGAAACAATATATTATAGCAATACACACAGGAGCTCA
Organism: Pteria penguin; assembly: GCA_035048485.1. Classification (NCBI taxonomy): domain Eukaryota; kingdom Metazoa; phylum Mollusca; class Bivalvia; order Pterioida; family Pteriidae; genus Pteria; species Pteria penguin. The sequence continues at coordinate 342,809 of CM068582.1, read as the reverse complement.
TTTTTATCAATGACTTTTTTAGGGGGGGGGGACTTTTTTTTATTCTTTTCAATAATATTAAGTATATCATTGAGAGCTGCGTTAATGCACTTCGCAACTATATGACGCTGCTGAAAACCCTCAAATATATTACATTTAACGTCCTATGGTGTGATGCATACTGTGAATTGTCCGCAAATGTAGAAGTTAGGATGCTAAAAATATGTTGTAGCGCAACCTTTTCCTCAACATTGAAATTAAACATAAAGATTGTTAAACACACACACTTGAAATGGTTGTTGGTGGGTGGAAATATCAACGTAATTTCAATTTAGTTGGGTTTCTTTTTGTAAATCAAATGAAACCGCAATTTCATTCCAGCATTTTACTGTTTCAGCTGGGCGTGTGGATGAATTTTGTTAATTAACTTCCATTTCTTATTTACAACATAGTTTGATTGCAATATTGGGCAACGTGCCTTTGCATTTTTTAATTGTTTGAACAAATACAAATATTGAATAGTGATATATATATTGCGGCATCCTCTTTCTAACGTATAATTTAATAGCAATTTGAGGCCAAACAGCGCCAACCTTCCCACTCACTGCAAAAGGAGCACAGTCAAAGGACACACCTTTGAAAATTAATAAATAATCCTGTATGTATTCTCTAATCCTAAACTTCAACTATTCAAATGTTTCAACCTTATTGACAAGACAATAACGGAAAGTTGGTGACATGTATAGAAACTGGTCTTATATAGGAAAAATTTAGTATATTTTGAATGTTTCTTGAATCTAAAATCCCCCAATATTTTGAGAATTTAGAACCTCCACTTATTTGTTACCAGTACAAAATGCCTATAAGAAATCTTATTCTAAATTATAATAAAGTTACATCTAACCCTGATGTTTCAGACTCTATTCCTTCGTCGTGTTCTTGTGATAAATCTAAATATGTTTATAAACCGGCAGGTCATGTTATTACTGGTGACCTAAACTGTATTTCGGACAAGAAATTGCGCACCCTTTTTGGAAAAGGACCTAAATATAGGTTACAGTACAGGATAGATTTCAATAAATGCCGTGACGTTATAGAAGATGCTTTAACTACATATTGTAAACGTTGGTGTAAAAAAGAACAGGTAAAGGTTCATGCTCTTAATGATTGGAAATACGAGATTTTAAGAATTGTCGATATCCGTATTAAGAACTTTACGGAAAATCCGCATTTATTTCAACAGCCTAATACATTGACGGCAAATTCTATTAAAAAGAAGATAGCTGACTTACATGCTAAATATGTCTTTGTTCCTGCTGATAAAGCAGGTAATAACATAATAGTTGTTTGAAAACTATATTATATTGAAGTACTTAAAAACGAAGTAAACTCCACTCATACATATGTGGAAAGCCCTACCTCAAAAGACAGCACCTTGCACGATCACCTCATGACCATGTCCGACCTCAAAATTAAAACTGATAAATCTGATCTACCAACCATATATTGGCTCCCAAAACTACATAAAAGTCCATATAAATCACGTTTCATATCTAATTCTAGCCACTGCTCTACTACGGTACTATCGAAGCATATTACGTCTGCTCTAACTGCTATAAAAGATCATATTATCAAATATTGTGATGTCGCATTTCATAATAGTAACATCAATTACTTTTGGTCGATTAAAAATTCTCATGAAGTTATAGACAAACTTCTTTCCCTAAATTTCAAAGCGACTCAAATTTCTACATTTGATTTTTCTACACTTTATACATCTCTGCCTCATGATGTGATTAAAAGCAAGTTGCTGACTCTTATACAATGGTGTTTTCACAGAGAATCTAAAACGTACATATGTACTTCCAATAACTCCGGATTCTTTTCCAACAAACAATATACTTCATATAAATACTGGACTTGCAAGGAATTATGTAAAGCACTAGATTATCTCATGAATAATATTTTTGTGCAATTTGATGGCAAGATATATCAACAAATAGTTGGGATTCCTATGGGTACTAACTGCGCGCCTCTGATAGCAGATTTATTTCTTTATTGTTATGAGAGGGATTTTATGGTTTTTCTTCAAAAATCAAAACGTTTTGACCTCATTGACAAATTCAATAATACTTGTAGATATCTGGATGATATTTTGGTTATCGACAACCCTGAATTCGAACAATTTATATCAGAAATTTATCAACCAGAACTCACATTGAATAAAGCTAATACTTGAGATAAATCTACACCTTTCTTAGATTTAAACATCAAAATTATCAACCACCTAATATATACTAATATTTATGATAAACGTGAGGATTTTGGATTTCCTATTGTAAATTTCCCTTACTTGGATGGCGATGTTCCTCGACTCCCATCATATGGTATCTATATATCTTAATTAGTTCGATTTGTCAGAGGCTGCACCGATGTTTTGGACTTTCATAAACGAAATTTACAAATTAGTACTAAACTTTTAACTCAGGGTTACAGATATCACAAGTTAGAAAAATATTCGGCAAATTCTTCAGATCTTATTCAGAACTTCTATCTAAATTTGGAAATATTTCTTTTCAACAGTATGTATCCAATGGAATTTCCCATCCCCTTTTTTTACGGTGATCTCGTATATAAACTAAGGAAAGTAAAAGGCTCCGATAACGTTATTTTATCATGTAATAAAATAATCAAACGTCTTATAAATAGACAATATGATATTGAGATCATCAAAAAGACTACAGGTCTTGTATTTGGCCCCTCTACAGCCTTATGCAGACTTTTACTTGAACGTTGCACGCTGACTAACAGGGCGGTGGGGACTATATGACGGGCCTTGTCCAAACCTCTTTCAGAGGAGACATGGTCCTGAACCTCGTCCCCTCTGACTGTTAGTCGGGAATCCTACAGATCTAGGGTCTTAGCTCGCTTTCAGACTGGCAGAGCACGGTTTATCATGTTGATCTCGCATATATTTTTATACCATTATGTATTTTACAATACCTTACGTGTCTATATTTTTATGACCTCTCAATATGCGATACCTGTTGACCCTTGTCCTTTACATGGAGGATTATTTATAAATTTTTAAATGTACGTCCTTTGATTGTTCTGCTGTTACGGTGAGTGGGAAGGTGGGCCCGTAAACCGGTTAACCACACCATTCGTTTGGCTTTTGTCAAATTAAATGACCGTCCTAAGTCGGTATCGTAATTGCGCTACAATCAAATATTTTTGTAATGTGATATATGTTCTAGTATATTATTTATATTCATATATTGTATAGCTCTATGGTGACTTCTGCCACATAACTGAGCCAGTAACTCCTCTTTTTTCTTTGTTACCAGTGGGCGCCCCTAAACCGGTTAACTACACCAATTAAATGGCGTTAAAATCAGTACAATAGAATATTTTTGTAATGTCTTTTTCGGTGTATATTCTACTATTATCATGTTTTGTGTGCATGTCCTTGATGACTTTTGTCATGCAGCTTTCTCAAATGTTTTACAGTTTTCTATTCTATATTACATTTTTGATTTTTGATTAAGATAGTAATTGTATGTGTAAACCAGTATCAGGGTTTCCGAAGTAAGCTCACGTCATTTGACTATGGTATTCAAGAAATACAAGATTAGATGGGAGGAGTAAGCTCCACCTGTAACCCATGTCTGGCGAGAATGGCCAATGCATACTGGTAGCACAGGGACATTTCGCCACAACGCACATCAAATAAATGTGGAGTAACACTACTGTGAAGAGTGCCACAACATATTTTCTTTTAATTGATTTTTCTTTCATTAGATTTTAGAGAGTGCAACAATGACCCATGTGACAAAGGGACATGTACAGATTATGTAAATGGTTACACATGCACATGTTATCCTGGATATCAAGGTAGCCAATGCCAAACAGGTATGTATGGAAAACAGCATCAAAGTATACAATTTAAATATTTTGTATAGCTCCATGGTGACTTCTGCCACATAACTGAGCCAGTAACTTTTTCTTCCATTATAACATTAATTATTCTTAGGGGAGGAGTTGTAGCTTGTTTTCTAAAAGGAAATTTTTATACGTCATCCCATGTATTGTGCCTTATTCTTTTATTTATGTCTCCCATTTATGTCCTTAGATGTTTTCGTCATACAAATATCTTTTTATCATTACACAAAGTAAATTAACATATTTAGTATATACGTTTCTACAGAAATAGACGAGTGCGCTGTTGATCCATGTGAAAATGGTGACTGCAATGACGCTATAAACGGCTACGATTGCCTCTGTTATGATGGTTACACCGGTGGCGATTGTGACGAAGGTGAAGTGAAAGTACCCTGACGCAACAAATTAGCAAAGAATATTTAAGAAAAATATATATTTATATAACATGGCTATTGTTTACCGTAAAAAGAAAATAAATTATTTTTGTCAATTCATTTATTGTCTATACTTCTGCATTAATCATAATCGTGTTTAGTATGTATTAGAAGGAGTAGAAGTGTAACACAACATCTTAATATTGTACTAGACGCTAAAAACTTGTCCGTTTCGCTGTGATAGCCAACAAACAAGATATAAAAAGACCAATTCATATTCAATTACAGTTACCAAATGGAAACATCTAGTCATTTACAATATAATTTTGAGTTGAGTGTCAAAATAAGTGACTGAACAAATCGATTCTTCCAGATTCTGATTGTATTATAAATCAAACGATATCGTTTAGAATGAGTCTGTGGTATCATCAAATGCAAACACAATAAATATGGAATTTTGTATTAATCGGGGACATCTAAACTGCCAAAACATTGATGGAATTATTTCTAAATGATGGATAACAACATGAATATGGGGCTAACAATTATTCCCTTATCATAAATTTCCTTGGAACATTTGAACGTTTACTTGAATTTATGTTTTGTATTCTCAGCAGAAGTGTATTCTCTATCTCAGATTAAGGTAAAAGTAAAAGTTAAAGCAAATATACTTTTTAGAATGATTTACAATCTTTAGTATCAGCTATGTTTTGATATTTTTCAGAGGCAAACGAATGTGATTCTAACCCATGTCTCCATGGTTCATGTACGGACCTCTTCAATAAATTTACCTGTACATGTTTTCCAGGTTATACAGGAGTTGTATGTGAAACAGGTAATCTTTTGTTACATACAAACTTATATATATATATATATATTTGTTCACCTGCGTTTCCGACACCGAAATTTCAGGGAGGCAGCATTTCTTGCCTTGAATGGGACATTTGACTTCGTGTTCCTGTCTCCTTCGTATGATCATGCGTGTATATTTATCTATTTACCTCCTCGACTTAAACGGTTGTTGCAGGGCATTTGCAGTATTTTGCACAATTATATGATGTATGTTCTTTGTATTGCATTTTTATAATTATTTTGGTGAATGGGAAGGTGGTCATTTAAGCCAGCCGATTAAGCACACTATCGAAGTGCCGATTGTCATTTCACATTACCATTCTACGAAAACTGTATTGAAATAACATTTGTGTGATGTCTGTGTAGGTGCTTCCTTTTATTCCTTCTGCAACTTTTGTCTTAAGGATTAACTTTGACAATTTTGCAATTTATTGAGATAAGATATGGTTTGAGGGGGTGCACACTTTATAATCCGCGAATTACAGACTAGAATAATTTGAATTATCAACATTAGATTCTTTTAAACTGCAAATGAAAATGTAACAAGAGCGGAGGAAAATATCTTCACAACTGGTTGCTCATAGCAACCGACCGAACCAACTTATGAAGGTATAATATGCTTTCAACGGACAATCAAATTTTTTGTTTCAAAAGAAATTAAATTACATTCATTTAAATAAATTTCTTTTCCCTTTTCTTCTACAATTGCACGTGCTAGAAGTGTTTGTCTTATTCAGATATCAATGAATGTGTCAGTAGCCCGTGTTTCTATGGATCTTGCAACGACCAAGTGAATAGCTACAGTTGCACTTGCTTACCTGGATACACGGGAACTCGGTGTGAGATAGGTAAGAATATGACATATTCTTTTATTGCAAATTGTAATTTTAATGCCTTAGGTGATTTGTGTCATAGAGCTCTATCAGATGTCTTCTATTTTCTCTTTTGCAACCCTTACAATTTATGGCCGATGAAACATTGTCATGCAATAATGCAAAATTGGCATCACTGTCTCAAAAACTGTAACCTCTACTGAGAAAATAGAAAGGGTAGATTTTATCACAAAACCAGCTGTTTTACAATATGATTTTCCGTCATGATCTAGTTAAATTTGGTATGATTCAAAACGAGTAAACTGTATCAAACATCCATGAAATCCAAATGACATAATTTGGAAAAACCTCATATTTAGTTCTCTAAGTAAACAGAATGAGACGCTATCGGAAACATGAACTTATTATGACAGTCTCATAACACTCAAAAATCTGAATTAATTTTTAAACACTTTTGATAACTCTTGTCTAGTCTATCTCTTCCTTCTTCTTTCTGAATCAGTCGTTATCCTTTATTCTTCCTTTATCTCCATGTTTTATTATGTTTTCTGTTATGTTTATGGCAATTTTATCTATGAATATATTTGCTTTACAATTTTAAAACAGTATAGTTTAGTGATGACATGGTCCTGAACCTCGTCCCCTCTGACTGTTAGTCGGGACTATAGGGCCTTAGCTCGCTTTCAGACAGGCAGAGCACGGTTTATCATGTTGATGTCGCATATATTTTTATATCATTATGTGTTTTACAATACCTTACGTGTTTATATTTTTATGACCTCTCAATATGCGATACCTGTTGACCCTTGTTCTTTACACGGAGGATTATTTATAAATTTTTAAAGGTACGTCCTTTGATTGTTCTGCTGTTACGATGAGTGGGAAGGTAGGCCCGTAAATCGGTTAACCACATCATTTGTTTGGCTTTTGTCAAATTAAATGACCGTCCTAAATCGGTATCGTAATTGCACTACAATCAAATATTTTTGTAATGTGTTATATGTGCTAGTATATTATTGATATTCATGTATTGTATAGCTGCATGGTGACTTCTGCCACATAACTATGCCAGTAACTCCTTCTTTTTTCTTTCATGACTGATACAAATGTAGTTTCATATAACTGTTTAATTAAGAATTTGTTTTAATTAATTTCAGAAGTAATGGAAATTGCAGATATAAAAAAGTTATTTCATTTCAGATCAAACTTTAGAACTCAACTTCCTTTAACCTTTTTTTTCTTCATTGACTTAAAGCCTCTTTTCTGATTAATAGAAATTAATGAGTGCCAGTCGAGTCCTTGCAAACACGGATACTGTCATGACTTAATCAACTCGTACAACTGTACTTGTTACCTTGGTTACCTTGGAAATGACTGTGACATACGTAAGAAATTTATAAAAAATACAAGGGTAAATTTATATCATATAATATATACATATATATATATATATATATATATATATATATATATATATATATATATATATATATATATATATATATATATATATATATATATATATATATATATTAACCTTGGGCTTGTATCGTGTATATCTTTCCACAATTCAATTAATTTTGTAACGACACGTAAAATATTTCATACTCAGACTCAAAAACAATTATTATACACAATTTTTCATTGTTTCAGTGGACCTTGAACTGCAACAGGAGTATATGGACCCAGCGGAAAATGAAACCATTTCCTGTACAGATAAAATAAACTATTACGGAAAGCTGGAATCGCAGACTCTGGAATGTTTATCGGTACACTTTACATACTTTAAATAATAAATAAAAAAAATACATACATATGCATTGTTACTTAGATGGTTTAGAAATTTTTAAAAGTATGTCCTTTGATTGTGTTGCTTTTGCAGTGAGTGGGAAGGTGGGTGCCCGTAAACCGCTTAACCAGACTAATTGAATGATGTTTGTTACTTCAATTGACCCGTCCTATGTCGGTATCGTAACCGCAGCACAATCGAGTATTTTTGTAATGTTGTTCAGTGTATATTCTATTATGATCATGTTTTATGTGTATGTCCGTGATGATTTTTTTGTCATACAGCTTTGTCAGATGTCTTCAGTTTTCTCTTTTGTCAAACATTTCTTCAAGACCTAGAACCAGCTGTAACGACGGGACCAGATAGAATACACGTATTTGTGCCCAAAGACAAAGCCCCAGATTCAAACATATTTTGTGCAAGACTTGCTTCTACAATCGCTTTTAAGTGGAAATAAATTAAATAAATACAGAAGCTGGTTATCAAACGTATATTGGCTCCGCATTCTATGTGAACTTCCTGAAAGTCTTAAACAGACTCTTTAGCGTAATTGCTTCTTCTTACGCACTAATTGTGATCTTTTCTAACAAATTTGTTCCTTTATTCGTACGAAGCCGAATTCATGCAAATGTTTCTGTGTTTCTGTGATTTCATTAACATTGAGATATATTGCTGATGTAATGTCTATAAATGATAAAACAATTATAAAAAATTCTAAGAAACAACATCATCAAGCTGAATACATAAGGTAAGGTAAAAACGAAGCTATATGACAACCTTGACAATAATGATATTCCTACTGTTATATATCCATTTCGTGTAGTAACATTCCGTCATCACCTGCGTATGGTGTGTATAAATATGAAATGATCCGATAGGCTAGAGGTTCTTGTGACTACGTTTCTTCCATTTATCGAGGCAAGCTATTAAGGAAAAAGATACTATCACAAGGATACCAAACTCACAATTGAAGTCTACATTCCGCAAATTTTACCGTCGCTAAACAAAAATTTCTGTGGGCGTATCAGAAATCAGTGTTTGACATGTGGACTTCTTTAGTGGATAGTAGTCCTTGTTAAATTGTTTGTATTGTGATAATACAGCATCACACCATTTTACATATGACTTCTTACCGATTGTATACTGTTACCACCAGATACCACTACGAGTTCTACTACTTCGCATAATTGGACGTGACAGGGAAAGCTGTGTCTTCCATGGCACCTGATCATACCTCTGATTCTGCCAGGGGTCAGTGATAACCAACATATCTATTTTGTCTTGTAAAATGGACGTTCCATATTGACAATTTCTCGGTATCTTAGCATTTTACTTGTATATTAATATAAACACAATTAATGTAAAATGCATTAGCACGTCCATTTTATTTTGAGCAAATACATACTTGTAATCTTCGGATAACAGTTCATTTTCTCCATCAAACTCGGATAACAGTTCATTTTCTCCATCAAACTATAGATTCCTGTTAAACCGGAACGTATGGTTAGTTATATACTAACAATATTTCTCTTACAGAGAATGTCTATATGCGATATATGCAAAGTAGCAAAAATATCTATCAACAAATTGTCTGGACAATTTGTAATAACTCCGCTGTGTATTGTCGAAGATCTGTTTTTGAATTGCTATGAAAAGAATATCGTAAAACAAATTTACAGATCAAAATGTTTCAACTTTATTGGCATGTTTAGTAACAATTCAAATTTGAATGATACATAAGTGATATTTTTCCAGAATAACATGAGTGAAAAAAAGTCGATGCATAGATATTAATTTATATAATTAGAATCTTTTTACATGTAAAGATACTAGCATGTATAATAAACGTGCCGATTTTGCCTATTTTAATTTTTCCGATTAATTGGTGATGTCTCCAGACTCCTATCACATTGTATAATGAGGATCTAGAATCACCTCATGTCCTAGATTGAAAAGTATCTGTCGAGGGTTACATGCTTCAACATAATCGTAATCTAAGCATTAGCCGAGATCGGGATTTCAGAAAGCATGCCACCCAATACTTATATCTTTCGATCTGAGAAAAGAAGGGATTCTTGATTCTTTTTCTCGCCATATCAAATCCCTTTTTAATCCCCCCCCCCTCCTCCCTTCTTTCAACGCCTCTTCATTCCTCACGACTTACACATCTTCAAAAATAGTTCTACATCAGAATGTTCTTTTTATGAAAATAATACAGTATAACAGAACATGGAGCCAAGCAACATGAGTATACAAACATGAGACTTATTACTTACAACTTTTTTCGTATTTTCACACTACAATTAATACGAGTTACTTCGCTTTGTTTACGAAAATACATAGAGCGCGGAATTATACACCGTGCTAGATCGATGTTCGAGATCGATTGATTTGGCACCCCACCTCCGGTGAAATTTCCCAATCTCGTGTGAGAGAAATATATTTCTCAGTCGGTAAGTTTTGATAGACCCTGCACTAACGTTTTCCACTTCATCATATTTCTTTCAAAGCTTATACTCGGGGATGCTTACACCTCCCGGACATCTGGTCTCACCTCAGTTTAATTGAGGTTCGCATTTGTATGAATATGATATTGTACTCGATATTGTCCTTTACCTCCATGGACTTGTGATTAACCCTTCCTTCTTCTTCGTTATTTACTTATAGATACTATTAACTAAGGAAAAACAGGTCTTGTATTAAAATTTGGAATATTTCAGTCTCTAGCAGAATGTAGTTCGTTTATTTCCACATCCAATATCTACGGTGAATTTGACCTACAAACTAAGGATGGTCAAAGGATCCGATAATTTCATCACATCGAATTGAAATAAATGTGGATATAATTTATTTCTATTCATTATATTAAGATATTATTCCATAATGCTATTTCATTTTAAATTGAGGCCGTCGTGGCCTAGTGGTATCGCGCTCGCCTCCTGATTGCGAGGTCGGGGTTCGAGTCCCGCTCTGGTCATGCCGGTGTTCTGTCTTTCGAATGAGACAGTAAAATCCGAGGCTCCGTGTCGTGGTATGCATGGCACATTAAAGATCCCTCACAGCTTCGGAGGATCCAATGCAAAGGTCTAAATTTGTATGCCCGCATCCCGTCACCATATACGTGAAATGTTCGTGGTGCGACATTAAACAAAAATCAATCAATTAATCATTTTTACAGTTTCAGGATTTTCCAACTCAAGTAGTATGTTGATATCAGTTCTCTCTATGAAGACTTATAAATCTATAAGTTTTTTGTTTTGTTTTGGGGTTTTTTTTTGGGGGGGGGGGTTGTTTTGTGTTTTTTTTTATTTGTTTTTGTTGGGTTTTTTGTTTTGTTTTTGTTTTTGTTTTTTTTTTTGCGACGGGTTTTGCATGCAACCAGGGGGCGCTTACTCCTCCCGAGCACCTAGTCTCACCGATTTTATTTGGATTCGCATTTATCTGAATATGACACTAAAACGATATTGTCCCCTTTACTCCATGGACTATGAGATATGGTTTACCCTTCGGTACTTCTTCGTTTTCTTACTTTGTGATCATTGATTGTACTGCTTTTGTTGCAAATTAGTACTTGGGCCCGTAAACATATAACAACAACAACTGAATAATGATTGTAACGTAGAAACGAAGGAGGGTTGAAGATTCCGGTGATTTCATATTGACGAGTTCTAAATTAATTAAATGCCTTCGGCATGGACAGTATGACCTCGAGACCATTGCAAAGACCAAATGTTTTGTATTTGGCCTCTCTACAGCATTATAAGACAAACGAACGTTGCACGCTGACAGGGCGGTTGGAACTCTATGACGGGCCTTGTCCAAATATTTTCAGAGGTGATATGGTTCTAAGTCTCGTCCCTTCTGACTGTTAGTCGGTACTCCTATTGATCAAGAATCTGAGCTCTTGTTTTATGTTTAAGTATGTCCTTGGTGATTTGTATCAAACAGTTTAGTAAGATGTCTTCTCTCTTCTCTTTTACAAAAGCTCGGACTAAAAGTCGTCATTTATCAAACCGGAATATGGTCTACTGAAATTTATATTTACATATTTCAAAACATTTTCATTTTTATTTTAGGACACACGTGATTCATTAATGAAGGTAGAAGGTGTCGGAGGTCTGATAGATGATATTATGGATACAGAGATCATCAATGATTTTTTCCGAGTGCCTCCGCAGTCCCTTAATGAAGCCTGTCGAGACCTACGCAATTCCAGTCAAATCATTTCAGTAATCAATTTATTTCATTTAATATTCATTGCAATCGTTTACCATTCGATTACATCGGATCGACACCGATTGATTATATATCAAGTGGTCATCTGAAGCTGGCGCAGTGTATGCAATAAACTGTGTTGTTCTTTCAGTACTCGTTCTTAATGTGTTTTCTTTAAGACGAATAATGCCACATAAATGAGTCAAATTCTTTTTTATAATTAGATAGTTGTTAATTCTGATGTCTGCTTTCCTTTTTCTTGCAAATTGATATTGCCTCGTCTAATTTAGAAAAAAGAAAAAAACTGAACACCTTTCACTGCATTGTGATTTGTGACAACTGTCAAAGATTTGTGATGAATCATATACGCATTGATTTGAATTCGGATCATACTTAACTGCATTATTTCAGTAGTTGGACCGTTCTATCTGATTATACAATGGTTTTTAAATCTTTTCCTTCACATACTTAAGTCGCTGTCGCAATATGAAAAAAAAAATTGGGATTAATTTTGTATTTATTCCCTGGAACGAAAATTCGAAGGCATCTAAATTTTTGCCTGACGGTTTGTCAGGCTGTGGAAGAAAGACATTGTGACCTTGACCTTAGAGCCTGGCCAAAGTTTAGGATAGCAGCTTCTACTGACAAAGTTTCCGCTGGGGAAATCGTATTTCATACTATAGCTCATTTCAGGTTGTATATCACAGTGCACGGCCCAATGGCAGTGACTACCACGAGTTCAACTTGGGCTTGGTGTCATCAGAGATCAAAACCTTACAGGAATCGTTTTGCCCAGTAATACAGGATATCGATATCCTTATTGATCCGTATAATATAATTATTAAGCAGAATGAAACGTTAAATACAACATATGTGTATTCAAGCGGATGGGAAGGGCTAGTCATCATAAGTTTCTGTGCTCCTCTGAACGACACTTGTACAGCCACTGTATCTAATAGTAAAAGGACCTTGGAAATCCATATTGATTCTTCGAGAAATGAATTAAATTGTACAGATATGTCCGTTTCTGTGTCCTTATACGAAAACAGAGTTTACATCTTTTACGATGGATTTGTTGAATCATCTGATATAGATATGTTGTGCTCGAGTACGGTGTTTATCTTTAGCAACGATTCCTGCAACAGTAAGTATAAAAATTTCCAATGATATAATCAGTAACAAAATGAAAATTATAGAAAATCAACGAAAATAGATTATGAGTCAAATCACAATACTAACTTACATACATTTAATGTATAGTTTGTATGTCCAGAATGTGTTTTTGATATAAATCTAAGGACATGTTTGCGACACTAACTTGATTTATTTTCTTGTAGCAAATTATGGTTTGGTAACAACCTCACCAGAATCTAAAAACCTTAATAAATCTAATGGAGGATGGGAAACAAATGAAAAAAGCAAGGTTAAGTAACTATATTAAGGATATGAGTGTGGTCAAAAATTTTCATAAAATAGTTCAAATGATGAAATTTCACTGTATTTGTAACAATGTATATCATCAATGTATTTGTGAAATGGGTGTCATCCTTCAAGTTTTATAGTCTGGATTCGATGTGTATTTTTGTTTTCTTCTTTCTTTGTTGTTTATTATTATTATTAATAGTAGTAGCAGTAGTAGTAGTAGTATTAATAATAATTCTATTATTATTAATTTATTATTATTATTACTATTTATTTATTTATTCATTTAATTAGTTAGTTAGTTTGTTTCTTTGTATTCTTTTCCTATGTGTTTATTTTAGTTACTGCTTATTTTTAGCAATTGTTCTTTTGATTATATTGCTTGCTTTATCGCTGAATTGAAAGTTAGTCCGCGTATTTATTTAATACCGTACATGTAGCGTGGAAGTTGGAAAATCCTCGTTGCCACGGTGGGCAGTCCACGTCTGTCCTCCGTGGACACCTCGCGAGGCCACTTTTCTGTCCACGTTAATGCTTTCTAATACAATTTGCCATCTACCTGTACTTGTCCTCGCGAGGTCAAAAACAGACAAGGTTTTCATACCTTTTACCTGTATTTGTCCTCTGGTGGTCAAAACGGACAAGGTTTTCACACCTTTTAATTAACCTGTCCCCCACTGGACGTAAGGGATATTGCATAGATGGGCCGGTATTTTGCAAATGTATCATGAAATATTTCGTTAAATAATACAAAAGGAAAGAAAAAAAATGACCGTTTTTCAATGACCACGCCAGTAGATAGCTTCAGATTGAGACAAGACCGGTTTCAGAGTTGAACTACATACGGCACGGATAATAGCCTTTACGTTGTTTGAGTTGTTTTATTGTATTTGTTCAGTCAACCGAAAAAGTAACATGTTTGCATGTTAAGTTTTTTCCACATGCTTGTAATTCTTCATTTAACAGACGAATTTAGAAGAATCTATCTGAAGTTAAAGAAATGCAAATTGCTCACACGATTTACACTCTTATTATATGCAAAGTAATTCATTTATAATAATGCATGATGCCTTGATGGCAATATTAAGGACAAATAAATGTGGTTTTAAAAATATAAATGCCTTATCAGATAAAACCAATCTACCGATCTTTATTAAATAATGTTATCATTTGAATAAAGGTTCATAATATTCATAATAAATCGAAATACTGTTTAATATTTGTTGACTACGTGATTATTTATTTCCGCGTAAAAAATTTCAAAGAAATTCTTTTGTGTTCTGATTAAGTAATTAGCTATTTTAAGCAAAAGTAATGATCTTAATCATTGCATGAAAGGTTAATTAAAATCATTATAAAATACCTGTTAAAGTATTTAACCACCTGACGACCGAGTTAAAGTAACGACACGTCAAACCCCCCCCCCTTCTCTCTCTCTCTGCTGTGCACGAGATATCGTTTGCAAACGTATTTTAAACTTTTTCAATACAACCAAAATATATATTTGTGTATGTATTAATGTAAAACATGCAAGATTCAGTCTTCAGTCGGGTCATCATCTTTTATATATAATTGCATGATCGTATCCGTGAAATTAATACAAAAATAGATACGATCGTATTGGGAAAGAATATGTAACGAGACAAAACAATAAAAAAAAAAGGGGGGGGGGTCCTCTCTGTTTAGGTCAAACAGCACTTAGTCCAGGTAACCTTACGACTGGAGCACGCGTGTTGTGTGAAGTCTATTGTTCTACTTCACCCTGGTAGCGAATAAGGGTTTGACTTATGACACTGATTAATACACGGAATTAGACGATCGTATCCGATGAAATCATAAGATACATACGGCCCTATATTTGGCAGGAATATGTAAGAAGCTAAGAAATTTAAAGGGAGGGAGGGGGGGGGTGTTTCTGAAAGATACTTTTCTTTACTGTTTAGGTAAGAAAACGACCGACACTCTAGTTTCCCTTGCGACTCCAGTGCGCATGCTTTGTCTTTTGTTCTGAGATTATAAATATTTTTCAAAAGTTTACCTGCACTTCACCAGGAAGATAAAAGAATACACAAAAAAGAAGAAACCCGACCAAAGAAAATAATAATGAATAAAATAAGATGAAGATCAATGTCCATATGTATTAATATTTACCAGAATTAATTAATCGTGTATTTCATCGTAATCGCATGTAATATTTCAAAATCTGAATATGTTTATCAGAGCAATCAATAATGAATATCATATCACATATAATATGAATTTATTTGATTTTAAAGTCGGCTTTACTGAACTGACCCCACAAGTAGTAATTGCGCTCTTCAATTCGGATCGTTGCCTTCTTTAATTAAGAGTCCGAAATAGGTATTACAAAGAAACTCGGCACACTCTCGGAATAATAAATCATTTTTGTGTGCATGTCCTTGGTGACTTTTGTCATACAGCTTTGTCAGATGTCTTCAGTTTTCTCTTTTAAATCACACTTATACACGTATCTGTACAATAACCAATCAGCTTGTCTTTACCGATTTCATTCAAATACCATTGATGCACTTTTACGACAAGTAGATATACGGGTATAAAGAACGTAGTTATACGTCCAAACAGGGACATATATATCTAAAACATTATTCACGTCCGTGCTCCAGGTGCGCACTATATTTTAAATTTTTATATAAAAATGCGTTCTAGTTTTAAAAATATTTAGAATAGCAGAATATCTTAAGATACATTTCAAACGTTCATTGTGTAATCAAGCAGAGGAGATTTAAAAAGATGTTAAATGATTATTAATCAAGATATCTTTAAAAGAAAAAAGAGGAGTTACCGGCTCAGTTATGTGGCAGAAGTCACCATGGAGCTATACAATACATGAATATAAATAATATAATAGAACATTTAACATATTACAAAAATATTTGATTGTAGTGCAATTACGATACCGACTTAGGACGGTCATTTAATTTGACAAAAGCCAAACAAATGGTGTGGTTAACCGGTTTACGGGCCCACCTTCCCACTCACCGTAACAGCAGAACAATCAAAAGACGTACATTTAAAAATTTATAAATAATCCTCCATGTAAAGAACAAGGGTCAACAGGTATCGCATATTGAGAGGTCATAAAAATATAAACACGTAAGTTATTGTAAAAAAACATAATGGTATAAAAATATATGCGACATCAACATGATAAACCGTGCTCTGCCAGTCTGAAAGCGAGCTAAGACCCTAGATCTGTAGGAGTCCCGACTAACAGTCATAGGGGACGAGGTTCAGGACCATGTCTCCTCTGAAAGAGGTTTGGACAAGGCCCGTCATATAGTCCCCACCGCCCTGTTAGTCAGCGTGCAACGTTCAAGTAAAAGTCTGCATAAGGCTTTAGAGGGGCCAAATACAAGACCTATAGTCTTTTTGATGATCTCAATATCATATTGTCTATTTAGGAGACGTTTGACTATTTTATTACATGATAAAATAACGTTATCGGAGCCTTTTACTTTCCTTAGTTTATATACGAGATCACCGTAAAAATTAGGATGGGAAATTCCATTGGATACATACTGTTGAAAAGAAATATTTCCAAATTTAGATAGAAGTTCTGAATAAGATCTGAAGAATTTGCCGAATGTTTTTCTTAGCTTGTGATATCTGTAACCCTGAATTAAAAGTTTAGTAGTAATTTGTAAATTTCGTTTATGAAAGTCCAAAACATCGGTGCAGCCTCTGACAAATCGAACTAATTGAGATATATAGATACCATATGATGGGAGTCGAGGGACATCGCCATCCAAGTAAGGGAAATTTACAATAGGAAATCCAAAATCCTCACGTTTATCATAAATATTAGTATATATTAGGTTGTTGATAATTTTGATGTTTAAATCTAAGAAAGGTGTAGATTTATCTCAAGTATTAGCTTTATTCAATGTGAGCTCTGGTGGATATATTTCTGATATAAATTGTTCGAATTCAGGGTTGTCGATAACCAAAATGTCATCCAGATATCTGCAAGTATTATTAAATTTGTCAATAAGGTCAAAACGTTTAGATTTTTGAATAGAAACCATAAAATCCCTCTCATAACAATAAAGAAATAAATCTGCTATCAGAGGCGCACAGTTAGTACCCATAGGAATCCCAACTATTTGTTGATATATCTTGCCATCAAATTGCACAAAAATATTATTCATGAGAAAATCTAGTGCTTTACATAATTCCTTGCAAGTCCAGTATTTATATGAAGTATATTGTTTGTTGGAAAAGAACCCAGAGTTATAGGAGGTACATATGTACGTTTTAGATTCTTTAAGTCTAATTTCGTTATTTTTCATGCTTCACTGAACAAACACAATACGCATCATCATAAGGTCGCTGCCTTTTTAGCACTATCATACCCATTTACCGGGACATATTTCGTGTCCACGTTTGACCGTCTGACGGCGCGGACACAGGTAAATGACCACCTATATACGCGGTCAATATGGCCGATATACAGGGACAGTGTCCACGCGTGTCCGCGGCTTTACACGCCCAAATCCAATGTCCACGGTACATGCACGGTACAATAAATGACTGATCATTGTCACTGCTGTTTGTTTGCAGTTCATCTCAGTATCCAATATAGCACACGAATGAGATATCTTTTCTCTAAGAATTTCACAACACAATCAATTACAATGTCCCAGTGTCGAATAAATATCTTTCATGAGGGCCTATGTAGTTATGTGAAGAATTTTTCAAAAGATCCATTCTCTTATATCAGTGCCGTTGCTGTTGAATACGAGTATCATTCTCAAAGATTTCAGCTCATTATTCAGTAGGGAAGTGAAATATATAAACTGATTTAACTGCGTAAATTTTGTGGAAATTACGATGTTCAAATCCATCCTAGATTGGTTTCGATAACTTCGATAATTAGTTTTCTGTGCCGTGTTATAGAATCCCAAAGATTTTGATCTCATTATCGCTGAAAAGTTACGGCTAACCGAAGTGCGAATCTGGAGCAGAAAATGAATGTTGACATTTGTATTACAATGCATGCATGATCTTTATTGTGATATTTCAATGATATCCTGTACCATGAAGGCGTATTACTGAAAATGAGTTACTGGGTTTAACTTCTGTTAGGCCTTCTGCTTTTATTATGGATTTATTCTTAATACATTTTTTGGTGTGTATTTGCTTACAATTATAACACTGTGTCCGGGAAAGTAAACCCCAGTGAACCATAACAATTGAGTCAGCAGATTGTCCTAAATCGACATCGTAATTTCTTTGTAATCGAATGTTTTTACTCCTTTTTTCCTGTTACCGGGGCTTTTGAATTCATCAATATTAAGAAATGATATTCGGTTTCACAAAATAGCGCCCGTTATTTTGTATGAAGGCTAGCGCCAAATTATAGTCGATCTGAATTTGCGTTTCACCGAAACAGCATACGATCTGTCATAACAATGTCTTAATTACATGATAGTCTTAGGGCTTATTTACAAAGTCACTCCTAAGTTACGGAGAAGTTTCATGAGCAAGATGAAATTTTGATATTATAAATATATACTTATGGATCTAGAATGGATAATCGTGTCTTAGGAGTGATATAAGTGTTCAATATTATCAAATATTCCGAATCTATGGGAAGATTTATTTATAGTATATATCATTTAGATACAAGTTAAACTTGCTACTTTTTGGTTTTCACGTCAATTAAGAATTGTTTATATGTTTTTTTCCTGCTTCATTCAAGCACGAAGTCATAAAAACAATTTTTAAAACATTATATTTTCCGTTTAGTCTATTGTGTACCTCAATGGGTACCGGACCTCTATTTATTAAATGTGATACCAGGAGGTCGTTTTGGTGATGGAACAGTAATTTTTTTTAAATCATTGTGATTTGTTTTTACGCTATGCCAGGGCATGCTCTAAATACGAAAATTTCGTTCTGAGAGTGAGACTTCTTGCCACAAGATTACTTTCACAAGTATATATTGAGGAACGTTTGATATTGTCACTGAGGAAGTTCTATGGTCGATATAGGGATCTATCTAGTACAATTTCAGATTCCTCTCTCAAGAATGTTGACCGATATTTTGGTACCTGACCATACAAACTAACAATCTTAACTTTTCAACTATACTTGATTTGACATAATACGTATATATACAGGCAATTTTTCACGTGCATTTCCGACGCCGGAAATTCAGTTAAACAACATTTCATGCATTGAATAGGAAAATTTGATTTTGTGTTATTGTCTCCTTCATGAGTTCATACGTGTATATTTATGTATTTGCTGCCTTGACTTCAATAGTTGTTGCATGACTTTTGCGTGCACCCAAGGAACGCTTACTCTTTCTAGGCATTCAATGGTGTTTGCATTTGTCTTAATATGACTCTGAACACGATTATGTCCTTTGATTCCATGGATTATGAGGTGTGGTTTACCCTTCGGTACTTTTTCGATTTTTACTTTTTATGAATGAAAAGCAAAAATTACGTTAATTGTAATGTTTATTTGCGCTCGACGATTTTTAGTTTGATTTACAACGCGAAAATGAACGCAAACAACAAATATTTGTCCTGTGTACACCACAAAGAGAAAACATGGTTGAACATTCATGCATTTTAAAGTAGGCGATATCCACCAATCATGGAAATCATTTATGGAGCCTTAACACTCAACGGAGAGTCAGAACATATGCCATGGAGAAACAAGCGTCTTTAGTGAAGTTAAAACTCGTCTTTAATGCCCAAAACACACAGGCCTTTCAAAGCTATTTAACATGGCAAACATGAGGTATACATTAGCATGCCAAGCCCTCGAACAATTGGGGGCTGTTAACGAGTTTAGTATATCATTTGATATGGATTAAATCATCTACAAATTTTATTCTATAATATATGGTGAATACTATTATCTATAAATGATAAATAATGAAAACATATACATGTATAAACCTTATATGTTTTAATTATACATACAGGTCTTAGGGCTTCATGAGGGAAAGATAATGTTCCGCAGTCAATTCTTCAACACAGATGGATTCAATCTCTTTATAATTTTGCCGGAACCAATAAGATTCAATGAAATATTTTCCGATTTTGGAGGGAAGTTAAAGGATTCATACATCGTACTTGCAGTACTTCTCAGCCTGTTAGTGGTGTTGACGATGCTGACAATATTCACTATTCGACTAGATAGAAGAGATGTTCAAAATGTAAGCAGGAAGAACTGAAAACGTTCGTCTGTAAAATAGTCACAGATGTTAATACAAAGTCTATTTCATATGCAAACGATATTTAAACTGTTTAGATAAATGGGACATTGAATAATGTGAATAATATCTTATACCACATCCTTTTCAGACACCAACTGCATACTTCTAACTAATCGGCATACATATATGAAAATTTGTGATGGAATCAGAGCATTTTGAAAAACTATGTAATCTTTACAATTATGTTTCGTGATACAATATCTGCACGACGACAGAGAGCACAGTTAGGTTTTTTGTTTCTATAATTATTTCTTTTATAAAGAATGAGACTTCAGTATGATTTTCCATGAGCATATCTCAACGATAGCGCTTTGATTTACAATACAGGATCGATACCACTGTGTAAGAGAGATAGAAGATACAGATGCGGCTGCTTACTGCGTCGCTATTCAAACAAGTCCGTTTTCAACTGCACACTTCACTCACCCCCTTTTTATACAAATCCAAGGCTTCTATGCATCCTGTGAAGCAAAGGCTATCAATTTCTGCTACGATGGGGTAAGTTAAATTCCAGAAACGAAGTAAATGCCTCTTAAATGAAATTAAAACCCATTTCTAGTGTTGTATGATATTGAAATTTGACGTCTATATATGATACTTGGTGGCTTTGTCCGCAAGAAACCTTCATTTTTCCATGAATCTGAGTGGAATACTTCCCCTTTATGAGCTCTTAAGCATGCCTGTGAAATATCTTAATATTTGTCTAAATTTGACACTATACACAATATTGTCCTTTTATTCCATGGACTATTAGATATGGTTTACCCTTCGGTACTTCTTCGTATTTTACTTATGCTTGTACCTTCCACAAGTCATGCTGATGGCTTGCTCCTCGTCCATATCCGGAACGAATATTTCCCTATTTCAATGACTTTCCATAAAACAGTCTATTTATCCAGCTCACAGGTAACATATTTGTCATTTCATTTACACAATTGCAACATATAACGCATCTTCGGCCCAAGAGCTAAAATGTCTTCTAGGTTATCGTTGGACATGGGAGTGGAGTGCTTTTGGGATATGCCACAGACGATACGGATACATTTTCCAATAAACGGAACTTGATATTTGGAAGAATGTAATCCATGTATTTCAATCTTTCTATTGGCACATTTCATATAAAAAATATTAATATTAAAAACAAAAGACAATCTGTTACATACGGCGTACTCATTTTAGTTCAAATATAGTATGTCAAGTCCATTTCACTGACGATTTTCCGAAAAAACATGCGTGGTCTGTCTCGAGCTTCAAGTTACGTGGGCTAGAGTTAAGTTGGCTATCGAAATCGACTAGACACGAGTAAAGTGCTTCACTTAGTGCTTAAATGTATCAATAAGCTTTAATCCCTCAAGTTCCTTGTAGCATCAGTGGCATCTAACATAAAATAATATATGTGAAAATGTGTATTCTTAAATTTATGATTCGGCTTACCAACGGGGAGACGACTTTTTATACTTTTTATACCTGTAACATAGGATATTCATTTTGAACCATTCAAGATAGGGCTCTCAGTAGTGATTTAATTGTTGAAGTTATGTATTTTATGGACCCAACCTAAATTTCCTGAAAGATTTAAGGTCTTCGTCATGAACAAAACTTCTTTAAATATCTAAATACGAACAGAAAGAGACCGTGTTTGTGTACCTTCGTGACCGATTAACCTACTGGCTTTTGCAGTCTATCCATCATCTCAACATTAAATTGATATCGTATCGTTAAAGTTCTTTTCAGTGTTGAGTATTTCACTTATATTTTTAAGATAAATGACTACATTCGAAAAGTGCAACATTTAATTTCAGATTGTTGATCTGAAGAAATGGACTACTACTTATATGCTCCTAACTACAAAAGTACCTCTGGGTCCCATAATTAACCTGCGTCTATGGACTGATGTGGCCTGCGCTAGTGTGATGATAGACAAAATCATAATCCAAGAAGTGGGAGAAAAGTTGTGGTAATTTCCTGTAATCTTTATTTTTTCCCTGCGAAATGACATTGCATCCAATGTGTATATTCCTCACGAAAAACTCTCTCCTTTCCTCTTACAAAGTCATTCCAGTGATATATTTCCATTTGAGCATCAGTGAAGAAATACACTTAAAGATATCATAAACTTCGAAAAACTTTTGGTAAATTTTATAGATCTTATTCAGACATTTCATCTAAATGTTACTTTTCAACAATATGTATCCAGAGGAATTTTCCATCCCAATTTCTACGGTGATCTAGTGTACAAACTAATGAGGGTCATAGGTTCCGATAATTTCATATCGGCTGGTTCTCAAATTATTTAACGCCTTCGACATCAACAGTATTACTCCGAGGTCATCGCTATGAAAAAAGAGGAGTTACCGGCTCAGTTATGTGGCAGAAGTCACCATGTAGCTATACAATACATGAATATAAATAATATAATAGAACATTTAACACATTACAAAAATATTTGATTGTAGTGCAATTACGATACCGACTTAGGACGGTCATTTAATTTGACAAAAGCCAAACAAATGGTGTGGTTAACCGGTTTACGGGCCCACCTTCCCACTCAACGTAACAGCAGAACAATCAAAAGACGTACATTTAAAAATTTATAAATAATCCTCCATGTAAAGAACAAGGGTCAACAGATATCGCATATTGAGAGGTCATAAAAATATAAACATGTAAGGTATTGTAAAACACATAATGGTATAAAAATATATGCGACATCAACATGATAAACCGTGCTCTGCCAGTCTGAAAGCGAGCTAAGACCCTAGATCTGTAGGAGTCCCGACTAACAGTCAGAGGGGACGAGGTTCAGAACCATGTCTCCTCTGAAAGAGGTTTGGACATGGCCCGTCATATAGTCCCCACCGCCCTGTTAGTCAGCGTGCAACGTTCAAGTAAAAGTCTGCATAAGGCTGTAGAGGGGCCAAATACAAGACCTATAGTCTTTTTGATGATCTCAATATCATATTGTCTATTTAGGAGACGTTTGACTATTTTATTACATGATAAAATAACGTTATCGGAGCCTTTTACTTTCCTTAATTTATATAAGAGATCACCGTAAAAATTAGGATGGGAAATTCCATTGGATACATACTGTTGAAAAGAAATATTTCCAAATTTAGATAGAAGTTCTGAATAAGATCTGAAGAATTTGCCGAATGTTTTTCTTAGCTTGTGATATCTGTAACCCTGAGTTGAAAGTTTAGTAGTAATTTGTAAATATCGTTTATGAAAGTCCAAAACATCGGTGCAGCCTCTGACAAATCGAACTAATTGATATATATAGATACCATATGATGGGAGTCGAGGGACATCGCCATCCAAGTAAGGGAAATTTACAATAGGAAATCCAAAATTCTCACGTTTATCATAAATATTAGTATATATTAGGTTGTTGATAATTTTGATGTTTAAATCTAAGAAAGGTGTAGATTTATCTCAAGTATTAGCTTTATTCAATGTGAGCTCTGGTGGATATATTTCTGATATAAATTGTTCGAATTCAGGGTTATCGATAACCAAAATGTCATCCAGATATCTGCAAGTATTATTAAATTTGTCAATGAGGTCAAAACGTTTTGATTTTTGAATAGAAACCATAAAATCCCTCTCATAACAATAAAGAAATAAATCTGCTATCAGAGGCGCGCAGTTAGTACCCATAGGAATCCCAACTATTTGTTGATATATCTTGCCATCAAATTGCACAAAAATATTATTCATGAGAAAATCTAGTGCTTTACATAATTCCTTGCAAGTCCAGTATTTATATGAAGTATATTGTTTGTTGGAAAAGAATCCAGAGTTATTGGAAGTACATATGTACGTTTTAGATTCTCTGTGAAAACACCATTGTATAAGAGTCAGCAACTTGCTTTTAATCAAATCATGAGGCAGAGATGTATAAAGTGTAGAAAAATCAAATGTAGAAATTTGGGTCGCTTTGAAATTTAGGGAAAGAAGTTTGTCTATAACTTCATGAGAATTTTTAATCGACCAAAAGTAATTGATGTTACTATTATGAAATGCAACATCACAATATTTGATAATATGATCTTTTATAGCAGTTAGAGCAGACGTAATATGTTTCGATAGTACCGTAGTAGAGCAGTGGCTAGAATTAGATATGAAACGTGATTTATATGGACTTTTATGTAGTTTTGGGAGCCAATACATGGTTGGTAGATCAGATTTATCAGTTTTAATTTTGAAGTCGGACATGGTCATGAGGTGATCGTGCAAGGTGCTCTCTTTTGAGGTAGGGCTTTCAACATATGTTTGAGTGGAGTTTAATTCGTTTTTAAGTACTTCAATATAATATAGTTTTCAAACAACTATTATGTTATTACCTGCTTTATCAGCGGGAACAAAGACATATTTAGCATGTAAGTCAGCTATCTTCCTTTTAATAGAATTTGTCGTCAATGTATTAGGCTGTTGAAATAAATGCGGATTTTCCGTAAAGTTCTTAATACGGATATCGACAATTCTTAAAATCTCGAATTTCCAATCATTAAGAGCATGAACATTTACCTGTTCTTTTTTACACCAACGTTTACAATATGTAGTTAAAGCATCTTCTATAACGTCACGGCATTTATTGAAATCTATCCTGGACGGTAACCTATATTTAGGTCCTTTTCCAAAAAGGGTGCGCAATTTCTTGTCCTAAATACAGTTTAGGTCACCAGTAATAACATGACCTGCCGGTTTATAAACATATTTAGAATTTTCACAGGAACACGACGAAGGAATAGAGTCTGAAACATCAGGGTTAGATGTGACTTTATTATAATTTAAAATAAGATTTCTTATAGGCTTTTTTGTACTGGTAACAAATAAGTGGAGGTTCTAAATTCTCAAAATATTGGGGGATTTTAGATGTGACTCTATGATCACGGAAAATATTAGAAATGTTAAGTAGATCGAAGCCTTTATTAATAAATTTAATTTTGAGAAATTGCTGCTTGGGTGGAAGAGACGGAATACGAGGAAAGAGTTTATTATATGAAAATAAAATAATCAAATTGAGTTTATATCAATCAGAATTGCGTAAACTTCGAAGGTCAGCTTCGTCCAGGATAGGTTTCAATTTATTTACCGGAATAGAGGATAGTGCATGCAAAAGTTCATGACGGCCATTATTTTTTGCGATAAATAGAAGATCGTTTAATGACCTATTTAAACGATTACGTTTTCTGATGTTACGATTACGACGACGACCATGTGACCTACGTTTTCTAATAGTTTTATGTCTTAATGTAAAAATATTGATCTTATTCTGACGAGAAGAAATATTACCTTGTCGATATATTTGGTCGTTGAGACCAAGAGGGTATGGGGTTTGTAGTTGTTTAATCCAGTAGAGCTCGGTTTCCAAAAGTCGTTTTTTAACATCTGATTTCGTATCACCTGGTAATTCAGAGATATTTTCTACTGGAGTTATTTTCACATTGTTAATATTATGTTGGTATTTATTAAAGTGGTTATAAAGAAAATTCTGGTATTTACGTCGTGAATTATTACGAATTTTATAGGAATGATTTCGAAAACGTTGTTTCAAAGTTTGAGAAGTTTCCCCGACATATTGAGCCCCACATCCTCTAGCTTCTCAAGTGATGACATATATAACATTGGCAGTATTTCAATCTATGTCTTTGTCTAATTTGGTGTTAAATATATTTCCATTAACCGAAGATTCAATATTGGACTTGCAGTTTAAATGATGGCAAGTAAGACATTTCTTGGCGTTGCACTTATTAATCTTAGAATACCCTCTGCGTATAGAATTGACAGCTCTTTAAGAATTTATAGGTGTGAATATTTTTGAAAATGAGATCGAACGTTTAATAGGGAAACTACTTTTAAGTGGAGAAATAAGAACTTTAGTGGTGCCGAATAATTTTCTACAAGAAATACCAGGTATATGAAGAGTGGACACAGAGGGCAATCTAAGTGGTGTGATTATAACTTTAGGAGATTTGTATTTTATTTTTATTAGATTTGAAGCCATTTTAATGAAAAGGGGGGATAAGGATGTACAAACCCTGGGGAAAACTCCCACACAACCAAGTCAGTAACTATTGGGTGAATAATAACACTTGAAACACCTAGACACGGGGAACCTTTTTACAGGTTCCACGCTGCATCTGAGAATAAGTGTAGATATGAAAGAAAAAAGAGGAGTTACCGGCTCAGTTATGTGGCAGAAGTCACCATGTAGCTATACAATACATGAATATAAATAATATAATAGAACATTTAACACATTACAAAAATATTTGATTGTAGTGCAATTACGATACCGACTTAGGACGGTCATTTAATTTGACAAAAGCCAAACAAATGGTGTGGTTAACCGGTTTACGGGCCCACCTTCCCACTCACCTTAACAGCAGAACAATCAAAAGACGTACATTTAAAAATTTATAAATAATCCTCCATGTAAAGAATAAGGGTCAACAGGTATCGCATATTGAGAGGTCATAAAAATATAAACACGTAAGGTATTGTAAAACACATAATGGTATAAAAATATATGCGACATCAACATGATAAACCGTGCTCTGCCAGTCTGAAAGCGAGCTAAGACCCTAGATCTGTAGGAGTCCCGACTAACAGTCATAGGGGACGAGGTTCAGGACCATGTCTCCTCTGAAAGAGGTTTGGACATGGCCCGTCATATAGTCGCTAAGACAATAGATCTTGTATTGGGTCCCTCTACAACCCAATACAGACTTTTACTTGAGCGATGCACGCTGACTAACAGAGCGGTGGGACTTTATGACCCGCCTTGTTCAAACCTCTTCAGAGGAGACAAGGTCCTGATCTTCGTCCCCTCTGACTGTTATTCGGGACTCCTATTGATCAAGGATCTGAGCTCACTTACAGACGGGCAGAGCACGGTTTACTTATGTTGATGCCTATTTACATATTTTGATAGCAACGTGTTATTCTATAATTTCGTGTGTAATAAATTTTTATTACCTCTCTCCTTGAGAAACCTGTTGATCCTTGTTCTCTATATGGAGGATTATTTATAAATTCTAAAATGTGTGTCCTTTGTGTTGCTTTTGCGGTGAGTGGGAAGATGGGCGCCCGTAAACGGGTTTACTACACCAATTGAGTGACGTTTGTTATTTCTATTGACCGTCCTAGGTCGGTATCGTAACCGTAGCACAATCAAATATTTTTGTAATGTCGTTCCGTTTATATTATGCTATTGTCATTTTGTGTGTGTGTGTGTGTGTGTGTGTGTGTGTGTGTGTGTTCAGGTCCTTGGTAATTTGTGTCATACAGCTTTGTCAGATGCCTTCTGTTTTCTCTTTTGTCGGAATGTGCATATAGATGTTGGATAATTCCAACTCAGAAATCCAAGAATCAATTAAACAACTGCATTTCAATTAAATATTTCATAATGCTTAGTTTATTGCTTGGATTGTCCTTGGCGAGTTTCTTCATTCATCTGAGTCACACGTGTTTATTTTCCTTTTCAAGATTACTGAAGTAAAGGATACCTGTGTATTAATAAGATTATATATTTTTATTTTAGCCACGTTTTCATTTTAAATGATTGGATATCAAGGGATCGAGGGTCATGTAAACAACAATACAATCTGATGTCGAGCAGCAACCTCTTGCGTGAAGAATATTTCCTGTATCCTCATTTCTGCAAAATCAAACTTACAGAGGACATTCTTCCATTTTCAATTTTAATACGACCCACTTATGATAGATATACTAGAACACAGAAACTTTACACATTAGCTGCCATCTTAGCTATTTCCATGTTGACCAGTGCCATGTGGTACAATACATACCCTAAAGTGCCAGGATATGGTGTCAAAGTTGGACCTGTAACAATAAACTATAAACAGATCATTACTGGCCTAATGGCCTCAGTAGTGTCTGTACCTCCAATTCTGTTAATTACACAATGCTTTAAATACCATAAACCAGAGAAAACAAATATTTCACACTACTTGGACATATTTCAAAGGGATCAAAAGAAGAGACAAACATATCTTACTATTGGTACCTGGATTTTCGTCCTTTGTACAATTGTTGCGAGTGCTTTCATTATATTCATGTATAGTCTTCAGTGGGGCGGGAATCTGTCTCAGGAATGGCTTGTCTCCATCTTATTTGGAATACTGTCAGACACTGCAATTGGACCGATAAAGGTAAGTTGTTTGTAGTACCGTATAACCGTAAATTTTCACTATTCAGTACCAGAAAAGGATATCTTTATTTTCGCGAATACAAGTTTTCCCGATTTAAAAAAAAACAAACATTTTTTAACTATAAAATAAGACGACTCTCGTCAAACAACCAGACATACACCAAGCTATATCCGCATTTCTGTGAATCAGTTAAGTAGACATACAACAAGCTATACCCGCATCTCTGTGAATCAGTTAACTAGACATACAACAAGCTATACCCGCATCTCTGTGAATCAGTTAACTAGACATACAACAAGCTTTACCCTCATCTCTGTGAATCAGTTAACTAGACATACAGTAAGCTTTACCCGCATCTCTGTGAATCAGTTTAATAGACATACAACAAGCTATACCCGCATCTCTGTGAATAAGTTAACTACACATACAACAAGCTACACCCGCATCTCTGTGACTCAGTTAACTAGACATACAACAAGCTACACCCGCATCTCTGTGAATCAGTTAACTAGACATACAACAAGCTATACCCGCATCTCTGTGAATCAGTTAACTAGACATACAACAAGCTATACCCGCATCTCTGTGAAACAGATAACTAGACATACAACAAACTATACCCGCATCTCTGTGAAACAGTTAAGTAGATATACAACAAGCTACACCCGCATCTCTGTCAATCAGTTAACTAAACATACAACAAGCTACACCCGCATCTCTGTGAATCAGTTAACTACACAGACAATAAGCTATACCCGCATCTCTGTGAATCAGTTAACTAGACATACAACAAGCATTAACCGCATCTCTGTGAATGAATTAACTAGACATACAATAAGCTATACCCGCATTTCTGTGAAACAGTTAACTAGACATACAACAAGCTATACCCGCATCCCTGTGAATCAGTTAATTAGACATACAACAAGCTCCACCCGCATCTCTGTGAATCAGTTAACTAGACATACAACAAGCTATACCCGCATCTCTGTTAATCAGTTAACTGGACATACAACAAGCTATACCCGCATCTCTGTGAAACAGTTAACTGGACATACAACAAGCTACACCCGCATCTCTATGAATCAGTTAACTATACATACAACAAGCATTAACCGCATTTCTGTGAATCAATTAACTAGACATACAACAAACTATACCCGCATCTCTGTGAAACAGTTAACTAGATATACAACAAGCTACACCCGCATCTCTGTGAATCAGTTAACTAGACATACAACAACCTACACCCGTATCTCTGTGAATCAGTTAACTAGACATACAATAAGCTATCCCGCATCTCTGTGAAAAAGTTAACTAGACATACAACAAGCTATACCCGCATCAATGTGAATCAGTTAACTAGACATACAACAATCTTTACCCGCATCTCTGTGAATCAGTTAACTAGACATACAACAAACTACACCCGCATCTCTGTGAATCAGTTAACTAGACATGCAACAAGCTACACCCGCATCTCTGTGAATCAGTTAACTAGACATACAACAAGCTATACCTGCATCTCTGTTAAACAGTTAACTAGACATAAAACAAGCTACATCCGCATCTCTGTGAATCAGTTAACTAGACATACAACAAGCTATACCCGCATCTCTGTGAATCAGTTAACTAGACATACAACAAGCTACACCCGCATCTCTCTGAATCAGTTAACTAGACATACAATAAGCTATACCTGCATCTCTTTTTAACAGTTAATTACACATACAACAAGCTATACCCGCATCTCTGTGAATCAGTTAACTAGACATACAACAAGCTTTACCCGCATATCTGTGAATCAGTTAACTAGACATACAACAAGCTACACCTGCATCTCTGTGAATCAGTTAACTAGACATACCACAAGCTATACCCGCATCTCTGTGAATCAGTTAACTAGACATACAACAAGCTTTAACCGCATCTCTGTGACTCAGTTTACTAGATATACAACAAACTTTACCCGCATCTCTCTGTGAATCAGTTAAATAGATATACAACAAGCTACACCCGCATCTCTGTGAAGCAGTTAACAAGACATACAACAAGCTACACCCGCATCTCTGTGAAACAGTTAACTAGACATACAACAAGCTACACCCGCATCTCTGTGAATCAGTTAATTAGACATACAACAAGCATTAACCGCATCTCTATGAATCATTTAACTAGACATACAACAAGCTATACCCGCATCTCTGTGAATCAGTTAACTAGATATACAACAAGCTACACCCGCATCTCTGTGTATCAGTTAACTAGACATACAACAAGCATTAACCGCATCTCTGTGAATCAGTTAACTAGACATACAACAAACTACACCCGCATCTCTGTGATCAGTTAACTAGACATACAACAAGCATTAACCGCATCTCTGTGAATCAATTCAGTAGACATACAACAAGCTCCATCCGCATCTCTGTGATCAGTTAACTAGACATACAACAAGCTATACCCGCATCTCTGTGAAGCAGTTAATTAGACATACAACAAGCTACACCCGCATCTCTGTGAATCAGTTAACTAGACATAAAATAAGCTATACTTGCATCTCTTTTTAACAGTTAATTAGACATACCACAAGCTATACCCGCATTTCTGTGAATCAGTTAACTAGACATACAACAAGCGTTACCCGCATCTCTGTGAATCAGTTAACTAGACATACAACAAGCATTTACCGCATCTCTGTGAATCAGTTAACTAGACATACAACAAACTATACCCGCATCTCTGTGAAACAGTTAACTAGATATACAACAAGCTACACCCGCATCTCTGTGAATTAGTTAACTAGACATACAACAAGCTACACCCGTATCTCTGTGAATCAGTTAACTAGATATACAATAAGCTATACCTGCATCTCTGTAAACAGTTAACTAGACCTACAACAAGCTACACCCGCATCTGTGTGAATCAGTTAACTAGACATACAAGAAGCATAAAGCGCATCTCTGTGAATCAATTAACTAGACATACGACAAGCTATACCCGCATCTCTCTGCTATACCCGCATCTCTGTGAATCAGTTAACTATACCTACAACAAGCTTTAACCGCATCTCTGTGAATCAGTTTACTAGACATACAAAAACCTTTACCCGCATCTCTGTGAATCAGTTAACTGGACATACAACAAGCTACACCCGCATCTCTGTAAATCAGTTAAGTAGACATACAACAAGCATTTACCGCATCTCTATGAATCATTTAACTAGACATACAACAAGCTATACCCGCATCTCTGTGAATCAGTTAACTAGATATACAACAAGCTACACCCGCATCTCTGTGTATCAGTTAACTAGACATACAACAAGCATTAACCGCATCTCTGTGAATCAGTTAACTAGACATACAACAAACTACACCCGCATCTCTGTGATCAGTTAACTAGACATACAACAAGCATTAACCGCATCTCTGTGAATCAATTCACTAGACATACAACAAGCTCCATCCGCATCTCTGTGATCAGTTAACTAGACATACAACAAGCTATACCCGCATCTCTGTGAAGCAGTTAATTAGACATACAACAAGCTACACCCGCATCTCTGTGAATCAGTTAACTAGACATAAAATAAGCTATACTTGCATCTCTTTTTAACAGTTAATTAGACATACCACAAGCTATACCCGCATTTCTGTGAATCAGTTAACTAGACATACAACAAGCGTTACCCGCATCTCTGTGAATCAGTTAACTAGACATACAACAAGCATTTACCGCATCTCTGTGAATCAGTTAACTAGACATACAACAAACTATACCCGCATCTCTGTGAAACAGTTAACTAGATATACAACAAGCTACACCCGCATCTCTGTGAATTAGTTAACTAGACATACAACAAGCTACACCCGTATCTCTGTGAATCAGTTAACTAGATATACAATAAGCTATACCTGCATCTCTGTGAAACAGTTAACTAGACCTACAACAAGCTACACCCGCATCTGTGTGAATCAGTTAACTAGACATACAAGAAGCATAAAGCGCATCTCTGTGAATCAATTAACTAGACATACGACAAGCTATACCCGCATCTCTCTGCTATACCCGCATCTCTGTGAATCAGTTAACTATACCTACAACAAGCTTTAACCGCATCTCTGTGAATCAGTTTACTAGACATACAAAAACCTTTACCCGCATCTCTGTGAATCAGTTAACTGGACATACAACAAGCTACACCCGCATCTCTGTAAATCAGTTAAGTAGACATACAACAAGCATTTACCGCATCTCTGTGAATCAATTAACTAGACATACAACA
This sequence comes from Pteria penguin, assembly GCA_035048485.1. NCBI lineage: Eukaryota > Metazoa > Mollusca > Bivalvia > Pterioida > Pteriidae > Pteria > Pteria penguin. The sequence continues at coordinate 309,656 of CM068582.1, read as the reverse complement.
AACTATACCCGCATCTCTGTGAAACAGTTAACTAGATATACAACAAGATACACCAGCATCTCTGTGATTCAGATAACTAGACATACAACAAGCTACACCCGCATCTCTGTGAATCAGTTAACTGGATATACAACAAGCTATACCCGCATCTCTGTGAAACAATTAACTAGACATACAACAAACTATACCCGCATCTCTGTGAATCAGTTAACTAGACATACAACAAGCTTTACCCGCATCTCTGTGAATCAGTCAAGTAGACAACCAAGAAGCTACACCCGCATCTCTGTGAATCAATTAACTAGACATACAACAAGCTATACCCGCATCTCTGTGAATCAGTTAACTAGACATACAACAAGCTATACCCGCATCTCTGTGAAACACTTAACTGGACATACAACAAGCTACACCCGCATCTCTGTGAATCAATTAACTAGACATACAATAAACTATACCCGCATCTCTGTGAAACAGTTAACTAGATAAACAACAAGCTACACCCGCATTTCTGTGATTCAGTTAACTAGACATACAACAAGCTACAGCCGTATCTCTGTGAATCAGTTAACTAGACATACATAAAGGTATACCTGCATCTCTGTGAAACAGTTAACAAGACATACAACAAGCTACTCCGGCATCTCTGTGAATCAGTGAACTGGACATACAATAAGCTATACCCGCATCTCTGTGAAACAGTTAACTATACATACAACAAGCTATTCCCGCATCTCTGTGAATCAGTTAAGTAGACATAAAACAAGCTACATCCGCATCTCTGTGAATCAGTTAACTAGACATACAACAAGCTATACCCGCATCTCTGTGAATCAGTTAACTAGACATACAACAAGCTATACCCGCATCTCTGTGAAACAGTTAACTATACATACAACAAGCTATTCCCGCATCTCTGTGAATCTATTAACTAGATATACAACAAGCTACATCCGCATCTCTGTGAATCAGTTAACTAGACATATAACAAGCTATACCCGCATCTCTGTGAATCAGTTAGCTAGACATACAACAAGCTACACCCGCATCTCTGTGAATCAGTTAACTAGACATATAACAAGCTATACCCGCATCTCTGTGAATCAGTTAACTAGACATACAACAAGCTACACCCGCATCTCTGTGAATCAGTTAACTAGACATACAACAAGCTACATCCGCATCTCTCTGAATCAGTTAACTAGACATACAACAAGCTATACCCGCATCTCTGTGAATCAGTTAACTAGACATACAACAAGCTACACCCGCATCTCTGTGAATCAGTTAACTAGACATACAACGAGCATTAACCGCATCTCTGTGAATCAATTAAATAGACATACAACAAGCTTTACCCGCATATCTGTGAATCAGTTAACTAGACATACAACAAGCTACACCTGCATCTCTGTGAATCAGTTAACTAGACATACCACAAGCTATACCCGCATCTCTGTGAATCAGTTAACTAGACATACAACAAGCTTTAACCGCATCTCTGTGACTCAGTTTACTAGACATACAACAAGCTTTACCCGCATCTCTCTGTGAATCAGTTAAATAGATATACAACAAGCTACACCCGCATCTCTGTGAAGCAGTTAACAAGACATACAACAAGCTACACCCGCATCTCTGTGAAACAGTTAACTAGACATACAACAAGCTACACCCGCATCTCTGTGAATCAGTTAATTAGACATACAACAAGCATTAACCGCATCTCTATGAATCATTTAACTAGACATACAACAAGCTATACCCGCATCTCTGTGAATCAGTTAACTAGATATACAACAAGCTACACCCGCATCTCTGTGTATCACTTAACTAGACATACAACAAGCATTAACCGCATCTCTGTGAATCAGTTAACTAGACATACAACAAACTACACCCGCATCTCTGTGCATCAGTTAACTAGACATACAACAAGCATTAACCGCATCTCTGTGAATCAATTCACTAGACATACAACAAGCTCCATCCGCATCTCTGTGATCAGTTAACTAGACATACAACAAGCTATAGCCGCATCTCTGTGAAGCAGTTAATTAGACATACAACAAGCTACACCCGCATTTCTGTGAATCAGTTAACTAGACATAAAATAAGCTATACTTGCATCTCTTTTTAACAGTTAATTAGACATACAACAAGCTATACCCGCATTTCTGTGAATCAGTTAACTAGACATACAACAAGCTACACCCGCATCTCTGTGAATCAGTTAACTAGACATACAACAAGCATTTACCGCATCTCTTTGAATCAGTTAACTAGACATACAACAAACTATACCCGCATCTCTGTGAAACAGTTAACTAGATATACAACAAGCTACACCCGCATCTCTGTGAATCAGTTAACTAGACATACAACAAGCTACACCCGTATCTCTGTGAATCAGTTAACTAGATATACAATAAGCTATACCTGCATCTCTGTGAAACAGTTAACTAGACCTACAACAAGCTACACCCGCATCTGTGTGAATCAGTTAACTAGACATACAAGAAGCATAAAGCGCATCTCTGTGAATCAATTAACTAGACATACAACAAGCTATACCCGCATCTCTGTGCTATACCCGCATCTCTGTGAATCAGTTAACTATACCTACAACAAGCTTTAACCGCATCTCTGTGAATCAGTTTACTAGACATACAAAAACCTTTACCCGCATCTCTGTGAATCAGTTAACTGGACATACAACAACCTACACCCGCATCTCTGTAAATCAGTTAAGTAGACATACAACAAGCATTTACCGCATCTCTGTGAATCAATTAACTAGACATACAACAAACTATACCCGCATCTCTGTGAAACAGTTAGCTAGATATACAACAAGATACACCCGCATCTCTGTGATTCAGATAACTAGACATACAACAAGCTACACCCGCATCTCTGTGAATCAGTTAACTAGATATACAACAAGCTATACCCGCATCTCTGTGAAACAATTAACTAGACATACAACAAACTATACCCGCATCTCTGTGAATCAGTTAACTAGACATACAACAAGCTTTACCCGCATCTCTGTGAATCAGTTAACTGGACATACAACAAGCTACACCCGCATCTCTGTAAATCAGTTAAGTAGACATACAACAAGCATTTACCGCATCTCTGTGAATCAATTAACTAGACATACAACAAACTATACCCGCATCTCTGTGAAACAGTTAACTAGATATACAACAAGATACACCCGCATCTCTGTGATTCAGATAACTAGACATACAACAAGCTACACCCGCATCTCTGTGAATCAGTTAACTAGATATACAACAAGCTATACCCGCATCTCTGTGAAACAATTAACTAGACATACAACAAACTATACCCGCATCTCTGTGAATCAGTTAACTAGACATACAACAAGCTTTACCCGCATCTCTGTGAATCAGTTAACTATACCTACAACAAGCTTTAACCGCATCTCTGTGAATCAGTTTACTAGACATACAAAAACCTTTACCCGCATCTCTGTGAATCAGTTAACTGGACATACAACAAGCTACACCCGCATCTCTGTAAATCAGTTAAGTAGACATACAACAAGCATTTACCGCATCTCTGTGAATCAATTAACTAGACATACAACAAACTATACCCGCATCTCTGTGAAACAGTTAACTAGATATACAACAAGATACACCCGCATCTCTGTGATTCAGATAACTAGACATACAACAAGCTACACCCGCATCTCTGTGAATCAGTTAACTAGATATACAACAAGCTATACCCGCATCTCTGTGAAACAATTAACTAGACATACAACAAACTATACCCGCATCTCTGTGAATCAGTTAACTAGACATACAACAAGCTTTACCCGCATCTCTGTGAATCAGTCAAGTAGACAACCAAGAAGCTACACCCGCATCTCTGTGAATCAATTAACTAGACATACAACAAGCTATACCCGCATCTCTGTGAATCAGTTAACTAGACATACAACAAGCTATACCCGCATCTCTGTGAAACACTTAACTGGACATACAACAAGCTACACCCGCATCTCTGTGAATCAATTAACTAGACATACAATAAACTATACCCGCATCTCTGTGAAACAGTTAACTAGATAAACAACAAGCTACACCCGCATTTCTGTGATTCAGTTAACTAGACATACAACAAGCTACAGCCGTATCTCTGTGAATCAGTTAACTAGACATACATAAAGGTATACCTGCATCTCTGTGAAACAGTTAACAAGACATACAACAAGCTATACCCGCATCTCTGTGAATCAGTTAACTAGACATACAACAAGCTTTACCTGCCTCTCTGTGAATCAGTAAACTAGACATACAACAAGCTACACCCGCATCTCTGTGAATCAGTTAACTAGACATACAACAAGCTACATCCGCATCTCTATGAATCAGTTAACTAGACATACAACAAGCTATACCCGCATCTCTGTGAATCAGTTAACTAGACATACAACAAGCTACACCCGCATCTCTGTGAATCAGTTACCTAGACATACAACAAGCTATACCCGCATTTTTGTGAATCAGTTAACTTGACCTACAACAAGCTTTACCCGCATCTCTGTGAATCAGTCAACTAGACATACAACAAGCTACACCCGCATCTCTGTGAATCAATTAACTAGACATACAACAAGCTATACCCGCATCTCTGTGAATCAGTTAAGTAGACATACAACAAGCTATACCTGCATCTCTGTGAATCAGTTAACTAGACATACAACAAGCATTTACCGCATCTCTGTGAATCAATTAACTAGACATACAACAAGCTACACCTGCATCTCTGTGAAGCAGTTAACAAGACATACAACAAGCTACACCCGCATCTCTGTGAAACAGTTAACTACACATACAACAAGCTACACCCGCATCTCTGTGAATCAGTTAATTAGACATACAACAAGCATTAACCGCATCTCTATGAATCATTTAACTAGACATACAACAAGCTATACCCGCATCTCTGTGAATCAGTTAACTAGATATACAACAAGCTACACCTGCATCTCTGTGTATCAGTTAACTAGACATACAACAAGCATTAACCGCATCTCTGTGAATCAATTCACTAGACATACAACAAGCTCCATCCGCATCTCTGTGATCAGTTAACTAGACATACAACAAGCTATACCCGCATCTCTGTGAAGCAGTTAATTAGACATACAACAAGCTACACCCGCATCTCTGTGAAACAGTTAACTAGACATACAACAAGCTATACCTGCATCTCTATGAAACAGTTAACTAGACATACAACAAACTATACCCGCATCTCTGTGAATCAGTTAACTAGACATACAACAAGCTTTACCCGCATCTCTGTGAATCAGTCAACTAGACATACAACAAGCTACACCCGCATCTCTGTGAATCAATTAACTAGACATACAACAAGCTATACCCGCATCTCTGTGAATCAGTTAACTAGACATACAACAAGCTATACCTGCATCTCTGTGAATCAGTTAACTAGACATACAACAAGCATTTACCGCATCTCTGTGAATCAATTAACTAGACATACAACAAGCTACACCTGCATCTCTGTGAATCAGTTAACTAGAGATACCACAAGCTATACCCGCATCTCTGTGACTCAGTTAACTAGACATACAACAAGCTTTAACCGCATCTCTGTGACTCAGTTTACTAGACATACAACAAGCTTTACCCGCATCTCTCTGTGAATCAGTTAAATAGATATAGAACAAGCTACACCCGCATCTCTGTGAAGCAGTTAACAAGACATACAACAAGCTACACCCGCATCTCTGTGAAACAGTTAACTACACATACAACAAGCTACACCCGCATCTCTGTGAATCAGTTAATTAGACATACAACAAGCATTAACCGCATCTCTATGAATCATTTAACTAGACATACAACAAGCTATACCCGCATCTCTGTGAATCAGTTAACTAGATATACAACAAGCTACACCCGCATCTCTGTGTATCAGTTAACTAGACATACAACAAGCATTAACCGCATCTCTGTGAATCAGTTAACTAGACATACAACAAGCTACACCCGCATCTCTGTGCATCAGTTAACTAGACATACAACAAGCATTAACCGCATCTCTGTGAATCAATTCACTAGACATACAACAAGCTCCATCCGCATCTCTGTGATCAGTTAACTAGACATACAACAAGCTATACCCGCATCTCTGTGAAGCAGTTAATTAGACATACAACAAGCTACACCCGCATCTCCGTGAATCAGTTAACTAGACATAAAATAAGCTATACTTGCATCTCTTTTTAACAGTTAATTAGACATACAACAAGCTATACCCGCATTTCTGTGAATCAGTTAACTAGACATACAACAAGCGTTACCCGCATCTCTGTGAATCAGTTAACTAGACATACAACAAGCATTTACCGCATCTCTGTGAATCAGTTAACTAGACATACAACAAACTATACCCGCATCTCTGTGAAACAGTTAACTAGATATACAACAAGCTACACCCGCATCTCTGTGAATCAGTTAACTAGACATACAACAAGCTACACCCGTATCTCTGTGAATCAGTTAACTAGATATACAATAAGCTATACCTGCATCTCTGTGAAACAGTTAACTAGACCTACAACAAGCTACACCCGCATCTGTGTGAATCAGTTAACTAGACATACAACAAGCATAAAGCGCATCTCTGTGAATCAATTAACTATACATACAACAAGCTATACCCGCATCTCTGTGCTATAAACGCATCTCTGTGAATCAGTTAAGTATACATACAACAAGCTTTAACCGCATCTCTGTGAATCAGTTTACTAGACATACAAAAAGCTTTACCCGCATCTCTGTGAATCAGTTAACTGGACATACAACAAGCTACACCCGCATCTCTGTGAATCAGTTAAGTAGACATACAACAAGCATTTACCGCATCTCTGTGAATCAATTAACTAGACATACAACAAACTATACCCGCATCTCTGTGAAACAGTTAACTAGATATACAACAAGATACATCCGCATCTCTGTGAATCAGTTAACTAGACATACAACAAGCTACACCCGCATCTCTGTGAATCAGTTAACTAGACATACAACGAGCATTAACCGCATCTCTGTGAATCAATTAAATAGACATACAACAAGCTATACCCGCATCTCTGTGAATCTATTAACTAGATATACAACAAGCTACATCCGCATCTCTGTGAATCAGTTAACTAGACATACAACAAGCTACACCCGCATCTCTGTGAATCAGTTAACTAGACATACAACAAGCTATACCCGCATCTCTGTGAAACAGTTAACTAGACATACAACAAGCTATACCCGCATCTCTATGAAACAGTTAACTAGACATACAACAAACTATACCCGCATCTCTGTGAATCAGTTAACTAGACATACAACAAGCTTTACCCGCATCTCTGTGAATCAGTCAACTAGACATACAAAAAGCTACATCTGCATCTCTGTGAATCAGTTAACTATACATACAACAAGCTTTAACCGCATCTCTGTAAATCAGTTAACTAGACATACAACAAGCTATACCCGCATCTCTGTGAAACAGTTAACTGGACATACAACAAGCTACACCCGCATCTCTGTGAATCAGTTAAGTAGACATACAACAAGCATTTACCGCATCTCTGTGAATCAATTAACTAGACATACAACAAACTATACCCGCATCTCTGTGAAACAGTTAACTAGATATACAACAAGATACATCCCCATCTCTGTGAATCAGTTAACTAGACATACAACAAGCTACACCCGCATCTCTGTGAATCAGTTAACTAGACATACAACGAGCATTAACCGCATCTCTGTGAATCAATTAAATAGACATACAACAAGCTATACCCGCATCTCTGTGAATCTATTAACTAGATATACAACAAGCTACATCCGCATCTCTGTGAATCAGTTAACTAGACATACAACAAGCTACACCCGCATCTCTGTGAATCAGTTAACTAGACATACAACAAGCTATACCCGCATCTCTGTGAAACAGTTAACTAGACATACAACAAGCTATACCCGCATCTCTATGAAACAGTTAACTAGACATACAACAAACTATACCCGCATCTCTGTGAATCAGTTAACTAGACATACAACAAGCTTTACCCGCATCTCTGTGAATCAGTCAACTAGACATACAAAAAGCAACATCTGCATCTCTGTGAATCAATTAACTAGACATACAACAAGCTATACCCGCATCTCTGTAAATCAGTTAACTAGACATACAACAAGCTATACCCGCATCTCTGTGAAACAGTTCACTGGACATACAACAAGCTACACCCGCATCTCTGTGAATCAGTTAACTAGACATACAACAAGCATTTACCGCATATCTGTGAATCAATTAACTAGACATACAACCAACTATACCCGCATCTCTGTGAAACAGTTAACTAGATAAACAACAAGCTACACCCGCATCTCTGTGATTCAGTTAACTAGATATACAACAAGCTACAGCCGTATCTCTGTGAATCAGTTAACTAGACATACAATAAGCTATACCTGCATCTCTGTGAAACAGTTAACTAGACATACAACAAGCTACACCCGCATCTCTGTGCATCAGTTAACTAGACGTACAACAAGCTATACCCGCATCTCTGTGAATCAGTTAACTAGACATACAACAAGCTACATCCGCATCTCTGTGAATCAGTTAACTAGACATACAACAAGCTATACCCGCATCTCTGTGAAACAGTTAACTAGACATACAACAAACTATACCCGCATCTCTGTGAATCAGTTAACTAGACATACAACAAGCTTTACCCGCATCTCTGTGAATCAGTCAACTAGACATACAAAAAGCTACATCCGCATCTCTGTGAATCAATTAACTAGACATACAACAAGCTATACCCGCATCTCTGTGAATCAGTTAACTAGACATACAACAAGCTATACCCGCCTCTCTGTGAAATAGTTAACTGGACATACAACAAGCCACACCCGCATCTCTGTGAATCAGTTAACTAGACATACAACAAGCATTTACCGCATCTCTGTGAATCAATTAACTAGACATACAACAAGCTATACCCGCATCTCTGTGAAACAGTTAACTAGATAAACAACAAGCTACACCCGCATCTCTGTGATTCAGTTAACTAGACATACAACAAGCTACAGCCGTATGTCTGTGAATCAGTTAACTAGACATACAATAAGCTATACCTGCATCTCTGTGAAACACTTAACTAGACATACAAAAAGCTACACCCGCATCTCTGTGCATCAGTTAACTAGATATACAACAAGCATTAACCGCATCTCTATCAATCAATTAACTAGACATACAACAAGCTATCCCGCATCTCTGTGAATCAATTAACTAGATATACAACAAGCTACATCCGCATCTCTGTAAATCAGTTAACTAGACATACAACAAGCTATACCCGCATCTCTGTGAATCAGTTAACTAGACATACAACAAGCATTAACCACATCTCTGTGAATCAATTAACTAGACATACAACAAGCATTACCCGCATCTCTATGAATCAATTAACTAGATATACAACAAGCTACATCCGCATTTCTGTGAAACAGTTAACTAGACTTACTACCAGCTATACCCGCACCTCTGTGAATCAGTTACCTAGACATACAACAAGTATTAACCGCATCTCTGTGAATCAATTAACTAGTCATACAACAAATTATACCCGCATCTCTGTGAAACAGTTAACTAGATATACAACAAGCTACACCCGCATCTCTGTGAATCAGTTAACTAGACATACAACAACCTACACCCGCATCTCTTTGAATCAGTTAACTAGACATACAATAAGCTATACCTGCATCTCTGTGAAACAGTTAACTAGACATACAACAAGCTACACCCGCATCTCTGTGAATCAGTTAACTAGACATACAACAAGCATTAATCGCATCTCTGTGAATCAATTAACTAGACATACAACAAGCTATACCCGCATGTCTGTGAATCAATTAACTAGATATACAACAAGCTACATCCGCATTTCTGTGAATCAGATAATTAGACATACAACAAGCTATACCCGCATCTCTGTGAATCAGTTAACTAGACATACAACATGCTGCACCCGCATCTCTGTGAATCAGTTAACTAGACGGACAACAACCTATACCCGCATCTCTGTGAAACAGTTAACTAGACATACAACAAGCTATACCCGCATCTCTGTGAATCAGTTAACTAGACATACAACAAGCTTTACCTGCCTCTCTCTGAATCAGTCAACTAGACATACAACAAGCTACACCCGCATCTCTGTGAATCAGTTAACTAGACATACAACAAGCTGTACCCGCATCTCTGTGAATCAGTTAACTAGACCTACAACAAGCTTTACCTGCCTCTCTCTGAATCAGTCAACTAGACATACAACAAGCTACACCCGCATCTCTGTGAATCAGTTAACTAGACATACAACAAGCTATACCCGCATCTCTGTGAATCAGTTAACTAGACATACAACAAGCTACATCCGCATCTCTGTGAATCAGTTAACTAGACATACAACAAGCTATACCCGCATCTCTGTGAAACAGTTAACTAGACATACAACAAACTATACCCGCATCTCTGTGAATCAGTTAACTAGACATACAACAAGCTTTACCCGCATCTCTGTGAATCAGTCAACTAGACATACAAAAAGCTACATCCGCATCTCTGTGAATCAGTTAACTAGACATACAACAAGCTATACCCGCCTCTCTGTGAAATAGTTAACTGGACATACAACAAGCTACACCCGCATCTCTCTAAATCAGTTAACTAGACATACAACAAGCATTTACCGCATCTCTGTGAATCAACTAACTAGACATACAACAAGCTATACCCGCATCTCTGTGAAACAGTTAACTAGATAAACAATAAGCTACACCCGCATCTCTGTGATTCAGTTAACTAGACATACAACAAGCTACAGCCGTATCTCTGTGAATCAGTTAACTAGACATACAACAAGCATTAACCGCATCTCTATCAATCAATTAACTAGACATACAACAAGCTATCCCGCATCTCTGTGAATCAATTAACTAGATATACAACAAGCTACATCCGCATCTCTGTAAATCAGCTAACTAGACATACAACAAGCTATACCCTCATCTCTGTGAATCAGTTAACTAGACATACAACAAGCATTAACCACATCTCTGTGAATCAATTAACTAGACATACAACAAGCATTACCCGCATCTCTATGAATCAATTAACTAGATATACAACAAGCTACATCCGCATTTCTGTGAAACAGTTAACTAGACTTACTACCAGCTATACCCGCACCTCTGTGAATCAGTTAACTAGACAAACAACAAGTATTAACCGCATCTCTGTGAATCAATTAACTAGTCATACAACAAATTATACCCGCATCTCTGTGAAACAGTTAACTAGATATACAACAAGCTACACCCGCATCTCTGTCAATCAGTTAACTAGACATACAACAACCTACACCCGCATCACTTTGAATCAGTTAACTAGACATACAATAAGCTATACCTGCATCTCTGTGAAACAGTTAACTAGACATACAACAAGCTACACCCGCATCTCTGTGAATCAGTTAACTAGACATACAACAAGCATTAATCGCATCTCTGTGAATCAATTAACTAGACATACAACAAGCTATACCCGCATGTCTGTGAATCAATTAACTAGATATACAACAAGCTACATCCGCATTTCTGTGAATCAGATAATTAGACATACAACAAGCTATACCTGCATCTCTGTGAATCAGTTAACTAGACATACAACATGCTGCACCCGCATCTCTGTGAATCAGTTAACTAGACGTACAACAACCTATACCCGCATCACTTTGAATCAGTTAACTAGACATACAATAAGCTATACCCGCATCTCTGTGAATCAGTTAACTAGACATACAACAAGCTACACCCGCATCTCTGTGAATCAGTTACCTAGACATACAACAAGCTATACCCGCATCTCTGTGAATCAGTTAACTTGACATACAACAAGCTTTACCCGCATCTCTGTGAATCAGTCAACTAGACATACAACAAGCTACACCCGCATCTCTGTGAATCAATTAACTAGACATACAACAAGCTATACCCGCATCTCTGTGAATCAGTTAACTAGACATACAACAAGCTATACCTGCATCTCTGTGAATCAGTTAACTAGACATACAAAAAGCATTTACCGCATCTCTGTGAATCAATTAACTAGACATACAACAAGCTACACCTGCATCTCTGTGAATCAGTTAACTAGACATACCACAAGCTATACCCGCATCTCTGTGAATCAGTTAACTAGACATACAACAAGCTTTAACCGCATCTCTGTGACTCAGTTTACTAGACATACAACAAGCTTTACCCGCATCTCTCTGTGAATCAATTAAGTAGATATACAACAAGCTACACCCGCATCTCTGTGAAGCAGTTAACAAGACATACAACAAGCTACACCCGCATCTCTGTGAAACAGTTAACTAGACATACAACAAGCCACACCCGCATCTCTGTGAATCAGTTAATTAGACATACAACAAGCATTAACCGCATCTCTATGAATCATATAACTAGACATACAACAAGCTATACCCGCATCTCTGTGAATCAGTTAACTAGATATACAACAAGCTACACCCGCATCTCTGTGTATCAGTTAACTAGACATACAACAAGTTATACCTGCATCTCTGTGAATCAGTTAACTAGACATACAACAAGCTACACCCGCATCTCTGTGAATCAATTAACTAGACATACAACAAGCTACACCTGCATCTCTGTGAATCAGTTAACTAGACATACCACAAGCTATACCCGCATCTCTGTGAATCAGTTAACTAGACATACAACAAGCTTTTAACCGCATCTCTGTGACTCAGTTTACTAGACATACAACAAGCTTTACCCGCATCTCTCTGTGAATCAATTAAATAGATATACAACAAGCTACACCCGCATCTCTGTGAAGCAGTTAACAAGACATACAACAAGCTACACCCGCATCTCTGTGAAACAGTTAACTAGACATACAACAAGCTACACCCGCATCTCTGTGAATCAGTTAATTAGACATACAACAAGCATTAACCGCATCTCTATGAATCATTTAACTAGACATACAACAAGCTATACCCGCATCTCTGTGAATCAGTTAACTAGACATACAACAAGCATTAACCGCATCTCTGTGAATCAGTTAACTAGACATACAACAAGCTACACCCGCATCTCTGTGCATCAGTTAACTAGACATACAACAAGCATTAACCGCATCTCTGTGAATCAATTCACTAGACATACAACAAGCTCCATCCGCATTTCTGTGAATCAGATAATTAGACATACAACAAGCTATACCTGCATCTCTGTGAATCAGTTAACTAGACATACAACATGCTGCACCCGCATCTCTGTGAATCAGTTAACTAGACGTACAACAACCTATACCCGCATCTCTGTGAAACAGTTAACTAGACATACAACAAGCTATACCCGCATCTCTGTGAATCAGTTAACTAGACATACAACAAGCTTTACCTGCCTCTCTGTGAATCAGTCAACTAGACATACAACAAGCTACACCCGCATCTCTGTGAATCAGTTAACTAGACATACAACAAGCTACATCCGCATCTCTATGAATCAGTTAACTAGACATACAATAAGCTATACCCGCATCTCTGTGAATCAGTTAACTAGACATACAACAAGCTACACCCGCATCTCTGTGAATCAGTTACCTAGACATACAACAAGCTATACCCGCATCTCTGTGAATCAGTTAACTTGACATACAACAAGCTTTACCCGCATCTCTGTGAATCAGTCAACTAGACATACAACAAGCTACACCCGCATCTCTGTGAATCAATTAACTAGACATACAACAAGCTATACCCGCATCTCTGTGAATCAGTTAACTAGACATACAACAAGCTATACCTGCATCTCTGTGAATCAGTTAACTAGACATACAAAAAGCATTTACCGCATCTCTGTGAATCAATTAACTAGACATACAACAAGCTACACCTGCATCTCTGTGAATCAGTTAACTAGACATACACTACTGGGTCCAAAAACCCCTGAGAATCCCGTTTTTCACTGCAAAACTCTGCAACACCCTGAAAAACTCTGAAAAACACTGAAGTCTGCCTGAAAAACACTGAAAAACTCTGACAGCCCTGATAAACACTGAAAAACTCTGAAGTCTACCCTGAAAAACTCTGAAAAACACTGACGACCCTGAAAAACTCTGCAAAACTCTGAAAAACTCTGACGCCACTGAAAAACTCTGAAAAACTCTGAAAAACACTGACACCTACTGCGATGCCCTCCGGCCGTGTGATCGCGGCCTCGCATACTTCTATACGGTCCCTTCTATAAGCCCTATTAGCATTAATGTATATAAAATGTGATGAGTTAATTAGTGGTGAATTAGAGAAAATAAATAAAACATATCTTGCATTTTTGTACGGTGTTTTGAAGTGAAATTATTTTAACGAATCTCTAAATTTAATTTTACTGATGCATTATTCAAAACCAAAAAACCCAGCAGAGGCGTACTACAATACAAAGGCTTTTCTTACCGAGATTTATATATACATTTGTATTTCCAAATGAAAATTTATGTAGATATATTCCTGGTAAATATCACTGTTTCATAACTGTGTATTTAAATAGTAAAGAAAAAATAAAAATATATATAAAAAGAAGCTCCAGAACTACAAATTAGTGAATAATTAAAAAATTATTGAATAATAAATAAAAAAGTGAATAAATAAATGAATAAATAAATAAATAAATAAATAAATAAATGATATTTGAATGTGACCATTACCTATACATTTTATACGAAAAGCGAATTTAATACACCAGTACTGACAGCAAATCGACAACAAAGAAAATCGCTTGTCATTCATTTTAAATAACACAATGCATTCTATTCCAATTCTGTTGCAACATTTATAGAGACTATACCCATATATTGTCCTGTGACGACCTTTAGGTTTAACCTCTCTCTCTCCCTCTCTCTCTCTCTCTCTCTCTCTCTCTCTCTCTCTCTCACACACGCAATACTTTTTTCTCTATCAATACTTTTCACACAAAATTAAGATATACAAATTTAACCTTTGTTCTTATTATAACAGCGTAATATAACAAAGTTCAGAGGACAATAACTTTCTTTAACTGAAAATTTTACGTGTCTACGTGTTGCTCTTTCATTCGAATGACATACGTAAATTTTGTCCCAAAAATATTTCAGTGATTAAATATTCTCTCGGTATTCAATAATGTTGCTTGAAATAGCATCAAATAAGTTTCAATATATCAGTTTAACAACGTATCTGCCGTTTGTTATATCACTACCTACTTAATCTACATCATGTAACTCTATACAATAAAATGATTTTATCTAACAGCACCCCCTCCGCCCTTTTCAATGGGAGACTGTGCCCTGCCCCACCCCCCTTTTCTTTCAAAAATTTCTAGATCCGCCTATTACGTATTGTAACAATGTATCCAGTAAGGGTCATGTATAGCAATGGCGAATACAAGGGCGCTCGCCTAACAGCACCCACCCCACCCCCTTTTCAATGGGAGACTGTGCCCTCCCCCTCCCCTTTTTTCTTTCAAAAATTTCTAGATCCGCCTATGAACAGTATCTCCCTTATTACGTATTGTAACAATGTATCCAGTAAGGGTCATGTATGGCAATGGCGAATACAAGGGCGCTCGCCCTGTTGACTAGGACATAGAAGTCTTACATAAAAATAACCTGTCCTGTCAAAACTAGCAAAGTATTTGACCTTTATTTTCAAAATGACATATAAATTCAAGTAAACGGTGTCATATTTAGAGCAGATACCTCGATCTGCCCCAACCTATGGATCCAAATCGAGTAGGATGTTTAAATCATATAGTATATTTAAATTGAGACCATACACTCACCCCCCCCCCCCACACACACACACGCCCCTTCTCTCTCTTATATATATATATATATATATATATATATATATATATATATATATATATATATATATATATATATATATATATATATATATATATATATATATATATATATATATAATATATATATATATATATATATATATATATATATATATATATATATATATATATATATATATATATATATATATATATATTATACTAGATTATCTTCATCAGAAAGTAACGGCACACACATGGAATCTGAAATTGCTTTATTTTAATCCGACATGTCTTTGTTTTTTTTCACCTTTATTCTACATGTCATCAGTACTCTATTACGTAATAAACATCCGGTTGTTTAACCCGGTAAATATCGCTCGTAATCTCATATAGTTTGTTACCTATCATGCTGTAAATTTGGGAATCGTAATAAACAGTACCTTCGTATGTGTGAGGGGACAAAACATATTTAGTAACAGGTTGAAACATATCTAGTTGATACATTTCAATGTTAATTTTGTGTTATTGGCAAAATCAGAGACATATATGTCTCTGGCAAAATTGAAGTGTCATTTTAACAGTGACTTATAAAGTTTAGGACAAAAACTGATTTTCACTCTTCAAAAGTGAAATAATTTGTTTTACACACGATCATTTATTTATTTTTATGTCATAAACTAAACTACATCAATTATTTAAGTTCAATTTCTTCCGCATTTCCTCTGATAATAGCAATATTATAGAATACATGAGAAATGTGAGATTTGTAAAGCTGTGATATAAAGTGCTATTCTGTTCCATTAATTTACATACGGATTAAATAAGTAGCTGCGTTACGGCCTGTAGCGAGAAGGAAATATGCATACCCAAAGCCATGCTCGTTCACTCAAGTTGGACACTGTTTAAAAAAAAGGGGGGGAGGGTTGGTAGAATTAAAGTAACGCATCTTCACAGTGTTTTATCAGTGAATGGCCGCTGATTTATGAAGAATGCAATATTGATTTATCATTACTAATCATGAATGCCTTTAAACTCGAAAGAGAGTGGGGAGCGGCCTTAAGGTCGTAACATAACGATATTTGGGTGGATTCTTTAAACAGATTAGAAAAAATGTAAAAATAAACATCAATCATTATGTGTTATTAAAATGATTGATAGGGATATATATAATTAATTATTTCTTTTTTTTTCTGTATTTATTTATCTATTTACAATTAAAACTATGCGTTTTCTGTAAACTTCGTCTATCGATTTTTTGAAATCTTATTATTTTTATTAAATTTATTTTGATGTATTTTTTTTCGTACGGAAAAGTTTAATGTTCTTATTATAAATAAATAAATGAATCAATAATTAAATAAATAGATATATAAATAATAAATAAATAAGAAAATAAATAAATAAATAAATGAAGTCCGCCGAGGAAGGCCGCTGGCCGAAATGTACGGAAAATTAGTGCTTTTATTATAAATAAATAAATAAATAAATAAATAAATAAATAAATAAATAAATAAATACATAAATTTTAAAATGTCTTGTTCTATATTTTGTACTTATTTTCCCCTCCCTTAATGCACCTCTATGAAACAACGATGTTAAGTAACATGCTACTGCTGTAGTTAGATTATTAGTTCGTTCGTTTGTTTGTTTGTTTCATTCTTCTTTCTTTCTTTAAGTCGATCAATAAAACAAGTGAAATTGCGCTGGAAAGTCCTGTGTCAATAAAATTGTTTTTGCTAAGTACGTAATTGTGATTTATTAAACTGCAAATGTAAAGATCATCTTACAAACGTAAGTCAGAATAGGAACAATATCTTAGTAATTTTATTTATAAAAATCGTTAAAATAAGTCCTTGACAAATGGTAAAAAATGAGGGTTTTTTTTCTTATTCCCCACTTATAAATTCATCACATTTAATACATATTAAAGGTCATAGATAGATAACAGCGAACCATTTTAAGGGCTTATATTATAAAAGGGACCGTATAGAAGTACGCGAGGCCGCGATCGCACGGCCGGAGGGCATCGCAGTAGGTGTCAGTGTTTTTCAGGGTTTTTCAGAGTTTTGCAGAGTTTTTCAGTGGCGTCAGAGTTTTTCAGAGTTTTGCAGAGTTTTTCAGGGTCGTCAGTGTTTTTCAGAGTTTTTCAGGGTAGACTTCAGAGTTTTTCAGTGTTTATCAGGGCTGTCAGAGTTTTTCAGTGTTTTTCAGGCAGACTTCAGTGTTTTTCAGAGTTTTTCAGGGTGTTGCAGAGTTTCACAGTGAAAAACGGGATTCTCAGGGGTTTTTGGACCCAGTAGTGATACCACAAGCTATACCCGCATCTCTGTGAATCAGTTAACTAGACATACAACAAGCTTTAACCGCATCTCTGTGACTCAGTTTACTAGACATACAACAAGCTTTACCCGCATCTCTCTGTGAATCAATTAAGTAGATATACAACAAGCTACACCCGCATCTCTGTGAAGCAGTTAACAAGACATACAACAAGCTACACCCGCATCTCTGTGAAACAGTTAACTAGACATACAACAAGCCACACCCGCATCTCTGTGAATCAGTTAATTAGACATACAACAAGCATTAACCGCATCTCTATGAATCATATAACTAGACATACAACAAGCTATACCCGCATCTCTGTGAATCAGTTAACTAGATATACAACAAGCTACACCCGCATCTCTGTGTATCAGTTAACTAGACATACAACAAGTTATACCTGCATCTCTGTGAATCAGTTAACTAGACATACAACAAGCTACACCCGCATCTCTGTGAATCAATTAACTAGACATACAACAAGCTACACCTGCATCTCTGTGAATCAGTTAACTAGACATACCACAAGCTATACCCGCATCTCTGTGAATCAGTTAACTAGACATACAACAAGCTTTTAACCGCATCTCTGTGACTCAGTTTACTAGACATACAACAAGCTTTACCCGCATCTCTCTGTGAATCAATTAAATAGATATACAACAAGCTACACCCGCATCTCTGTGAAGCAGTTAACAAGACATACAACAAGCTACACCCGCATCTCTGTGAAACAGTTAACTAGACATACAACAAGCTACACCCGCATCTCTGTGAATCAGTTAATTAGACATACAACAAGCATTAACCGCATCTCTATGAATCATTTAACTAGACATACAACAAGCTATACCCGCATCTCTGTGAATCAGTTTACTAGATATACAACAAGCTACACCCGCATCTCTGTTTATCAGTTAACTAGACATACAACAAGCATTAACCGCATCTCTGTGAATCAGTTAACTAGACATACAACAAGCTACACCCGCATCTCTGTGCATCAGTTAACTAGACATACAACAAGCATTAACCGCATCTCTGTGAATCAATTCACTAGACATACAACAAGCTCCATCCGCATCTCTGTGATCAGTTAACTAGACAGAGAACAAGCTATACCCGCATCTCTGTGAAGCAGTTAATTAGACATACAACAAGCTACACCCGCATCTCTGTGAATCAGTTAACTAGACATAAAATAAGCTATACTTGCATCACTTTTTAACAGTTAATTAGAGATACAACAAGCTATACCCGCATTTCTGTGAATCAATTAACTAGACATACAACAAGCGTTACCCGCATCTCTGTGAATCAGTTAACTAGACATACAACAAGCATTTACCGCATCTCTGTGAATCAGTTAACTAGACATACAACAAACTATACCCGCATCTCTGTGAAACAGTTAACTAGATATACAACAAGCTACACCCGCATCTCTGTGAATCAGTTAACTAGACATACAACAAGCTACACACGTATCTCTGTGAATCAGTTAACTAGATATACAATAAGCTATACCTGCATCTCTGTGAAACAGTTAACTAGACCTACAACAAGCTACACCCGCATCTGTGTGAATCAGTTAACTAGACATACAAGACGCAAAAAGCGCATCTCTGTGAATCAATTAACTAGACATACAACAAGCTATACCCGCATCTCTGTGCTATACCCGCATCTCTGTGAATCAGTTAACTATACATACAACAAGCTTTAACCGCATCTCTGTGAATCAGTTTACTAGACATACAAAAAGCTTTACCCGCATCTCTGTGAATCAGTTAACTGGACATACAACAAGCTACACCCGCATCTCTGTGAATCAGTTAAGTAGACATACAACAAGCATTTACCGCATCTCTGTGAATCAATTAACTAGACATACAACAAACTATACCCGCATCTCTGTGAAACAGTTAACTAGAAATACAACAAGATACACCCGCATCTCTGTGACTCAGATAACTAGACATACAACAAGCTACACCCGCATCTCTGTGAATCAGTTAACTAGACATACAACGAGCATTAACCGCATCTCTGTGAATCAAATAAATAGACATACAACAAACTATACCCGCATCTCTGTGAAACAGTTAACTAGACATACAACAAGCTTATACCCGCATCTCTGTGAAACAGTTAACTAGACATACAACAAGCTACACCCGCATCTCTGTGAATCAGTTAATTAGACATACAACACGCATTAACCGCATCTGTATGAATCATTTAACTAGACATACAACAAGCTATACCCGCATCTCTGTGAATCAGTTAACTAGATATACAACAAGCTACACCCGCATCTCTGTGTATCAGTTAACTAGACATACAACAAGCATTAACCGCATCTCTGTGAATCAGTTAACTAGACATACAACAAGCTACACCCGCATCTCTGTGCATCAGTTAACTAGACATACAACAAGCATTAACCGCATATCTGTGAATCAATTCACTAGACATACAACAAGCTCCATCCGCATCTCTGTGATCAGTTAACTAGACATAGAACAAGCTATACCCGCATCTCTGTGAAGCAGTTAATTAGACATACAACAAGCTACACCCGCATCTCTGTGAATCAGTTAACTAGACATAAAATAAGCTATACTTGCATCTCTTTTTAACAGTTAATTAGACATACAACAAGATACACCCGCATCTCTGTGATTCAGATAACTAGACATACAACAAGCTACACCCCCATCTCTGTGAATCAGTTAACTAGACATACAACGAGCATTAACCGCATCTCTGTGAATCAAATAAATAGACATACAACAAGCTATACCCGCATCTCTGTGAATCTATTAACTAGATATACAACAAGCTACATCCGCATCTCTGTGAATCAGTTAACTAGACATACAACAAGCTACACCCGCATCTCTGTGAATCAGTTAACTAGATATACAACAAGCTATACCCGCATCTCTGTGAAACAGTTAACTAGACATACAACATGGTATACCCGCATCTCTATGAAACAGTTAACTAGACATACAACAAATTATACCCGCGTCTCTGTGAATCAGTTAACTAGACATACAACAAGCTTTACCCGCATCTCTGTGAAGCAGTCAACTAGACATACAAAAAGCTACATCTGCATCTCTGTGAATCAATTAACTAGACATACAACAAGCTATACCCGCATCTCTGTGAATCAGTTAACTAGACATACAACAAGCTATACCCGCATCTCTGTGAAACACTTAACTGGACATACAACAAGCATTTACCGCATCTCTGTGAATCAATTAACTAGACATACAATAAACTATACCCGCATCTCTGTGAAACAGTTAACTAGATAAACAACAAGCTACACCCGCATTTCTGTGATTCAGTTAACTAGACATACAACAAGCTACAGCCGTATCTCTGTGAATCAGTTAACTAGACATACATAAAGGTATACCTGCATCTCTGTGAAACAGTTAACAAGACATACAACAAGCTACTCCGGCATCTCTGTGAATCAGTGAACTGGACATACAATAAGCTATACCCGCATCTCTGTGAAACAGTTAACTATACATACAACAAGCTATTCCCGCATCTCTGTGAATCAGTTAAGTAGACATACAACAAGCTACATCCGCATCTCTGTGAAACAGTTAACTAGACATACAACAAGCTATTCCCGCATCTCTGTGAATCTATTAACTAGATATACAACAAGGTATACCCGCATCTCTGTGAATCAGTTAACTAGACATACAATAAGCTATACCCGCATCTCTGTGAAACAATTAACTAGACATACAACAAGCTACACCTGCATCTCTGTGAATCAGTTAACTAGACATACAACAAGCTTTACCTGCATCTCTGTGAATCAGTCAACTAGACATACAAAAAGCTACATCTGCATCTCTGTGAATCAATTAACTAGACATACAACAAGCTATACCCGCATCTCTGTAAATCAGTTAACTAGACATACAACAAGCTATACCCGCATCTCTGTGAAACAGTTAACTGGACATACAACAAGCTACACCCGCATCTCTGTGAATCAGTTAACTAGACATACAACAAGCATTTACCGCATCTCTGTGAATCAATTAACTAGACATACAACAAACTATACCCGCATCTCTGTGAAACAGTTAACTAGATAAACAACAAGCTACACCCGCAACTCTGTGATTCAGTTAACTAGATATACTACAAGCTACAGCCGTATCTCTGTGAATCAGTTAACTAGACATACAATAAGCTATACCTGCATCTCTGTGAAACAGTTAACTAGACATACAACAAGCTACGCCCGCATCTCTGTGCATCAGTTAACTAGACATACAACAAGCTATACCCGCATCTCTGTGAATCAGTTAACTAGACATACAACAAGCTACATCCGCATCTCTGTGAATCAGTTAACTAGACATACAACAAGCTATACCCGCATCTCTGTGAAACAGTTAACTAGACATACAACAAACTATACCCGCATCTCTGTGAATCAGATAACTAGACATACAACAAGCTTTACCCGCATCTCTGTGAATCAGTCAACTAGACATACAACAAGCTACATCCGCATCTCTGTGAATCAATTAACTAGACATACAACAAGCTATACCCGCATCTCTCTGAATCAGTTAACTAGACATACAACAAGCTATACCCGCCTCTGTGTGAAATAGTTAACTGGACATACAACAAGCTACACCCGCATCTCTGTGAATCAGTTAACTAGACATACAACAAGCATTTACCGCATCTCTGTGAATCAATTAACTAGACATACAACAAGCTAAACCCGCATCTCTGTGAAACAGTTAACTAGATAAACAACAAGCTACACCCGCATCTCTGTGATTCAGTTAACTAGACATACAACAAGCTACAGCCGTATCTCTGTGAATCAGTTAACTAGACATACAATAAGCTATACCTGCATCTCTGTGAAACACTTAACTAGACATACAAAAAGCTACACCCGCATCTCTGTGCATCAGTTAACTAGACATACAACAAGCATTAACCGCATCTCTATCAATCAATTAACTAGACATACAACAAGCTATCCCGCATCTCTGTGAATCAATTAACTAGATATGCAACAAGCTACATCCGCATCTCCGTAAATCAGTTAACTAGACATACAACAAGCTATACCCCTCATCTCTGTGAATCACTTAACTAGACATACAACAAGCATTAACCACATCTCTGTGAATCAATTAACTAGACATACAACAAGCATTACCCGCATCTCTATGAATCAATTAATTAGATATACAACAAGCTACATCCGCATTTCTGTGAAACAGTTAACT
Source organism: Pteria penguin (assembly GCA_035048485.1). Taxonomy (NCBI): domain Eukaryota; kingdom Metazoa; phylum Mollusca; class Bivalvia; order Pterioida; family Pteriidae; genus Pteria; species Pteria penguin. The sequence goes on along the minus strand of CM068582.1, from coordinate 286,006 downwards.
AGACTTACTACCAGCTATACCCGCACCTCTGTGAATCAGTTAACTAGACATACATCAAGTATTAACCGCATCTCTGTGAATCAATTAACTAGACATACAACAAATTATACCCGCATCTCTGTGAAACAGTTAACTAGATACAGAACAAGCTACACCCGCATCTCTGTGAATCAGTTAACTAGACATACAACAACCTACACCCGCATCTCTTTGAATCAGTTAACTAGACATACAATAAGCTATACCCGCATCTCTGTGAAACAGTTAACTAGACATACAACAAGCTACACCCGCATCTCTGTGAATCAGTTAACTAGACATACAACAAGCATTAATCGCATCTCGGTGAATCAATTAACTAGACATACAACAAGCTATACCCGCATCTCTGTGAATCAATTAACTAGATATACAACAAGCTACATCCGCATTTCTGTGAATCAGATAATTAGACATACAACAAGCTATACCCGCATCTCTGTGAATCAGTTAACTAGACACACAACAAGCTGCACCCGCATCTCTGTGAATCAGTTAACTAGACGTACAACAACCTATACCCGCATCTCTGTGAAACAGTTAACTAGACATACAACAAGCTATACCCGCATCTCTGTGAATCAGTTAACTAGACATACAACAAGCTTTACCTGCCTCTCTGTGAATCAGTCAACTAGACATACAACAAGCTACACCCGCATCTCTGTGAATTAGTTAACTAGACATACAACAAGCTACATCCGCATCTCTATGAATCAGTTAACTAGACATACAACAAGCTATAAGCGCATCTCTGTGAATCAGTTAACTAGACATACAACAAGCTACACCCGCATCTCTGTGAATCAGTTACCTAGACATACAACAAGCTATACCCGCATCTCTGTGAATCAGTTAACTTGACATACAACAAGCTTTACCCGCATCTCTGTGAATCAGTCAACTAGACATACAACAAGCTACACCCGCATCTCTGTGAATCAATTAACTAGACATACAACAAGCTATACCCGCATCTCTGTGAATCAGTTAACTAGACATACAACAAGCTATACTTGCATCTCTGTGAATCAGTTAACTAGACATACAACAAGCATTTACCGCATCTCTGTGAATCAATTAACTAGACATACAATAAACTATTCCCGCATCTCTGTGAAACAGTTAACTAGACATGCAACAAGCTATACCCGCATCTCTGTGAAACAGTTAACTGGACATACAACAAGCTACACCCGCATCTCTGTGAATCAGTTAACTAGACATACAACAAGCATTTACCGCATCTCTGTGAATCAATTAACTAGACATACAACAAACTATACCCGCATCTCTGTGAAACAGTTAACTAGATAAACAACAAGCTACACCCGCATCTCTCTGATTGAGTTAACTAGATATAGAACAACCTACAGCCGTATCTCTGTGAATCAGTTAACTAGACATACAATAAGCTTTCCCTGCATCTCTGTAAAACAGATAACTAGACATACAACAAGCTACACCCGCATCTCTGTGCATCAGTTCACTAGACATACAACAAGCTATACCCGCATCTCTGTGAATCAGTTAACTAGACATACAACAAGCTACACCCGCATCTCTGTGCATCAGTTAACTAGACATACAACAAGCTATACCCGCATCTCTGTGAAACAGTTAACTAGACATACAACAAACTATACCCGCATCTCTGTGAATCAATTAACTAGACATACAACAAGCATTTACCGCATCTCTGTGATTCAGTTAAGTAGACATACAACAAGCTACAGCCGTATCTCTGTGAATCAGTTAACTAGACATACAATAAGCTATACCTGCATCTCTGTGAAACAGTTAACTAGACATACAAAAAGCTACACCCGCATCTCTGTGCATCAGTGAACTAGACATACAACAAGCATTAACCGCATCTCTGTCAATCAATTAACTAGACATACAACAAGCTATACCCGCATCTCTGTAAATCAGTTAACTAGACATACAACAAGCTATACCCGCATCTCTGTGAAACAGTTAACTGGACATACAACAAGCTACACCCGCATCTCTGTGAATCAGTTAACTAGACATACAACAAGCATTACCCGCATCCCTATGAATCAATTAACTAGACATACAACAAACTATACCCGCATCTCTGTGAAACAGTTAACTAGATAAACAACAAGCTACACCCGCAACTCTGTGATTCAGTTAACTAGATATACAACAAGCTACAGCCGTATCTCTGTGAATCAGTTAACTAGACATACAATAAGCTATACCTGCATCTCTGTGAAACAGTTAACTAGACATACAACAAGCTACGCCCGCATCTCTGTGCATCAGTTAACTAGACATACAACAAGCTATACCCGCATCTCTGTGAATCAGATAACTAGACATACAACAAGCTACATCCGCATTTCTGTGAATCAGTTAACTAGACATACAACAAGCTATACCCGCATCTCTGTGAAACAGTTAACTAGACATACAACAAACTATACCCGCATCTCTGTGAATCAGTCAACTAGACATACAACAAGCTACATCCGCATCTCTGTGAATCAATTAACTAGACATACAACAAGCTATACCCGCATCTCTGTGAATCAGTTAACTAGACATACAACAAGCTATACCCGCCTCTGTGTGAAATAGTTAACTGGACATACAACAAGCTACACCCGCATCTCTGTGAATCAGTTAACTAGACATACAACAAGCATTTACCGCATCTCTGTGAATCAATTAACTAGACATACAACAAGCTAAACCCGCATCTCTGTGAAACAGTTAACTAGATAAACAACAAGCTACACCCGCATCTCTGTGATTCAGTTAACTAGACATACAACAAGCTACAGCCGTATCTCTGTGAATCAGTTAACTAGACATACAATAAGCTATACCTGCATCTCTGTGAAACACTTAACTAGACATACAAAAAGCTACACCCGCATCTCTGTGCATCAGTTAACTAGACATACAACAAGCATTAACCGCATCTCTATCAATCAATTAACTAGACATACAACAAGCTATCCCGCATCTCTGTGAATCAATTAACTAGATATACAACAAGCTACATCCGCATCTCTGTAAATCAGTTAACTAGACATACAACAAGCTATACCCGCATCTCTGTGAATCAGTTAACTAGACATACAACAAGCATTAACCACATCTCTGTGAATCAATTAACTAGACATACAACAAGCATTACCCGCATCTCTGTGAATTAGTTAACTAGACATACAACAAGCTACATCCGCATTTCTGTGAAACAGTTAACTAGACTTACCACCAGCTATACCCGCACCTCTGTGAATCAGTTAACTAGACATACAACAAGTATTAACCGCATCTCTGTGAATCAATTAACTAGATATACAACAAGCTACACCCGCATCTCTGTGAATCAGTTAACTAGACATACAACAAGCTATTCCCGCATCTCTGTGAAACAGTTAACTAGACATACAACAAACTATACCCGCATCTCTGTGAATCAAATAACTAGACATACAACAAGCATTTACCGCATCTCTGTGAATCAATTAACTAGACATACAACAAGCATTTACCGCATCTCTGTGATTCAGTTAAGTAGACATACAACAAGCTACAGCCGTATCTCTGTGAATCAGTTAACTAGACATACAATAAGCTATACCTGCATCTCTGTGAAACAGTTAACTAGACATACAAAAAGCTACACCCGCATCTCTGTGCATCAGTGAACTAGACATACAACAAGCATTAACCGCATCTCTGTCAATCAATTAACTAGACATACAACAAGCTATACCCGCATCTCTGTGAATCAATTAACTAGATATACAACAAGCTACATCCGCATCTCTGTAAATCAGTTAACTAGACATACAACAAGCTATACCCGCATCTCTGTGAATCAGTTAACTAGACATACAACAAGCATTAACCACATCTCTGTGAATCAATTAACTAGACATACAACAAGCATTACCCGCATCTCTATGAATCAATTAACTAGATATACAACAAGCTACATCCGCATTTCTGTGAATCAGTTAACTACACTTACAACAAGCTATACCCGCATCTCTGTGAAACAGTTAACTGGACATACAACAAGCATTAACCGCATCTCTGTGAATCAATTAACTAGACATACAACAAATTATACCCGCATCTCTGTGAAACAGTTAACTAGATATACAACAAGCTACACCCGCATCTCTTTGAATCAGTTAACTAGACATACAACAAGCTATATCCGCATCTCTGTGAAACAGTTAACTAGACATACAACAAGCTACACCCGCATCTCTGTGAATCAGTTAACTAGACATACAAGAAGCATTAATCGCATCTCCGTGAATCAATTAACTAGACATACAATAAGCTATACCCGCATTTCTGTGAATCAATTAACTAGATATACAACAAGCTACAATCGCATTTCTGTGAATCAGATAATTAGACATACAACAAGCTATACCCGCATCTCTGTGAATCAGTTAACTAGACATACAACAAGCTGCACCCGCCTCTCTGTGAATCAGTTAACTAGACGTACAATAAGCTATACCCGCATCTCTGTGAAACAGTTAACTAGACATACAACAAGCTATACCCGCATCTCTGTGAATCAGTTAACTAGACATACAACAAGCTTTACCTGCATCTCTGTGAATCAGTCAACTAGACATACAACAAGCTACACCCGCATCTCTGTGAATCAGTTAACTAGACATACAACAAACTACATCCGCATCTCTATGAATCAGTTAACTAGACATACAACAAGCTATACCCGCATCTCTGTGAATCAGTTAACTAGAAATACAACAAGCTACACCCGGATCTCTGTGAATCAGTTACCTAGACATACAACAAGCTATACCCGCATCTCTGTGAATCAGTTAACTAGACATACAACAAGCTTTATCCGCATCTCTGTGAATCAGTCAACTAGACATACAACAAGCTACACCCGCATCTCTGTGAATCAATTAACTAGACATACAACAAGCTATACCCGCATCTCTGTGAATCAGTAAACTAGACATACAACAAACTATACCCGCATCTCTGTGAAACAGTTAACTGGACATACAACAAGCTATACCCGCATCTCTGTGAATCAGTTAACTAGATATACAACAAGCATTTACCGCATCTCTGTGAATCAATTAAGTAGACATACAATAAACTATACGCGCATCTCTGTGAATCAGTTAACTAGACATACAACAAGCTTTAACCACATCGCTGTGAATCAGTTTACTATACATACAACAAGCTTTACCCTCATCTCTGTGAATCAGTTAACTAGATATACAACAAGCTACACCCGCAACTCTGTGAAGCAGTTAACAAGACATACAACAAGCTACACCCGCATCTCTGTGAAACAGTTAACTAGACATACAACAAGCTACACCCGCATCTCTGTGAATCAGTTAACTAGACATACAACAAGCTACACCCGCATCTCTGTGAATCATTTAACTAGACATAAAACAAGCTATACCTGCATCTCTGTGAATCAGTTAACTAGACATACAACAAGCATTTACCGCATCTCTGTGAATCAATTAACTAGACATACAATAAACTATTCCCGTATCTCTGTGAAACAGTTAACTAGACATACAACAAGCTATACCCGCATCTCTGTGAAACAGTTAACTGGACATACAACAAGCTACACCCGCATCTCTGTGAATCAGTTAACTAGACATACGACAAGCATTAACCGCATCTCTGTGATTCAGTTAACTAGACATACAACAAGCTACACCCGCATCTCTCTGAATCAGTTAACTAGACATACAAACAGCTATACCCGCATCTCTGTGAATCAGTTAACTAGACATACAACAAGCTATACCCGAATCTCTGTGAAACAGTTAACTGGACATACAACAAGCTACACCCGCATCTCTGTAAATCAGTTAACTAGACATACAACAAGCATTTACCGCATCTCTGTGAATCAATTAACTAGACATACAACAAACTATACCCGCATCTCTGTGAAACAGTTAACTAGATATACAACAAGCTTTACCCGCATCTCTGTGAATAAGTTAACTACACATACAACAAGCTACACCCGCATCTCTGTGACTCAGTTAACTAGACATACAACAAGCTACACCCGCATCTCTGTGAATCAGTTAACTAGAAATACAACAAGCTATACCCGCATCTCTGTGAATCAGTTAACTAGACATACAACAAGCTATACCCGCATCTCTGTGAAACAGTTAACTAGACATACAACAAACTATACCCGCATCTCTGTGAAACATTTAACTAGATATACAACAAGCTACACCCGCATCTCTGTCATTCAGTTAACTAGACATACAACAAGTTACACCCGCATCTCTGTGAAACAGTTAACTAGACAGACAATAAGCTATACCCGCATCTCTGTGAATTAGTTAACTAGACATACAACAAGGATTAGCCGCATCTCTGTGAATCAATTAACTAGACATACAATAAGCTATACCCGCATTTCTGTGCAACAGTTAACTAAACATACAACAAGCTATACCCGCATCTCTGTTAATCAGTTAACTGGACATACAACAAGCTATACCCGCATCTCTGTGAAACAGTTAACTGGACATACAACAAGCTACACCCGCATCTCTATGACTCAGTTAACTATACATACAACAAGCATTAACCGCATCTCTGTGAATCAATTAACTAGACATACAACAAACTATACCCGCATCTCTGTGAAACAGTTAACTAGATATACAACAAGCTACACCCGCATCTCTGTGAATCATTTAACTAGACATACAACAACCTACACCCGTATCTCTGTGAATCAGTTAACTAGACATACAATAAGCTATCCCGCATCTCTGTGAAACAGTTAACTAGACATACAACAAGCTATACCCGCATCACTGTGAATCAGTTATCTAGACATACAACAATCTTTACCCGCATCTCTGTGAATCAGTTAACTAGACATACAACAAACTACACCCGCATCTCTGTGAATCAGTTAACTAGACATACAACAAGCTACACCCGCATCTCTCTGAATCAGTTAATTAGACATAGAATAAGCTATACCTGCATCTCTTTTTAACAGTTAATTAGACATACAACAAGCTATACCCGCATCTCTGTAAATCAGTTAACTAGACATACAACAACATTTACCCGCATATCTGTGAATCAGTTAACTAGACATACAACAAGCTACACCTGCATCTCTGTGAATCAGTTAACTAGACATACCACAAGCTATACCCGCATCTCTGTGAATCAGTTAACTAGACATACAAGAAGCTTTAACCGCATCTCTGTGACTCAGTTTACTAGACATACAACAAGCTTTACCCGCATCTCTCTGTGAATCAGTTAAATAGATATACAACAAGCTACACCCGCATCTCTGTGAAGCAGTTAACAAGACATACAACAAGCTACACCCGCATCTCTGTGAAACAGTTAACTAGACATACAACAAGCTACACCCGCATCTCTGTGAATCAGTTAATTAGACATACAAGAAGCATTAACCGCATCTCTATGAATCATTTAACTAGACATACAACAAGCTATACCCGCATCTCTGTGAATCAGTTAACTAGATAAACAACAAGCTACACCCGCATCTCTGTGTATCAGTTAACTAGACATACAACAAGCATTAACCGCATCTCTGTGAATCAGTTAACTAGACATACAACAAGCTACACCCGCATCTCTCTGCATCAGTTAACTAGACATACAACAAGCATTAACGGCATCTCTGTGAATCAATTCACTAGACATACAACAAGCTATACCCGCATCTCTGTGAATCAATTAACTAGATATACAACAAGCTACACCCGCATCTCTGTGAATCAGTTAACTAGACATACAACAAGCTATACCCGCATCTCTGTGAATCAGTTAACTACACATACAACAAGCTACACCCGCATTTCTGTGAATCAATTAACTAGACATACAACAAGCTATACCTGCATCTCTGTGAATCAGTTAACTAGACATACAACAAGCTATACCCGCATCTCTGTGAAACAGTTAACTGGACATACAACAAGCTACACCCGCATCTCTGTGAATCAGTTAATTAGACATACAGCAAGCATTTACCACATCTCTGTGAATTAATTAACTAGACATACAACAAACTATACCCGCATCTCTGTGAATCAGTTAACTAGATATACAAAAAGCTACACCCGCATCTCTGTAATTCAGTTAACTAGACATACAACAAGCTATACCTGCATCTCTGTGAAACAGTTAAGTAGACATACAACAAGCTACACCCGCATCTCTGTGCATCACTTAACTAGACATACAACAAGCATTAACCGCATCTCTGTGAATCAATTAACTAGACATACAACAAGCTATAGCCGCATCTCTGTTAATCAATTAACTAGACATACAACAAGGATTAGCCGCATCTCTGTGATCAGTTAACTAGACATAAAATAAGCTATAACCGCATCTCTGTGGAGCAGTTAATTAGACATACAACAAGCTACACCCGCATCTCTGTGAATCAGTTAACTAGACATAAAATAAGCTATACTTGCATCTCTTTTTAACAGTTAATTACACATACAACAAGCTATACCCGCATTTCTGTGAATCAGTTAACTAGACATACAACAAGCTTTACCCGCATCTCTGTGAATCAGTTAACTAGACATACAACAAGCATTTACCACATCTCTGTGAATCAGTTAACTAGACATACAACAAACTATACCCGCATCTCTGTGAAACAGTTAACTAGATATACAACAAGCTACACCCGCATCTCAGTGAATCACTTAACTAGACATACAAAAAGCTACACCCGTATCTCTGTGAATCAGTTAACTAGATATACAATAAGCTATACCTGCATCTCTGTGAAACAGTTAACTAGACCTACAACAAGCTACACCCGCATCTCTGTGAATCAGTTAACTAGACATACAAGAAGCATAAAGCGCATCTCTGTGAATCAATTAACTAGACATACAACAAGCTATACCCGCATCTCTGTGCTATACCCGCATCTCTGTGAATCAGTTAACTATACATACAACAAGCTTTAACAGCATCTCTGTGAATCAGTTTACTAGACATACAAAAACCTTAACCGCATCTCTGTGAATCAGTTAACTGGACATACAACAAGCTATACCTGCATCTCTGTTAATCAGTTAACTGGACGTACAACAAGCTATACCCGCATCTCTGTAAGACAGTTAACTGGAAATACAACAAGTTACACCCGCATCTCTATGAATCAGTTAACTATACATACAACAAGCATTAACCGCATCTCTGTGAATCAATTAACTAGACATACAACAAGCTACACCCGCATCTCTATGCATCAGTTAACTAGACATACAACAAGCATTAACCGCATCTCTGTGAATCAATTCACTAGACATACAACAAGCTATACCCGCATCTCTGTGAATCAATTAACTAGATATACAACAAGCTACACCCGCATCTCTGTGAATCATTTAACTAGTCATACAACAAGCTACACCCGCATCTCTGTGAATCAGTTAAGTAGACATACAATGAGCTATCCCGCATCTCTGTGAATCAGTTAACTAGACATACAACAAACTATACCCGCATCTCTGTGAAACAGTTAACTAGATATACAACAATCTTTACCCGCATCTCTGTGAATCAGTTAACTAGACATACAACAAACTACACCCGCATCTCTGTGAATCAGTTAACTAGACATACAACAAGCTACACCCGCATCTCTCTGAATCAGTTAACTAGACATACAATAAGCTATACCTGCATCTCTTTTTAACAGTTAATTAGACATACAACAAGCTATACCCGCATCTCTGTAAATCAGTTAACTAGACATACAACAAGCGTTACCCGCATCTCTGTGAATCAGTTAACTAGACATACAACAAGCATTTACCGCATCTCTGTGAATCAGTTAACTAGACATACAACAAACTATACCCGCATCTCTGTGAAACAGTTAACTAGACATACAACAAGCTACACCCGCATCTCTGTGAATTAGTTAACTAGACATACAACAAGCTACACCCGTATCTCTGTGAATCAGTTAACTAGATATACAACAAGCTACACCCGCAACTCTGTGAAGCAGTTAACAAGACATACAACAAGCTACACCCGCATCTCTGTGAAACAGTTAACTAGACATACAACAAGCTACACCCGCATCTCTGTGAATCAGTTAACTAGACATACAACAAGCTACACCCGCATCTCTGTGAATCATTTAACTAGACATAAAACAAGCTATACCTGCATCTCTGTGAATCAGTTAACTAGACATACAACAAGCATTTACCGCATCTCTGTGAATCAATTAACTAGACATACAATAAACTATTCCCGTATCTCTGTGAAACAGTTAACTAGACATACAACAAGCTATACCCGCATCTCTGTGAATCAGTTAACTGGACATACAACAAGCTACACCCGCATCTCTGTAAATCAGTTAACTAGACATACAACAAGCATTTACCGCATCTCTGTGAATCATTTAACTAGACATACAACAAGCTATACCCGCATCTCTGTGAATCAGTTAACTAGACATACAACAAGCTACACCCGCATCTCTGTGTATCAGTTAACTAGACATACAACAAGCATTAACCGCATCTCTGTGAATCAGTTAACTAGACATACAACAAGCTACACCCGCATCTCTGTGAATCAGTTAACTAGACATACAACAAGCATTAACCGCATCTCTGTGAATCAATTAACTAGACATACAACAAGCTCCATCCGCATCTCTGTGATCAGTTAACTAGACATACAACAAGCTATACCCGCATCTCTGTGAATCAGTTAACTAGACATACAACAAGCTACACCCGCATCTCTGTGAATCAGTTAACTAGACATACAACAAGCTATAACCGCATCTCTGTGAAACAGTTAACTAGACATACAACAAGCTATACCCGCATCTCTGTGAAACATTTAACTAGACATACAACAAGCTACACCCGCATCTCTGTGAATCAGTTAACTAGACATACAACAAGTTACACCCGCATCTCTGTGAAACAGTTAACTAGACAGACAATAAGCTATACCCGCATCTCTGTGAATGAGTTAACTAGACATACAACAAGGATTAGCCGCATCTCTGTGAATCAATTAACTAGACATACAATAAGCTATACCCGCATTTCTGTGCAACAGTTAACTAAACATACAACAAGCTATACCCGCATCTCTGTTAATCAGTTAACTGGACATACAACAAGCTATACCCGCATCTCTGTGAAACAGTTAACTGGACATACAACAAGCTACACCCGCATCTCTATGACTCAGTTAACTATACATACAACAAGCATTAACCGCATCTCTGTGAATCAATTAACTAGACATACAACAAACTATACCCGCATCTCTGTGAAACAGTTAACTAGATATACAACAAGCTACACCCGCATCTCTGTGAATCATTTAACTAGACATACAACAACCTACACCCGTATCTCTGTGAATCAGTTAACTAGACATACAATAAGCTATCCCGCATCTCTGTGAAACAGTTAACTAGACATACAACAAGCTATACCCGCATCACTGTGAATCAGTTATCTAGACATACAACAATCTTTACCCGCATCTCTGTGAATCAGTTAACTAGACATACAACAAACTACACCCGCATCTCTGTGAATCAGTTAACTAGACATACAACAAGCTACACCCGCATCTCTCTGAATCAGTTAATTAGACATAGAATAAGCTATACCTGCATCTCTTTTTAACAGTTAATTAGACATACAACAAGCTATACCCGCATCTCTGTAAATCAGTTAACTAGACATACAACAAGATTTACCCGCATATCTGTGAATCAGTTAACTAGACATACAACAAGCTACACCTGCATCTCTGTGAATCAGTTAACTAGACATACCACAAGCTATAACCGCATCTCTGTGAATCAGTTAACTAGACATACAAGAAGCTTTAACCGCATCTCTGTGACTCAGTTTACTAGACATACAACAAGCTTTACCCGCATCTCTCTGTGAATCAGTTAAATAGATATACAACAAGCTACACCCGCATCTCTGTGAAGCAGTTAACAAGACATACAACAAGCTACACCCGCATCTCTGTGAAACAGTTAACTAGACATACAACAAGCTACACCCGCATCTCTGTGAATCAGTTAATTAGACATACAAGAAGCATTAACCGCATCTCTATGAATCATTTAACTAGACATACAACAAGCTATACCCGCATCTCTGTGAATCAGTTAACTAGATAAACAACAAGCTACACCCGCATCTCTGTGTATCAGTTAACTAGACATACAACAAGCATTAACCGCATCTCTGTGAATCAGTTAACTAGACATACAACAAGCTACACCCGCATCTCTCTGCATCAGTTAACTAGACATACAACAAGCATTAACGGCATCTCTGTGAATCAATTCACTAGACATACAACAAGCTATACCCGCATCTCTGTGAATCAATTAACTAGATATACAACAAGCTACACCCGCATCTCTGTGAATCAGTTAACTAGACATACAACAAGCTATACCCGCATCTCTGTGAATCAGTTAACTACACATACAACAAGCTACACCCGCATTTCTGTGAATCAATTAACTAGACATACAACAAGCTATACCTGCATCTCTGTGAATCAGTTAACTAGACATACAACAAGCTATACCCGCATCTCTGTGAAACAGTTAACTGGACATACAACAAGCTACACCCGCATCTCTGTGAATCAGTTAATTAGACATACAGCAAGCATTTACCACATCTCTGTGAATTAATTAACTAGACATACAACAAACTATACCCGCATCTCTGTGAAATAGTTAACTAGATATACAAAAAGCTACACCCGCATCTCTGTAATTCAGTTAACTAGACATACAACAAGCTATACCTGCATCTCTGTGAAACAGTTAAGTAGACATACAACAAGCTACACCCGCATCTCTGTGCATCACTTAACTAGACATACAACAAGCATTAACCGCATCTCTGTGAATCAATTAACTAGACATACAACAAGCTATAGCCGCATCTCTGTTAATCAATTAACTAGATATACAACAAGCTCCATCCGCATCTCTGTGATCAGTTAACTAGACATAAAATAAGCTATAACCGCATCTCTGTGGAGCAGTTAATTAGACATACAACAAGCTACACCCGCATCTCTGTGAATCAGTTAACTAGACATAAAATAAGCTATACTTGCATCTCTTTTTAACAGTTAATTACACATACAACAAGCTATACCCGCATTTCTGTGAATCAGTTAACTAGACATACAACAAGCTTTACCCGCATCTCTGTGAATCAGTTAACTAGACATACAACAAGCATTTACCACATCTCTGTGAATCAGTTAACTAGACATACAACAAACTATACCCGCATCTCTGTGAAACAGTTAACTAGATATACAACAAGCTACACCCGCATCTCAGTGAATCACTTAACTAGACATACAAAAAGCTACACCCGTATCTCTGTGAATCAGTTAACTAGATATACAATAAGCTATACCTGCATCTCTGTGAAACAGTTAACTAGACCTACAACAAGCTACACCCGCATCTCTGTGAATCAGTTAACTAGACATACAAGAAGCATAAAGCGCATCTCTGTGAATCAATTAACTACACATACAACAAGCTATACCCGCATCTCTGTGCTATACCCGCATCTCTGTGAATCAGTTAACTATACATACAACAAGCTTTAACAGCATCTCTGTGAATCAGTTTACTAGACATACAAAAACCTTAACCGCATCTCTGTGAATCAGTTAACTGGACATACAACAAGCTATACCTGCATCTCTGTTAATCAGTTAACTGGACGTACAACAAGCTATACCCGCATCTCTGTAAGACAGTTAACTGGAAATACAACAAGTTACACCCGCATCTCTATGAATCAGTTAACTATACATACAACAAGCATTAACCGCATCTCTGTGAATCAATTAACTAGACATACAACAAGCTACACCCGCATCTCTATGCATCAGTTAACTAGACATACAACAAGCATTAACCGCATCTCTGTGAATCAATTCACTAGACATACAACAAGCTATACCCGCATCTCTGTGAATCAATTAACTAGATATACAACAAGCTACACCCGCATCTCTGTGAATCATTTAACTAGTCATACAACAACCTACACCCGTATCTCTGTGAATCAGTTAACTAGACATACAATGAGCTATCCCGCATCTCTGTGAAACAGTTAACTAGACATACAACAAACTATACCCGCATCACTGTGAATCAGTTATCTAGACATACAACAATCTTTACCCGCATCTCTGTGAATCAGTTAACTAGACATACAACAAACTACACCCGCATCTCTGTGAATCAGTTAACTAGACATACAACAAGCTACACCCGCATCTCTCTGAATCAGTTAATTAGACATACAATAAGCTATACCTGCATCTCTTTTTAACAGTTAATTAGACATACAACAAGCTATACCCGCATCTCTGTAAATCAGTTAACTAGACATACAACAAGATTTACCCGCATATCTGTGAATCAGTTAACTAGACATACAATAAGCTACACCTGCATCTCTGTGAATCAGTTAACTAGACATACCACAAGCTATACCCGCATCTCTGTGAATCAGTTAACTAGACATACAAGAAGCTTTAACCGCATCTCTGTGACTCAGTTTACTAGACATACAACAAGCTTTACCCGCATCTCTCTGTGAATCAGTTAAATAGATATACAACAAGCTACACCCGCATCTCTGTGAAGCAGTTAACAAGACATACAACAAGCTACACCCGCATCTCTGTGAAACAGTTAACTAGACACACAACAAGCTACACCCGCATCTCTGTGAATCAGTTAATTAGACATACAACAAGCATTAACCGCATCTCTATGAATCATTTAACTAGACATACAACAAGCTATACCCGCATCTCTGTGAATCAGTTAACTAGATAAACAACAAGCTACACCCGCATCTCTGTGTATCAGTTAACTAGACATACAACAAGCATTAACCGCATCTCTGTGAATCAGTTAACTAGACATACAACAAGCTACACCCGCATCTCTGTGCATCAGTTAACTAGACATACAACAAGCATTAACCGCATCTCTGTGAATCAATTCACTAGACATACAACAAGCTATACCCGCATCTCTGTGAATCAGTTAACTACACATACAACAAGCTACACCCGCATCTCTGTGACTCAGTTAACTAGACATACAACAAGCTTTACCCGCATCTCTGTGAATCAGTCAACTAGACATACAACAAGCTACACCCGCATTTCTGTGAATCAATTAACTAGACATACAACAAGCTATACCTGCATCTCTGTGAATCAGTTAACTAGACATACAAAAAGCTATACCCGCATCTCTGTGAATCAATTAACTAGACATACAACAAACTATACTCGCATCTCTGTGAAATAGTTAACTAGATATACAAAAAGCTACACCCGCATCTCTGTAATTCAGTTAACTAGACATACAACAAGCTATACCTGCATCTCTGTGAAACAGTTAACTAGACATACAACAAGCTACACCCGCATCTCTGTGCATCACTTAACTAGACATACAACAAGCATTAACCGCATCTCTGTGAATCAATTAACTAGACATAACAACAAGCTATAGCCGCATCTCTGTTAATCAATTAACTAGATATACAACAAGCTCCATCCGCATCTCTGTGATCAGTTAACTAGACATAAAATAAGCTATAACCGCATCTCTGTGGAGCAGTTAATTAGACATACAACAAGCTACACCCGCATCTCTGTGAATCAGTTAACTAGACATAAAATAAGCTATACTTGCATCTCTTTTTAACAGTTAATTACACATACAACAAGCTATACCCGCATTTCTGTGAATCAGTTAACTAGACATACAACAAGCTTTACCCGCATCTCTGTGAATCAGTTAACTAGACATACAACAAGCATTTACCACATCTCTGTGAATCAGTTAACTAGACATACAACAAACTATACCCGCATCTCTGTGAAACAGTTAACTAGATATACAACAAGCTACACCCGCATCTCAGTGAATCACTTAACTAGACATACAAAAAGCTACACCCGTATCTCTGTGAATCAGTTAACTAGATATACAATAAGCTATACCTGCATCTCTGTGAAACAGTTAACTAGACCTACAACAAGCTACACCCGCATCTCTGTGAATCAGTTAACTAGACATACAAGAAGCATAAAGCGCATCTCTGTGAATCAATTAACTACACATACAACAAGCTATACCCGCATCTCTGTGCTATACCCGCATCTCTGTGAATCAGTTAACTATACATACAACAAGCTTTAACAGCATCTCTGTGAATCAGTTTACTAGACATACAAAAACCTTAACCGCATCTCTGTGAATCAGTTAACTAGACATACAACAAGCTATACCCGCATCTCTGTTAATCAGTTAACTGGACATACAACAAGCTATACCCGCATCTCTGTAAGACAGTTAACTGGAAATACAACAAGCTACACCCGCATCTCTATGAATCAGTTAACTATACATACAACAAGCATTAACCGCATCTCTGTGAATCAATTAACTAGACATACAACAAGCTACACCCGCATCTCTATGCATCAGTTAACTAGACATACAACAAGCATTAACCGCATCTCTGTGAATCAATTCACTAGACATACAACAAGCTATACCCGCATCTCTGTGAATCAATTAACTAGATATACAACAAGCTACACCCGCATCTCTGTGAATCAGTTAACTAGACATACAACAAGCTATACCCGCATCTCTGTGAATCAGTTAACTAGACATACAAGAAGCATTTACCACATCTCTGTGAATCAATTAACTAGACATACAACAAACTATACCCGCATCTCTGTGAAATAGTTAACTAGATATACAAAAAGCTACACACGCATCTCTGTGATTCAGTTAACTAGACATACAACAAGGTATACCTGCATCTCTGTGAAACAGTTAACTAGACATACAACAAGCTACACCCGCATCTCTGTGCATCCCTTAACTAGACATACAACAAGCTTTAACCGCATCTCTGTGAATCAATTAACTAGACATACAACAAGCTATAGCCGCATCTCTGTTAATCAATTAACTAGATATACAACAAGCTCCATCCGCATCTCTGTGATCAGTTAACTAGACATACAACAATCTTTACCCGCATCTCTGTGAATCAGTTAACTAGACATACAACAAACTACACCCGCATCTCTGTGAATCAGTTAACTAGACATACAACAAGCTACACCCGCATCTCTCTGAATCAGTTAACTAGACATACAATAAGCTATACCTGCATCCCTTTTTAACAGTTAATTAGACATACAACAAGCTATACCCGCATCTCTGTGAATCAGTTAACTAGACATACAACAAGCTTTATCCGCATATCTGTGAATCAGTTAACTAGACATACAACAAGCTACACCTGCATCTCTGTGAATCAGTTAACTAGACATACCACAAGCTATACCTGCATCTCTGTGAATCAGTTAACTAGACATACAAGAAGCTTTAACCGCATCTCTGTGACTCAGTTTACTAGACATACAACAAGCTTTACCCGCATCTCTCTGTGAATCAGTTAACTAGACATACAACAAGCTATACCCGCATCTCTGTGAATCAGTTAACTAGACATACAACAAGCTACACCCGCATCTCTGTGAATCAGTTAACTAGACATCCAACAAGCTATACCCGCATCTCTGTGAAACAGTTAACTAGACATACAACAAACTATACCCGCATCTCTGTGAAACAGTTAACTAGACATACAACAAGCTTTACCCGCATCTCTGTGAATCAGTCAACTAGACATACAACAAGCTACATTAGCATCTCTGTGAATCAATTAACTAGACATACAACAAGCTATACCCGCATCTCTGTGAATCAGCTAACTAGACATACAACAAGCTATACCCGCCTCTCTGTGAAATAGTTAACTGGACATACAACAAGCTACACCCGCATCTCTGTGAATCAGTTAACTAGACATACAACAAGCATTTACCGCATCTCTGTGAATCAATTAACTAGACATACAACAAACTATACCCGCATCTCTGTGAAACAGTTAAATAGATAAACAACAAGCTACACCCGCATCTCTGTGATTCAGTTAACTAGACATACAACAAGCTACAGCCGTATATCTGTGAATCAGTTAACTAGACATACAATAAGCTATACCTGCATCTCTGTGAAACAGTTAACTAGACATACAAAAAGCTACACCCGCATCTCTGTGCATCAGTTAACTAGACATACAACAAGCATTAACCGCATCTCTGTCAATCAATTAACTAGACATTCAACAAGCTATACCCGCATCTCTGTGAATCAATTAACTAGATATACAACAAGCTAAATCCGCATCTCTGTGAATCAATTAACTAGACATACAACAAGCATTACCCGCATCCCTATGAATCAATTAACTAGACATACAACAAGCTACATCCGCATTTCTGTATATCAGTTAACTAGACTTACAACAAGCTATACCCGCATCTCTGTGAAACAGTTAACTGGACATACAACAAGCTACACCCGCACCTCTGTGAATCAGTTAACTAGACATACAACAAGCATTTACCGCATCTCTGTGAATCAATTAACTAGACATACAACAAATTATACCCGCATCTCTGTGAAACAGTTAACTAGATATACAACAAGCTACACCCGCATCTCTGTGAATCAGTTAACTAGACATACAACAACCTACACCCGCATCTCTTTGAATCAGTTAACTAGACATACAATAAGCTATACCCGCATCTCTGTAAAACAGTTAACTAGACATACAACAAGCTACACCCGCATCTCTGTGAATCAGTTAACTAGACATACAACAAGCTATACCCGCATCTCTGTGAATCAGTTAACTAGATATACAACAAGCTACATCCGCATTTCTGTGAATCAGATAATTCGACATACAAGAAGCTATACCCGCATCTCTGTGAATCAGTTAACTAGACATACAACAAGCTACACCCGCATCTCTGTGAATCAGTTAACTAGACGTACAACAAGCTATACCCGCATCTCTGTGAAACAGTTAACTAGACATACAACAAGCTATACCCGCATCTCTGTGAATCAGTTAACTAGACATACAACAAGCTTTACCTGCATCTCTGTGAATCAGTCAACTAGACATACAACAAGCTACACCCGCATCTCTGTGAATCAGTTAACTAGACATACAACAAGCTACATCCGCATCTCTATGAATCAGTTAACTAGACATACAACAAGCTATACCCGCATCTCTGTGAATCAGTTAACTAGACATACAACAAGCTACACCCGCATCTCTGTGAATCAGTTACCTAGACATACAACAAGCTATACCCGCATCTCTGTGAATCAGTTAACTCGACATACAAGAAGCTATACCCGCATCTCTGTGAAACAGTTAACTGGACATACAAGAAGCTACACCCGCATCTCTGTGAATCAGTTAACTAGACATACAACAAGCATTTACCGCATCTCTGTGAATGAATTAACTAGACATACAATAAACTATACCCGCATCTCTGTGAAACAGTTAACTAGATAAACAACAAGCTACACCCGCATCTCTGTGATTCAGTTAACTAGACATACAACAAGCTACAGCCGTATCTCTGTGAATCAGTAAACTAGACATACAATAAGCTATACCTGCATCTCTGTGAAACAGTTAACTGGACATACAATAAGCTATACCCGCATCTCTGTGAAACAGTTAACTATACATACAACAAGGTATTCCCGCATCTCTGTGAATCAGTTAAGTAGACATACAACAAGCTACATCCGCATCTCTGTGAATCAGTTAACTAGACATACAACAAGCTATACTAGCATCTCTGTGAATCAGTTAACTAGACATACAACAAGCTACACCCGCATCTCTGTGAATCAGTTAACTAGACATACAACAAGCTACACCCGCATCTCTGTGAATCAGTTAACTAGACATACCACAAGCTATACGCGCATCTCTGTGAATCAGTTAACTAGACATACAACAAGCTTTAATCGCATCTCTGTGAATCAGTTTACTATACATACAACAAGCTTTACCCGCATCTCTGTGAATCAGTTAACTAGATATACAACAAGCTACACCCGCATCTCTGTGAAGCAGTTAACAAGACATACAACAAGCTACACCCGCATCTCTGTGAAACAGTTAACTAGACATACAACAAGCTACACCCGCATCTCTGTGAATCAGTTAACTAGACATACAACAAGCTACACCCGCATCTCTGTGAATCATTTAACTAGACATACAACAAGCTATACCTGCATCTCTGTGAATCAGTTAACTAGATATACAACAAGCTACACCCGCATCTCTGTGTATCAGTTAACTAGACATACAACAAGCATTAACCTCATCTATGTGAATCAGTTAACTAGACATACAACAAGCTACACCCGCATCTCTCTGAATCAGTTAACTAGACATACAACAAGCTATACCCGCATCTCTGTGAATCAGCTAACTAGACATACAACAAGCTTTACCCGAATATCTGTGAAACAGTTAACTGGACATACAACAAGCTACACCCGCATCTCTGTGAATCAGTTAACTAGACATACAACAAGCATTTACCGCATCTCTGTGAATCAATTAACTAGACATACAACAAACTATACCCGCATCTCTGTGAAACAGTTAACTAGATATACAACCAGCTACACCCGCATCTCTGTGAATCAATTAACTAGACATACAACTGGCTACACCCGTATCTCTGTGAATCAGTTAACTAGATGTACAATAAGCTATACCTGCATCGCTGTGAAACAGTTAACTAGACATACAACAAGCTACACCCGCATCTCTCTGAATCAGTTAACTAGACATACAAAAAGCTATACCTGCATCCCTTTTTAACAGTTAATTAGACATACAACAAGCTATACCCGCATCTCTGTGAATCAGTTAACTAGACATACAACAAGCTTTAACCGCATCTCTGTGAATCAGTTAACTAGACATACAACAAGCTAAACAGGCATCTCTGTGAATCAGTTAACTAGACATACAACAAGCTATACCTGCATCTCTGTGAATCAGTTAACTAGACATACAAGAAGCTACACCCGCATCTCTGTGAATCAGTTAACTAGACATCCAACAAGCTATACCCGCATCTCTGTGAAACAGTTAACTAGACATACAACAAACTATACCCGCATCTCTGTGAATCAGTTAACTAGACATACAACAAGCTTTACCCGCATCTCTGTGAATCAGTCAATTAGACATACAACAAGCTACATCCGCATCTCTGTGAATCAATTAACTAGACATACAACAAGCTATACCCGAATCTCTGTGAATCAGCTAACTAGACATACAACAAGCTATACCCGCCTCTCTGTGAAATAGTTAACTGGACATACAACAAGCTACACCCGCATCTCTGTGAATCAGTTAACTAGACATACAACAAGCATTTACCGCATCTCTGTGAATCAATTAACTAGACATACAACAAACTATACCCGCATCTCTGTGAAACAGTTAAATAGATAAACAACAAGCTACACCCGCATCTCTGTGATTCAGTTAACTAGACATACAACAAGCTACAGCCGTATATCTGTGAATCAGTTAACTAGACATACAATAAGCTATACCTGCATCTCTGTGAAACAGTTAACTAGACATACAAAAAGCTACACCCGCATCTCTGTGCATCAGTTAACTAGACATACAACAAGCATTAACCGCATCTCTGTCAATCAATTAACTAGACATTCAACAAGCTATACCCGCATCTCTGTGAATCAATTAACTAGATATACAACAAGCTAAATCCGCATCTCTGTGAATCAATTAACTAGACATACAACAAGCATTACCCGCATCCCTATGAATCAATTAACTAGACATACAACAAGCTACATCCGCATTTCTGTATATCAGTTAACTAGACTTACAACAAGCTATACCCGCATCTCTGTGAAACAGTTAACTGGACATACAACAAGCTACACCCGCACCTCTGTGAATCAGTTAACTAGACATACAACAAGCATTTACCGCATCTCTGTGAATCAATTAACTAGACATACAACAAATTATACCCGCATCTCTCTGAATCAGTTAACTAGACATACAATAAGCTATACCTGCATCCCTTTTTAACAGTTAATTAGACATACAACAAGCTATACCCGCATCTCTGTGAATCAGTTAACTAGACATACAACAAGCTTTAACCGCATATCTGTGAATCAGTTAACTAGACATACAACAAGCTACACCTGCATCTCTGTGAATCAGTTAACTAGACATACCACAAGCTATACCTGCATCTCTGTGAATCAGTTAACTAGACATACAAGAAGCTTTAACCGCATCTCTGTGAATCAGTCAACTAGACATACAAAAAGCTACATCTGCATCTCTGTGAATCAGTTAACTATACATACAACAAGCTTTAACCGCATCTCTGTAAATCAGTTAACTAGACATACAACAAGCTATACCCGCATCTCTGTGAAACAGTTAACTGGACATACAACAAGCTACACCCGCATCTCTCTGAATCAGTTAACTAGACATACAACAAGCTATACCCGCATCTCTGTGAATCAGCTAACTAGACATACAACAAGCTTTACCCGAATATCTGTGAAACAGTTAACTGGACATACAACAAGCTACACCCGCATCTCTGTAAATCAGTTAACTAGAAATACAACAAGCATTTACCGCATCTCTGTGAATCAATTAACTAGACATACAACAAACTATACCCGCATCTCTGTGAAACAGTTAACTAGATATACAACCAGCTACACCCGCATCTCTGTGAATCAATTAACTAGACATACAACTGGCTACACCCGTATCTCTGTGAATCAGTTAACTAGATGTACAATAAGCTATACCTGCATCGCTGTGAAACAGTTAACTAGACATACAACAAGCTACACCCGCATCTCTCTGAATCAGTTAACTAGACATACAATAAGCTATACCTGCATCCCTTTTTAACAGTTAATTAGACATACAACAAGCTATACCCGCATCTCTGTGAATCAGTTAACTAGACATACAACAAGCTTTATCCGCATATCTGTGAATCAGTTAACTAGACATACAACAAGCTACACCTGCATCTCTGTGAATCAGTTAACTAGACATACCACAAGCTATACCTGCATCTCTGTGAATCAGTTAACTAGACATACAAGAAGCTACACCCGCATCTCTGTGAATCAGTTAACTAGACATCCAACAAGCTATACCCGCATCTCTGTGAAACAGTTAACTAGACATACAACAAACTATACCCGCATCTCTGTGAATCAGTTAACTAGACATACAACAAGCTTTACCCGCATCTCTGTGAATCAGTCAACTAGACATACAACAAGCTACATCCGCATCTCTGTGAATCAATTAACTAGACATACAACAAGCTATACCCGCATCTCTGTGAATCAGCTAACTAGACATACAACAAGCTATACCCGCCTCTCTGTGAAATAGTTAACTGGACATACAACAAGCTACACCTGCATCTCTGTGAATCAGTTAACTAGACATACAACAAGCATTTACCGCATCTCTGTGAATCAATTAACTAGACATACAACAAACTATACCCGCATCTCTGTGAAACAGTTAAATAGATAAACAACAAGCTACACCCGCATCTCTGTGATTCAGTTAACTAGACATACAACAAGCTACAGCCGTATATCTGTGAATCAGTTAACTAGACATACAATAAGCTATACCTGCATCTCTGTGAAACAGTTAACTAGACATACAAAAAGCTACACCCGCATCTCTGTGCATCAGTTAACTAGACATACAACAAGCATTAACCGCATCTCTGTCAATCAATTAACTAGACATTCAACAAGCTATACCCGCATCTCTGTGAATCAATTAACTAGATATACAACAAGCTAAATCCGCATCTCTGTGAATCAATTAACTAGACATACAACAAGCATTACCCGCATCCCTATGAATCAATTAACTAGACATACAACAAGCTACATCCGCATTTCTGTATATCAGTTAACTAGACTTACAACAAGCTATACCCGCATCTCTGTGAAACAGTTAACTGGACATACAACAAGCTACACCCGCACCTCTGTGAATCAGTTAACTAGACATACAACAAGCATTTACCGCATCTCTGTGAATCAATTAACTAGACATACAACAAATTATACCCGCATCTCTCTGAATCAGTTAACTAGACATACAATAAGCTATACCTGCATCCCTTTTTAACAGTTAATTAGACATACAACAAGCTATACCCGCATCTCTGTGAATCAGTTAACTAGACATACAACAAGCTTTATCCGCATATCTGTGAATCAGTTAACTAGACATACAACAAGCTACACCTGCATCTCTGTGAATCAGTTAACTAGACATACCACAAGCTATACCCGCATCTCTGTGAATCAGTTAACTAGACATACAACAAGCTACACCCGCATCTCTGTGAATCAGTTAACTAGACATACAACAAGCTATACCCGCATCTCTGTGAATCAGTTAACTAGACATACAACAAGCTATACCCGCATCTCTGTGAATCAGTTAACTAGACATACAACAAGCTACACCCGCATCTCTGTGAATCAGTTAACTAGACATCCAACAAGCTATACCCGCATCTCTGTGAAACAGTTAACTAGACATACAACAAACTATACCCGCATCTCTGTGAATCAGTTAACTAGACATACAACAAGCTTTACCCGCATCTCTGTGAATCAGTCAACTAGACATACAACAAGCTACATCCGCATCTCTGTGAATCAATTAACTAGACATACAACAAGCTATACCCGCATCTCTGTGAATCAGCTAACTAGACATACAACAAGCTATACCCGCCTCTCTGTGAAATAGTTAACTGGACATACAACAAGCTACACCCGCATCTCTGTGAATCAGTTAACTAGACATACAACAAGCATTTACCGCATCTCTGTGAATCAATTAACTAGACATACAACAAACTATACCCGCATCTCTGTGAAACAGTTAAATAGATAAACAACAAGCTACACCCGCATCTCTGTGATTCAGTTAACTAGACATACAACAAGCTACAGCCGTATATCTGTGAATCAGTTAACTAGACATACAATAAGCTATACCTGCATCTCTGTGAAACAGTTAACTAGACATACAAAAAGCTACACCCGCATCTCTGTGCATCAGTTAACTAGACATACAACAAGCATTAACCGCATCTCTGTCAATCAATTAACTAGACATTCAACAAGCTATACCCGCATCTCTGTGAATCAATTAACTAGATATACAACAAGCTAAATCCGCATCTCTGTAAATCAATTAAGTAGACATACAACAAGCATTACCCGCATCCCTATGAATCAATTAACTAGACATACAACAAGCTACATCCGCATTTCTGTATATCAGTTAACTAGACTTACAACAAGCTATACCCGCATCTCTGTGAAACAGTTAACTGGACATACAACAAGCTACACCCGCACCTCTGTGAATCAGTTAACTAGACATACAACAAGCATTTACCGCATCTCTGTGAATCAATTAACTAGACATACAACAAATTATACCCGCATCTCTCTGAATCAGTTAACTAGACATACAATAAGCTATACCTGCATCCCTTTTTAACAGTTAATTAGACATACAACAAGCTATACCCGCATCTCTGTGAATCAGTTAACTCGACATACAACAAGCTATACCCGCATCTCTGTGAAACAGTTAACTGGACATACAACAAGCTACACCCGCATCTCTGTGAATCAGTTAACTAGACATACAACAAGCATTTACCGCATCTCTGTGAATGAATTAACTAGACATACAATAAACTATACCCGCATCTCTGTGAAACAGTTAACTAGATAAACAACAAGCTACACCCGCATCTCTGTGATTCAGTTAACTAGACATACAACAAGCTACAGCCGTATCTCTGTGAATCAGTAAACTAGACATACAATAAGCTATATCTGCATCTCTGTGAAACAGTTAACTCGACATACAATAAGCTATACCCGCATCTCTGTGAAACAATTAACTATACATACAACAAGGTATTCCCGCATCTCTGTGAATCAGTTAAGTAGACATACAACAAGCTACATCCGCATCTCTGTGAATCAGTTAACTAGACATACAACAAGCTATACCCGCATCTCTGTGAATCAGTTAACTAGACATACAACAAGCTACACCCGCATCTCTGTGAATCAGTTAACTAGACATACAACAAGCATTTACCGCATCTCTGTGAATGAATTAACTAGACATACAATAAACTATACCCGCATCTCTGTGAAACAGTTAACTAGATAAACAACAAGCTACACCCGCATCTCTGTGAATCAGTTTACTATACATACAACAAGCTTTACCCGCATCTCTGTGAATCAGTTAACTAGATATACAACAAGCTACACCCGCATCTCTGTGAAGCAGTTAACAAGACATACAACAAGCTACACCCGCATCTCTGTGAAACAGTTAACTAGACATACAACAAGCTACACCCGCATCTGTGTGAATCAGTTAACTAAACATACAACAAGCTACATCCGCATTTCTGTGAATCATTTAACTAGACATACAACAAGCTATACCTGCATCTCTGTGAATCAGTTAACTAGATATACAACAAGCTACACCCGCATCTCTGTGTATCAGTTAACTAGACATACAACAAGCATTAACCGCATCTATGTGAATCAGTTAACTAGACATACAACAAGCTACACCCGCATCTCTCTGAATCAGTTAACTAGACATACAACAAGCTACACCCGCATCTCTGTGAAACAGTTAACTGGACATACAACAAGCTACACCCGCATCTCTGTAAATCAGTTAACTAGACATACAACAAGCATTTACCGCATCTCTGTGAATCAATTAACTAGACATACAACAAACTATACCCGCATCTCTGTGAAACAGTTAACTAGATATACAACAAGCTACACCCGCATCTCTGTGAATCAATTAAGTAGACATACAACAAGCTATACCCGTATCTCTGTGAATCAGTTAACTAGATGTACAATAAGCTATACCTGCATCGCTGTGAAACAGTTAACTAGACATACAACAAGCTACACCCGCATCTCTGTGAATCAGTTAACTAGACATACAACAAGCATAAAGTGCATCTCTGTGAATCAATTAACTAGACATACAACAAGCTATACCCGCATCTCTGTGAATCAATTAACTAGATATACAACAAGCTACACCCGCATCTCTGTGAATCAGTTAACTAGACATACAACAAGCTATACCCGCAACTCTGTGAATCAGTTAACTAGACATACAACAAGCTACACCGGCATCTCTGTGAATCAGTTAACTGGACATACAATAAGCTATATCCGCATCTCTGTGAAACAGTTAACTATACATACAACAAGCTATTCCCGCATCTCTGTGAATCAGTTTAGTAGACATACAACAAGCTTTACCCGCATCTCTGTGAATCAATTAACTAGACATACAACAAGCTACACCCGCATCTCTGTGAATCAGTTAAGTAGACATACCACAAGCTATACCCGCATCTCTGTGAATCAGTTAACTATACATACAACAAGCTTTAACCGCATCTCTGTGAATCAGTTTACTAGACATACAACAAGCTTTACCCGCATCTCTGTGAATCAGTTAACTAGACATACAACAAGCTACACCCGCATCTCTGTGAAGCAGTTAACAAGACATACAACAAGCTACACCCGCATCTCTGTGAAACAGGTAACTAGACATACAACAAGCTACACCCGCATCTCTGTGAATCAGTTAATTAGACATACAAAAAGGATTAACCGCATCTCTGTGAATCAATTAACTAGACATACAACAAGCTATACCTGCATCTCTGTGGATCAGTTAACTAGATATACAACAAGCTACACCCACCTCTCTGTGAATGAGTTAACTAGACATACAGCAAGCTATACCCGCATCTCTGTGAATCAGTTAACTAGACATACAACAAGCAACACCCGCATTTCTGTGAATCAATTAACTAGACATACAACAAGCTATTCCCGCATCTTTGTTAATCAATTAACTAGACATACAACAAGCTATACCCGCATCTCTGTGAATCAGTTAACCTATATGTATAACTGCTTTTGTTTCCGCTCAAATCCACGGCTTGTAGCTTGTCGGTGCAATCGGCGGAATTGTTGAGTATAGGAGACATTATCTGTAGTTAACGAAAGCAGTCGAAAATGATAAGTTTTTTTATCAAGCGGCAGATAAAATTCCTCAATTTTATTCGACACATACAGTTAGGTGCAATCCTAACCTTACATAAAGTGCACGTCAAGTTAACTTTATGATTGCTTTTCAAGTTTACTTGGCGACAACAGAGAAAACTTGGAATCAAGTTTAGTAGTAAACTTGATTCCAGGTTTAGTACTAAACTTGATTCCAAGTTTACTCTAAGTGCACTTCAAGTTTAGTTTACTTTCTATATACATGTAGATTTACTATATTTTTCTATTAAAACAGTTTTTTTTTTTTTATAAAATATGCAATTTTACATAATAAGACAATTATTTCTATCGTGATATACGAAACTGGATAATTGTAATAAATAAACGTGAAAAGTAAACTTGGTGTCACGTGATAGTAAACTTGAAGACGGAATCACTTTAAAAGTAAACTTGATATCAAGTGTACTTGACTAAACTTTATGACTGGTATTCAGGACGAAAAACTAAACTTGAAGTGCACTTGCCAAGTGCACTTGAATGTAAAATTAGGACTGCACCCAACTGTACGGGCATATAAATTTTTCAACATACTGAATCATTGTTTTCTCGTTTGCATAGTGGTTTTCGGAATGATTTATATGGAATTCGGAGGAGAATCGGAATTTCAAGTTGCATTTATCAGTCTTCCAGAGCATGGGAAGGAATACTCCGTCCATTGTCCCAGCGAAAGTGCCTTCAAACAATAAATAAATATGTAAACAAACTAATTAAGGGAATACGGACACGTACAGTGGCTTCGATTACCACATGCAGTATTCATTCATGCGTTAATAATTGCTTGTTAGCTATCGACAAATATGTGAAACCACTGACATAACGAAATCATGGACTTTGTCAATTAGGGTTTTAAAATTGTACACACCCGTAATTTGACTTTGTCGTCGATCCCCTGAATTTCTACTCGTTTTGCCCCCTAGACGTCCATGGTCCATTGAGAAATGGGAATGATATTAATACCACTTTGGTCCCCATTTTTTCGGATTACAATTTTTCACGGTAACTTATTTTTGCGTGTTCAAATTACTCGCGAAACAGCTAAAATTAGTATTTCGCGAAAATTGCTGGTTATAAAAATTCAACTATTTTAATGCACATTGCGTGTTTTTAATCATGATCAATTCAACACAATCGAAGACAGAACGAACTAAAATCACTATAAACACATTTTCTAAATGTAGCAGCATAATGTAATCGATCAGAAGGGGAAGTTTGTTTCTTCGTGTCACCTGATTACATCTTTGTATAATTATTGTGATGGCCTATATTTCTTCTTTTTTTTTTTTTTTTTTTTTTTTTTTTTTGTCCAGTATGATGAATGTAATTTTTTTATATATTCAAACCTCGAATAAGATCAATTATCTCTCTATATATTGATGATATTTTAGTAATCGACAACCCTGAGTTTGAAAAAATATATATTACTGACATTTATTGACCTATCATATGGTGTTTATATCAGTCAATTGATTCGGTTTGCTAGAGCCTGCAATAACGTTTTGGATTTCAACACAAATATGTTCAAATCACTTTCAAACTTCCAACTCAGGGTTATAGATATCGTAAACTTCGAAACACTTTTGGTAAAGTTTACAGATCTTATTTAGACATTTTACCTAAATTCGGATTTGTGACTTTTCAACAATACATCTTCAGTGAAATTTCTCATCACAGTTTCTACGGTAATCTACTGTACAAACTAAGGAGGATCAAAGGTTCCGACAATTTCATTTCTACGATGCCTAAAATGATTAGACGCCTGTTAAATATTTGGCATATTAAATCTTACGCCAATTCTGGTAATGACGTAAGTAATTCTCAATTCAATGAAATGTTTGTTCATCGATGTAAGTTTGTACTTACTCTAGGATCCGACTAGCGAGTTTACTAATTTTACGCAGCAGTAATGCATGCATAAAATATATCGAAATACTACTTTTCTTAAGTAAAAATGTACTTCTTAAAGATGTATAACTTAAAATACATTTATTTTACAATACGCGCTACACTTACATACATTACATTTTATACATTAACATCTGCCATAGACATAAATGAATTTATGTATATGCATCTACACACGATGTGCTTTCAAATGAAGTGACCTCTTGGAATCGTATGCAATACTTGAAAATATGTCATAAAAAATGATAATAGTTCCGTAAGCAGATATGTGTCCACATGCATGTACATATATAAAGTCAAGAGGATCACGAATTGCGACGAAATAGAAAAATAGAAAAAAAAGAATAATTATTCTCTTCTTCCAAGGAAGTTGAAATACTTATTCATAAGATCAAAAATAAAACATAAATTAATAAAGGCGATTTTCGAATAAAGTGACAGCAGGGAAGAAAAAGGGTGGTCTGTCATTACGGAAAAGTACACTAACCCGTATCACTAGATGACTACTGTAATCATAAGCAATTATTTTAAATAAGAATAACTTTACGAGTGCTGCTACAGCACTTGTAGATTTACGATTTGAATCACTCGTAAGTTACAACTATTGTATAGCTCCATGGTGACTTCTGCCACATAACTGAGCCAGTAACTCCTCTTTTTTCTTACATATTTCGTACATATGACGTCACTTGTAAATTCACGCTACGAATGATTTTCGGGAATACGTTTACAAATTTTAGTACATATGGGCCCTGAGTCTAGTCCCCTCTGACTGTTAGTCGGAACTCCTTTTTTACAGGTTAAGGATCTGAGCTGACTAATAGACGCCTAGACCACGGTTAACTTATGATGATGTCGCTAAACAAATTTTTGATGCTATCATATTATTTCATGAAATTTTCATGCGACCTCTCGTCATGAGAAACCTTTTGATCCTTGTTCTCTATATGGAGGGTTATTTATAAACTTTTAAATTTTTGTCCTTTGATTGTGCTGCTTTTGTGGTTAGTCGGAAGTCTTAAGTCGGTATCAAAAGTGCAGTACAATTGAATATTTTTGAAACGTTTTCTGTGTTTATTTGACTATTATTGTGTGTTATGTACATGTCCTTGGTGATTTGTACCATACAATTTGGTCAGATATATCATGTCTTCTCTTTTATCGACTGCCGTTTGGTAACTTGGAATTTTACATCAGTATGATAGAAAAATGTAATAAGTACCAAAATTGCTAATACAAATCAACAAAAGAAATATCGTGAATAAAGCTCAACAGCAAGGAATAAATCATTTGTCGTTTGTTTGAATTACAGGCTTAGGATAGCATTCTTATTGTGTCGCTACATCTTTTGTCGTTATCACATTCTTAATCTATCTAATAAAATTGTTTAACATTTATGTTCCTTTCTCCTCGTTGTTTAATGTTGCTGAAATCTGCAAGTCAAGAAAATGCCATTATGATAAGGTTTTATGTTTGAGCATGATTGACTAACCCTATCTCTAACCATTTCGATGTCACTCAGTTTTACGGTTATTAATATTCATTCCATGAAAATATTCGTCTTTTTATGAGTAGCGTGTTGGTCCCTCTTCTTTATATGGATGATTGAATATGAATTTGCGCATGTTTTGGTGAGTTGGGCCTGTACACAGATTTACCAAATAAAATGAGTGACAATTGTCTTAATTTTCTCAAGTCGACACCACAACTGCGTAACAATCGAACATTTTGTATTATCGTTTTGTTTCCTCATTTTTTATTATAATATTATTAGTAGTAGTAGTATTATCTGCATGCAAATGGCAAAATTCCTCGTCTCAAACAATTGAGGCAGATGTATAATTTTCTTTCTTAGATTGTGGTTGTATGCGCCCTCATCACCCGATTTCTCAAACAGCAAGCTGTAACAGACACTTTCAGAATGGCTCCTCTGAATATCGTTTGCGAGAAAAAACACATTGGTATGTTTTCAGTCTTTTGAATTTGAATTACCTTTAAAATTTATAAGAATATTTCACATACAATGAAGTGAGCCCTATCATAAAATT
Source organism: Pteria penguin (assembly GCA_035048485.1). Taxonomy (NCBI): domain Eukaryota; kingdom Metazoa; phylum Mollusca; class Bivalvia; order Pterioida; family Pteriidae; genus Pteria; species Pteria penguin. The sequence goes on along the minus strand of CM068582.1, from coordinate 253,624 downwards.
CATGTATCAGGAATAATGCGCAAGAATAATGAGGACACGCGCTTGCTCCAGTATGGACTTTCTCGTAAACTTGATTTCAAAACCTCGTGGAGGCCATGTTCTTCAAACGACATACATACTTTCGAAGAATTTTAATGAGCATCGAACACAATCAATTTCACCTGTATTTTTTAATAATTATGAAGGTTATAATAATGGTTTATAAAAGAATAAAATAGAATGAAAAATGTAAAAGAATAAAGTCGAAATAGTGCCATTCGATTTCTGGTAATCAAAGTTCAGAAATAATAATAAGGAAAGCCCCCCCCCCCCCTTTCACCTTGTCTTTCTTTCTGGTCAATTTGTTTGTTTGTTTGGTTGGTTGGTTGGTTGGTTGTGAGGGGGGGTTGTTTTCTTTTTTGGTTTTTTTGTTTGTTTGTTTGGTTTTGTTTTGGGGGGGGGGGGTTGTAAGTGAATCATTCTGGTAAGAACAGAACTTATACTGAATATGATGTCTGTTAAGTTGATGGAGTTTCTTGTTTGTGCTTTTTCCGAAAAAAATGTATCTATCAGGGTGTTAGCATTCCAATAACTATTTTTTTTTTCTTTGTTCGTTTGTTTTGTCTTTTGTCTTTTTCGTTATTTTCTTTTTTTTTCTTTTTTTTGGGGGGGGGGAGGAGGGGGGGGGGGGGGTAGGGGTCGGTCTTTCTACCACCTTGCTTAAATAAATATTTATTAGGGGATGGCATGTTTTCATTTTATTTCAGCAATATATATATAAACCAAACACAAAATTAGTCTGATATTAACACATTTTCTGAATTAACTAATTTCACTTTCACATAATATATTTGATATAGAGTTGAGAGGGCATGCAACTATTTAATTTAATATGAATTTTATTTCTCTTCTAGATAAATTACCACGTAGTGAGTGGAGGTGGATAGAAAATGACAGAAAGTCAAAAAATGCAGAAGGAGCAAATCTTGACCGAATATTTTATATCAAATGTCGGAGGATAATTGTCGCTTTGTGTTTCATTGCTATAATGGTTGTTTTGGCATCACATGATTCACAGACAACTGCTTATCGTCAAAATTCGCACTTATTAATACAATTGAAATCATCAATTACGGTAAAGAAACTATTTGATTTGAAGTCTGTTATATTTAATTTGTTGTATTACCCCCATACCCTGATATTCATTTTAATCTGATACGCCAACTGTTCTTATGACTTATCAGCAATTATCCTGAGGTAAACTTGCTATATCAATTACTTTCATTGTTTTTCTTGTATTATTGCCTATGAAATATGACGAAAACAAATTTCATTAAAGGTTAAAAAGGTAGAAGATATAGGTTTGTGGCTGCAAAATGTGTTTGTTCCGTTGATGAACCATACACGAAATGGCATAGAAGATCCCAGTGAATCGTTTATGGCCGCTGATGGTACAACGTTCACAATCGGTCGAGCACGCATACAACAAAGTCGTATGAGACGTACGTATTCTCTAACATATCTTTATTCAAGTATTTGTACAGAAAATGTGTCTTTTTTACACTGTTTCATCCCCTTTTGGTAAATAAATATTGATCGATGAATTTTAGTAAACACGAGAAGTTCAATTCAAAATATGGGGAAAGGTTTCTGGAAAGGTCCGAGGTGATATCAGTAGTAAACGGGCTTTACTGCAATGGATTGTGACATATGGTTTTTGTTCAATTTTTAAATTCTTTGTCCAGAAAAAAAGATATTTTATGTCATGTTGACCGTTACAGGATCACCCAAGTGTTTGTCACTGGCGAATTATCAGCTTTTTGACACCATTTGTGATTTGAGTCAGGAAGAGGAATCTCGGAATTTCTGTGCTGGTAATATATAATACAAAGATCAAATTTACTTTAAATGTGATCAAATATAGATACAATCTAAAACGAAAATATTACCTTCACTTGGGGAGCAGTCGCAATCTCTGAAAACACCAAACGCGATATGTACATTGGGTTTGAATCGATGTATATTTTAGTAACCAGTTGTATAATGCAGGGGTGTTCAGTAATAATTGGTGGCATGTTACGTTGTGTGCGTTGTCAGTTTTGTTGGTTCATCTTGACTGTAATAATAGTGCACGTGAATGGTAGAAATAGAAACTGCAAATCGTCCTTTATATAAGACTTAAGATGGACGTTGAGAACACTGAACGAAGTTGCTATAGACAGTATTTTATGATAGATGGAGTCAGAGGCAATGTGGAATATGAGGACATATAATTTAGTAATACATTTGCGGACGGCATATCGTGATTATACATGTCTGAAAGTTAACGTGTGGACCAATCAGAATTGTCAAATCAAAACAAGTGAATTAGAATTTTTCATTTATCATGATTCTAAGGGATACCGCTTCTTTAACTAGAAATTTCTCTGTTGAAGCAAATGCAAGATTCCCAAAGGCAGTCATGGGCCTACATGCGGCCTTAGAAGTTGATTAAAGGCTGTTCAAACTAACACATATGCTCAGCGGTCTATGGGCAAAACTCATGCTAACGGGAAATTGAACTAACGAGTGGAATCAAACCTCGGTTACTTTAAACCAAAATGCGTAAGCCATTTGTTAAGGTTTCTGGCTTTCAATATTGATGTCTCTCATCATTACTTTTGGTTTTGTATATGCCATTGTAACTCTAACCTTTGTTGCAATTTTACAGGATGGAATGTTTCTACAGCGAAGTGTACAGAACATCATTGGTTTACCTATAGAAATGATGAATCATTTTTGACATACAATGTACACGGGCAATTTGGATACTATTCTAATAAAGGATATAACATAGATTTTGATCTTCATCGAGATAACATATCTGCCGTCATTCATCAAATACAACAATACAGTTGGTGGGATTCTCAAACCAGATTTGTATCGGTTGAGTGTGCAGTGACTAATCCATCTTCCAAATTATTTAGTATGGTTACATTTAGATGGGAGTTTGGATCATTCGGTTCAGTCTTAACATATCACAGAATACTTTCCGCTAGGTTATATCCTTATGTGGACGCATATGACTACTTTGTGCTCATTCTACAGTGCTTATTCATTGCAATTACCCTAATAAGAATTGTGTTATTTCTATATGACATGTTTCTTCTTCGACCTGGAGTCCTGGACCACTTACTACCAATATGTTCTCTTGTATTAACAATTACAGCAATATCTTTCTACATTTATCGTATCGATAGGACTATTTATGCCATTGAAACAACATTCAATAACAAAGGTAAGAATACGAGAGGTTTTTTCTTTATTCTTTCTCCCTTTTACTTTTTGAACATTGTATATATGTATCAAAATTAGCTTTTTTGTATATATATATTATTCGATAACTAGAGCGTGGACAGAAAAAAATATATTCATTTACAGTATTTATGTTCGAGACATTTCTTTCCACACAGTTTGATTAGTAATTTAAGTTATACCGATTTATATCCTATTTGTAAAAGTATATGAATTCAGCACCAAACCTCCCAAAAACAAACAAACACACACAGAAAATCCCTAAAACAGACACACGCAAACAAAAACAAACACAAAAAAACCCTAAATTTTTAAATGTTTCTCAGAAATTAGATTGCCTTTTAAAATGCAACGTAAATGGCACATGCTATGTCATTTATAAAATATTATTCACTTTACATGTGTATTAAAATGAGACAAGGGCAGAAATTTGATTTAGTTATGCGACAGAACACGAATAAATGGATATAGAAAAACTTCATTTAAACATTAAATGACACTGCAGTTACAGTTCAGATGTGGAAGTTTAGAGGATGTGGTTATGTGTTTTACAAACTTGTATTACTTTGTTCACAGATCAGTTTCTATCCTTTTCTCATTTGGTCTTCCTTGATGAGCTATACAGAGTCAGCATCGGAACAATCATCTTTTTGCATACCATAGGCATCCTCAAGCATCTGTCCTTTAATCAACACCTGTATTTGCTACATTCTACGATCCGTCGGGCGAAGGGGAGTTTATGTAGTGCAGCAACAATGATCGTTATTGGAATTACTGCATTCGCGTCTTTAGAGTACTTATACAGTGGAAAGAAAACATTCGCATATCGAGACATGTATAATTCATTATCAGCCTTAATGTGCTCTACTGTATCTATGGCAAAGCTGAGTATCAATAGCGGTCGTGAACAAACACCAATGAACAATATAGTGTTCGTTTCATTTAGTTTTCTTGTAAATTTCATTTTAATCAATCTTCTGGTCAGCATACTAAACGACACACTGGCAATACTGAAAGCTAAAGATCAAAATAAATCATCTTACTTCAGTTTCAACCAATACATTATGAAAAAATTGGAACAAATTTTCAGTCAGTGTAAAGGAAGTAAATATCATAAAAAAGGTGAGTGTATTATTTATTTATTTTTTATTTATTTACGTAGCATGTACTGTAAATTTTACTTCTTCGCCGTAAGCACAAGTAAAAGAGAAGACATCTGACCAGACCGTATGAAATAAATCAGCAAAGGCATATGCATAAAACATGATAAAAGTTAAATAATATAGAAAATATTACTAAATATTCGATTTTACTGCAGTTACGATACCGGCATAGGACGGCCAAATAAAATAAGAAAACGTCCCTCAGTTGGTGTGTTTAAACGATTTAGGGGCAATTACCTTCCCTACCACCGAAAAAAAACCCCAACAAAATCAAAGGACACACATTCGAAAATTATTCAAATAATCCTCCGTATAGAAAACCGGAATCAACAGGTTTCTCGAGACGAGAGGTCATGAAAATTTTCACAGGAAATGTTTTATGGAATCATATGCTAGTTTCAAAATATTTAAGGCGACATCAGCATAAGTAACCCGTGCTGTGTCCATCTGTAAGCCAGCTCAGATCCTCAGAGTCCCAACTAACAGTCACGGAGGACGAGGCTCAAGACCTTGTCTCCTCTGAAAAACACATACCATTAATCAAATAAAGGCAATTCATTCCTCAAAACAAATATTCCCGTTCTTTTAGAAATAAGGTGTTTTCATAAATTAATTTATCACTGTTGAGAACGTCGTGTGCATTTTAGTTTTCAAACTATATTAGTCTTAAAACCGGTAGAACCTCCTAGCTTCATTCCTATATATTTGAACTATTTCTAAAGCTTCCTCCATATAAATGCCGACCTGATCGTAATAACTGACTAACGATTTTGACTCATGCTGTTATATATACCATTCATTTGTTCTCCAGTGGGGCAGAAAATCCTCCCAAGTTTAGAACAGTAGAATTGCTCGATGACTAGAATACAAAACATGAACAAAATGAGTATTTGCGATCTTGCGTCTTATCGTTCATTTCCTGATCACATTTGAGTTTCATCATGAAAAACGTTCCCGGTATTCAAAAGAAAAAAGAGGAGTTACTGGCTCAGTTATGTGGCAGAAGTCACCATAGAGCTATACAATACATGAATATAAATAATATACTAGAACATATATCACATTACAAAAATATTTGATTGTAGGGCAATTACGATACCGACTTAGGACGGTCATTTAATTTGACAAAAGCCAAACAAATGGTGTGGTTAATTTATCACTTTTGATAAAAAGTGATAAAGAAGCGTGTTTATCATTAATCAAAACCCGCTGTATCCTCGTCGTAACACATCAGTATCTAAGCTATTTCATGTCACAATCACTGACCGAAACCCTCTCTGTACGGCCATCCTTGATGAATGCCCTCCATATAACTGCGCTCTCTGCGTTATCAATATAACTAACCCAAGATCTGTAAGCTTATTCCACTATTTTTACGAAGCATTTTAGTCATAATTTAGTCGCAAGTCGATTAGTCGTAGACAGATTGTGTGTAATTATTGTTTTCTCTCTGCGTAGCCATCAGTGCAGCAAGATTTTGAATGGGATATTTAAAATCCATTTAAGCATGGGCTTAAATCCAATGCATTCCTGATCATAATCTGCAGTATTACCCTACTTTACACGTTGTGCAGAGAACAAGAACAATTCTCAACTTTTTTTCGATTGGTATAGAATTTCCACTCTTTTTACGACATTTTAGGCAGTGCCCGACCCCTTCCAGCTGCATTCAGATCAACATACTTTATACCGGTTTAAGTCCTGACTACAGCCAACTTAAGGTTTTTTTTCTAAAGCAAGCCTCAGTGAGGATTGGTCGGCTTACTAATGAGAAATGGGATTTAGATTAGATTACCTTCTACGCTGTATTTCCGATGTATCCAATATTGTCTTAACGTAGTGTCTGCTTTTGTTTGTGAGTCTGATAATATAAAGCATAACATTCACCATTTACAGTTTTCTCTATTTCTTAAGAAAGAAAATGAAATACACCAACCTTTGCACCTCCTTACAACTTTTATAAATTGATGATTAATGTAAAGAGAGAAGAAAGAGGAGTTACTGGCTCAGTTATATGGCAGAAGTCACCATTGTTCTCCAGTGGGGCAGAAAATCCTCCCAAGTTTAGAACAGTAGAATTGCTCGATGACTAGAATACAAAACATGAACAAAATGAGTATTTGCGATCTTGCGTCTTATCGTTCATTTCCTGATCACATTTGAGTTTCATCATGAAAAACGTTCCCGGTATTCAAAAGAAAAAAGAGGAGTTACTGGCTCAGTTATGTGGCAGAAGTCACCATAGAGCTATACAATACATGAATATAAATAATATACTAGAACATATAACACATTACAAAAATATTTTATTGTAGTGCAATTACGATACCGACTTAGGACGGTCATTTAATTTGACAAAAGCCAAACAAATGGTGTGGTTAACATCTCAGTAGTTTATTAAATAAATTTCCACTCGAATAGGTTTAATATTGAACTCCACCAGTTTCTTAGATCTTTTTCAAACCACACCATCAGAGTGACAGTTGTCAATTGTCAGTTTCAATTGACCGTCCGTACCACAACCACATTACAATCAAATGTCTTGATTTATGCTTATTCTCTCACCTGGTCTCACCTCAAAGTTTAAATTGGGGTATGAATCCGTCTTGATATGGAGGCATACACGGTAAATGTACGTTTAAATTAGAACTTGATTGAGTTGATTAATTTCAGGTACTCCTTCAAATTTCCTTTATCAATTGCATGTCCAAGCAATTTTTCTCTTAATACGGTGGATTTTGTAGATTTTTAATGTGTGACCTTTGATTATACTACGTTTGTGGTGAGTGGGAAGGTGAGCATGTATACCGGTTAGGAACACCAACTGATTGACTACTGCTATATCAATTGACCGTCCAAACTCGGTATCGCATTTTCGTTCCGTTACACAGTTAACTCGGATGCTTCTATCTCTCCCTCATTTCACTGAGTCAGATGTACGCTTTCCTTTCTTACCTCAGGTCAAAATCTTTGGTGCCTGATTATAGAAGTTTGCAGATCTACAATTGAGTCAGGTGTCCTGGATTTCGAACCTGACAAATAAAACACAAATTTCATAGTCGCAAATACATTCAAACCACTTCATGTAAGGGATAGAGTCATGTCAAACGATAATCAGAAGTCGGTACCATAATGGCATTACAGCCTAATGTTTTCTCTTGTCTCTTTGTTTATTATCTACATGTCCGTGCCGACTTTTCTGATACACCCAAATCTCTTGTCTTCTCTCCTTCCTTTCATGTGCTAATCATTCTAATATTTTTCGACATATTCCGCAAATTTTACAACTTTAATTGTAGACATGTTCAATTAAATCTTCTGTATATATGCAGTGATCAAAACAGTAGTGATGAGAGTATTATAAAAAAAATAATAAATCAATAAATAGATAAATAAACAAATAAATATTGCGATGTCTGTGAATATTATTGGATAATGTATCAAATTGTTAAATCTCTTATTTTATATTTTCATTTCTTTATTTTGTTCGTTTGTTTGATTTTGTATCTGTTTTTTGGTCTGGGTTTTTTTTTTTCATATATACGCCAAATATTGTTAACTGATAATGATGCATGTTCATTTTGAATTTCAGAAATTAATACCCTCGACAAACCCTTGCCGAATATGTTTCCTCAAGAAGAAACAAAGGTAATTAAGAATGAATTTAATTTATAATTTTAAAGTAAACATATTTATAGCTTCATAGAAATACTAGGCAATTCTTTTTAGTCACTTCACGCATTTTTATGCTCCCCGAAAAATTTCGGGGGAGCATATAGTCGCTGTCGCGTCCGTGTGTCTGTCCCTCCGTCCCTCAGAGCTCAAATCTAGTATACATTTCACCTGAATTTGATCATACTTCACGAAATTATCAAAATGTTATTTAGGTTAAGGGTTTTTGGACAATTGTCGCTTGAAGTCATTTCTGAAAGGTCAAGGTCACTTATTAACTAAGATTTAAAATACATAAAGTACTTGTATCTCCTACACCTCTCATCAGAATCTGATCATACTTCACCAAAATGTTTATTTAGGTAAAGGTTTTTGGGAAAAGGTCACTCAAGGTCATTTATGAAAAGTTAGGGTCACTTATTATTGAGAACTAAAAGTACCATGAAGTACTTAAAATTCCTACACTTTTCATCAGAATTTGACATTGATAGAGTCGAGTCTTTAAATCTCTTGCATTTACACTCTGAGCATTTGGGTTACATTAACATTTGAAATCATTACCAGTTAATACAATGATTTCCCATATATTGAAGTCATTCATTTTCTGCATTATAAATATAACTGCCGTTCACGGCACATCCACCATTTTACTTTTTATAATTATCAAGGTTGATATCATATAATTTTAAAGTCGATAATGTTATATTTTTTAATTATTACTTGCTTGTATTTATTGCTCTGTCTTACTTAATTTAAACATACTCTATGCACACGTTTATTTATTTTAGATACAGGATTTCTGTACATTTGTGGAGAACAAATACTTAAAAAATGGACTTTCAAGATGGATTTATGGGTCAGAAAAAAAATAAAATGCTTCAGTATCGAGTGGGAGTTACATAGGACCAAAACTATATATGGGGAGCACATTGTTACCAAACCTTTTCCTATATTTTTTTTATATAATTTGTAATTTTCATCATTTCTGTTTACATATTTCATAAATTCTTATGTGCATTAATGCTCGTTATACATGACTATTTAGAGCCTTTGTAGCAAAGCAGGTGCTCCCTCGTGATCGAAAGATCCTGGATTCGACTCCTTCCATAGGCACAACCGTGTCCCGTCTTTCAAATGAAACAGGGAAAAACAAGTGCATCGATGCCGTCGCCATATACGTGAAATAATCATGGAATGGTTATCAATTATATCTATTTATAGGTAAATAGGATTTGTAGATACCAGGTTCATTGTTCATGCTATGCTTTTTTATGAATTCAAAAACCTGTCATATGGTTTCAGAGTTCAGTGCTGTGAAAATTTCATGTGTATGGACTGAAACAAATAAATGCTATCCATGCCAGTGTTAAAAGACATTTAAGAAAAATTTAAATACTCATTATCATCTTTATAGTTTTATATTATAATGAAGTAATTATTTCGTATATGACTTTATAGCCAATGGGTATAATTAAATAATATGGAAAACAATTCCTCAAGCTTTGTAATTATAGCCTCATCAGCTAACAAAGCTTTATATACATAGAGCCTTGGGAATCAGAGATTTCTGCATTCGCCATGATATATGTATCTTATTATAAAAAGAAATTAATCAGGGATCAAATAAGAATATCTTTAATGTATGAAAAAGATTATCAAGAAAACATAGGAAGTATAAGCAATCGCAGACACGTAAAGAAACAGCGGTGAGATCAAGTGCCAAGGAAAAGTAAGCATCCAATGTAAATCGGTCACATTCAATACAATGCCAAAGACTCATTCGAGCTAGCTATAACGGGATAACCGTTTTCGGTATGCATCCTTCTTAATGAATAAGAAAGTTCGGACTTGAACAATCAAATAAGGATGTCATTTCAGAAATAACGTTGTACAGAAAGTTTTACAGAAGAAAAAAGAGGAGTTACCGGCTCAGTTATGTGGCAGAAGTCACCATGGAGCTATACAATACATGAATATAAATAATATAATAGAACATTTAACACATTACAAAAATATTTGATTGTAGTGCAATTACGATACCGACTTAGGACGGTCATTTAATTTGACAAAAGCCAAACAAATGGTGTGGTTAACCGGTTTACGGGCCCACCTTCCCACTCACCGTAATAGCAGAACAATCAAAAGACGTACATTTAAAAATTTATAAATAATCCTCCATGTAAAGAACAAGGGTCATTGAGAGGTCATAAAAATATAAACACGTAAGGTATTGTAAAACACATAATGGTATAAAAATATATGCGACATCAACATGATAAACCGTGCTCTGCCAGTCTGAAAGCGAGCTAAGACCCTAGATCTGTAGGAGTCCCGACTAACAGTCAGAGGGGACGAGGTTCAGGACCATGTCTCCTCTGAAAGAGGTTTGGACAAGGCCCGTCATATAGTCCCCACCGCCCTGTTAGTCAGCGTGCAACGTTCAAGTAAAAGTCTGCATAAGGCTGTAGAGGGGCCAAATACAAGACCTATAGTCTTTTTGATGATCTCAAAAAGTAAAAAGAAGTATGTGGCACATTTATACTGGAATAATCATGTTCTTTCATACGGCCGAATTTGCAGTGTATTGGTTGTACTTTGAATGACGGACATCCAGTGAAACTCTTTCGAATTTGAAATATCAAATTGTTACTTGATATTGTGGATATTGTGGATTGAATTTGACTTCTGCCCCCCCCCCCCTTTTTCCCCTTTCAAGCATCAGTTCCCACCATTATCAATTAGCTTTCCTGAATTTTGGTCATATATAACAAATGGCATTGAAATGAGTAAAATCGAGGCTAAAATTGAAATGCTCTGGAAACTTGAAATATAGACGAAGGAATTCTACTGATACTTTTATTATCATTTCTTCTTCTTCTTCTTCTTCTTCTTATTATTATTATTATTATTATTATTATTATTATTATTATTATTATTATTATTATTATTGCTGTTGTTGTTGTTGTTGTTATCATCATTATTCATTTATTTATTTTTATTGTTATTGTTGTTGTTGTTGTTGATGATGATGATGTTGTCGTTGTTTAATATTTGATATTTACTATTTGACATGATATTCAAAATATCGTACTGAATATAACAGATGTTATATCATGACATTGTCACATTGTTTTCAGATGGCATTCTTGACTCACATAATCCAATACATAATATTTACATTTGTTTACATACCAATTCCTATTTCCATTTTAACGATATTTTCCGAAGTATTTACGTTTCATGTCATTTTCTTCGTGGATTCATCTGTAATGGCTTCGATTTGGTGGTTATAATGACTATACAACATGTATACACATGTGAAAATAGTGCGACAAGTTGCTCTTAAATGATAACCACACATGAAAGGTTCTACTTTCCACAAAATGCCTCCTAATGATCAGCACGCCCGAAACATGGATGAAGTGTGTTATGTTTATTATGCAGAATGTGATAATAAATATTTACAAGCTACATGTATGTTCTTTTTCATTTGTATAATCATTTTATCTTTGAGCCCTCACAGTTTCATTGTTAAATGCTGGCTCATGATCGAAATATTCTAAGTTTGATTTTATCCGATGAATGCCCCTTTTCAAAATATCATATGGTATTCTGGAACACGACCATATGCAATGCCATCTTTAACCCATCTGGCAAAGTACCTCTATAATGATACTACCGAACCCGAGAGATTGAACTAAACTAAACTTAACCAAATTTTAAATACCGGACATCGAAAGGTACTCCTTTGAATTTATTCTATCTGCTGGGAGTGAATGCATGCAAATGATCTCTCAATGTTGCTGATGGACCTATCGTATAGTTCTAAATATCTTTACAATGCATTAGGCATACACAACCACTTGAGTGAAATAATATTGAACACAATATCAATTCCTTTAAAAGTGCATTATTCGGTTTCAATTTTCCTCGACACTAAGAACACCACACATCAAAATATCAAAAATAATGAGTTCTGGGAACTGGACTTTTGAGTTCTCTAGGTTCAGTCAGTTCGCCAGTAGTGGTATAGACCCAGTAGTGGTAATAATAAATATCAGAACACCGTATCAATCAGTATAAGCACACTGTATAAATACAGTGCACCATATAAGAATTACGACAACTTATTTACAGCAGTGACGCTCAAGGTCGAAACTCTGCATATCCAAAGCGTATATATTTTAAGAGCACACCAAATTTTAACTTTACAACGATTAAGAAACAAGTTAACAACTTATATAAATCTTGCTCGTTGGCACAAATCTTGGCTTAATAATGTTGTTTTGTGGCAAAAACTGGAGTACCCGGAAACAAACTCACGAAGCCAGGTAGCTGATCGCCTCACCATCTCACGTACCACACCTGGAGTCGAACCCGGGTCGCATTGGAGAGAACCAGGGCGCTGCCGACTACGCTACCTTACCAAAATGACCTGCAGGTAGGAGCCAAAAACTAATTTGAGGACAGAGTTATGCATGAGGGAGATTTGACTTTCTTTTAGAATAATTTATAAATTTTTGTAACAGTGAATATAGATAGTTTTAGAATGCATAAAATTTAATTGGAGTAAATTTTTGCACCATGAGCCCTGTACGTCTAGGGTGCTCACGTAAATCAAAGCATTTTAAATACATATATCAGAATGAATGGTTATAAATGTTAAGAATCAGCAGTTTAATATAACATAGTGACCTCCGTGTTCTTCATTCATCGTGTGCATAGTAGATATATCAGTACACAATGTGAAGATACGCTCCAGATTTTGTATATACCACATATTACCTATATACAATGGCAATCATTTAAACCGAGCACTAGAGGTAAGTTTATAGTGGCAGTGTAAAAGAGATAAATACCAGAAGCATTTCAGCCTGCGTTAATATGTTGATATATCGCACTGAAATTATTCACTTGATTATGAAAACATCAGATATATGCATACTATCCCTAATAAGCTTGACATTTGATTAGTTCGTTTTTGCGGTTCAAAGTCGTTTATAATTTTCAGTCATGTTGCGAGTTGGACGCAGTAAAATCTTATCAAATGTTTCGCATAATCCATGGATGGAATTCCATCGCCCATGTCGTAGACTAAATTGCTTATATAAATTTGTCTCCCATGAAATACGAATATAACTTATATAATGTCATAGTCTCACAAAATCATAACATGGTGGGAATTCCTAAACTCTTTGGAATTGGAGGTATGATTACGCAATAATTACGTTTTGTCCTACTTACAACTACATAACTCATTAGTGAAAATTATTAAAGCAAGAAGGGTTTTTATTTACACATCTTAAAGTCTGAAATTCGTTAACATCACATTTCAATTGTGTCCCCGGTTGTTTGTAATCACGTGACTACTAAATATATATATCACTTGTAACTTTAACAAGAAAAATTCAAAAAGTGCACAATAGATGGCAAATTCGATGTGTGAGATGGTTGAAATAGGCCTCCTTCAAGAATATCATTTAGAATTTTGGATAACTATAAATGTCATATTTTGTGATAAGAGCTTCATATCGACCATAGAACATCCCAAGTTACGTTGTCAGTTTACCAATTATATATCTTTGGATGAGTCGTGAACTGGCTCTGGCATAACGTATTAACTGAGATTTGAATAGGCCATAAGTAGGCCATAATGGAATATTTGCTATACATAAAGGGTGAGTTTGTGATGCTGAAATTAAAATTGTGTCACATTTGTCATAGAATAAAGTTTTCCCGTGAACACCAATGTTGGAAGATGACATGATTTCCAGATATGTTGCAGAATTGTTGCTCTCTGTGGTTTCCTTAACCGCCTGTTCATTTGGATAGATAACCCTTATATATTCCATAAACGTAGGCTTATTTATTGAAACCGAGTCAACTATCTATCTGTATGTAAGGTTGAACGAAACGGTTCATTGCTTTTCTCGTAAAAAAACGTCTCATAAGAGTAAAACTAAACAGTCCTGAATGTAAAACTTATAAAACTGTCTGAAACTAAGCTAAATGTAACATCAAATCCAAATGTAAAGCTCTATTCTAAATTTTCTAAATTATTCATTCATTTATTGTCGTGATACCACTGCATATGCTTTTTCAAATACAGGTTATTTCAAGGAATTTCAATGTTCGTTGTGCCCTATCACCACATTTGTATGTATTAAGCATATCTTAGACACATGCATACGCACATGCACATATTTATACAATGATGACGCATAAACACATGTAAGCACACTGCCGCACAGATGCAAATATGCCCGTATTTTGTCATAGACACACCAATTTCGATGCACACGTACACATATGCCACAACATATGCCAGAACACAAACATGCATTTACTTAATTCTTTATGCGCAGTAGCACATCCATATTATTACACCTTTACCATGTTATCTACTACGTTTTATGTTGTTATCCTATATCTTCAATTATTGAATCGATCTCGACGTTAACACTTACCACGAGTATTTAACGTTTGCACTGTCAAAAAGCAAATACAACCGGTATTCTTCAATATCCTCAATGCGGTAACTAGGCGTATTGCATAAAGAAATACTCTACAACTTTCACACCATATTACCTTATACAGAACAATTGTGTGTCTGACATATTCAATTTGGATATTCTCAGTTTGATTAATTTTGTTTTTAATAATTGATTGAAGGAGGAAACATAGTACCATAGGTACGCCCCACATGACAACATGTAAATATAGGCATATATCTTCTGAAACTGATATCAGCGCGTAAGAAATCCGTTTTGTATAGCATTGAAGAAGGTGAGTTGATGTTTTACTTGCCTTATTGATCTTCAGACATTGAGATAACTTCAGGTATTTATATACATGTATATTATGTGTTAACCATGTCTATGTGCGTAATGAAATATTTCAATCAAAGTGTATTTATTGTTGAAAAATTGACCGGGGAAAGATAATTATTAGCATTATAACGGCAGCATCTACTTATTTGTCATCAGGAATACTACTGCTGGGTTAAAAGACTCCACTTAGATATATATAGCTGTGTCAGTCCCTGAAAAACTCCTCGAAAACATTTTAATCATATAACACTCATTGTACCGCATGACATTTCATTTGAAATAAGATCAATTGTTAGGGTTAACTGAGCAGAATGTAACCTTTACCTATGGAACAAAAAGAAACACAAAAGACTTAATCGTTAACTTTATACACAGTGTAAGTGTACTTTACCAAAGCCATTGGCATTCTTGACGGCCTTCTTCTTCCTCTATAGATTAGTTTTACGGTTTATTGAATTAATAAGCTTGCAACAAAATCCAATAATTATAAACGTATAAATTTTCTACATGACATAAAACTCAACAAGATTCACACATTCAAATGAATAGGTCTGATCATTTCTCGCCCAGGCTAAGAGAAATCAATGTCATCATAAGAGTGCAAGACATACTTATCAACATCGATGTACAAAAGTATTTTATAACACGGTATTCCTTGTGCGATTAGCAGAAAGGAAATTGACATAAAACAAATTGTTTACTTGAACGATAACTATAGCAACAAATATGCCAACAATGTTGATTTGGTATTAAAGGGGCTTTTTTCTGTTCATTTCTTTTTGGAATGCTAGTTATTTTCATGCGCTGGTCGTCTTTTGTTGACATGAAGTCTTGTCATCAGAAAAGATCTTCGACGAACTTTACAACTTGTGATCTTTCCAATTAGACTTGCTAACAATCGACAACTTTGGACTTTAACGTTTTAAGTACACATCAGAATCAAATCCAATAAATGTGAAAATTCTTTATCTTATAAATGAAAGGTTTTATGTCACTGCGTGACAAAACAGTGAACCAAGATACCAAGGTATTCACCGACTGAAGATATGTCAAGGTACCCGGAAGACATAAGCGTCTCATGTCTATCTACATTTCCACGTTATACCATACATTTTAAGCTGTTTCAATGTTACAACTTCTTAAATATAATATGAAACATTATTATTGGATGTCGAACATTCAAACTCCACCCAAAACACTGCTGGTATCAACGAGAAACATTTATGAATCCCAAATGGAGCGAGATCAGGTGTCCGGAAGGATTAAGAATCTCCTTTTTGCATGCTAAACCCGTCGCAAATGTTCCACAGAAACTTCTCGTGTTCGGTAGTAGAGTCATATAGATAATTTTAAGATTAGTACAAGGACAGTATTGTACGCCATTTTATTCTAGAACATTATATAACATTCTAAAATATATCAACAAATAAAGTCAATCCCTTTTTAGATAATATGTTGATCATAGGAAACACCTTCCTAAGGAAGTGTATAAAATATATTTAACTATTCTTAAGTACAGTATTTAATTATTTATTTCCATGGTCTCTGATTTTGTTATAATTTAAAATCAACTTCATGGACAAAGATGAATAACTCCCGTAAAATAATCTTCTCTTTTATTTATTCTTCTTTCGAACAGGAAAGTATAATAAATATCAGTACATATATGCACCTTCTAACTCGTTGCACCATATGCACGTTTTGAGAATTTAAGTCTCCTCACTGATAATAATAATATCGTAATAAGGAGATACTCCTTAGTTTTTTCCTTTCCCTAATTTAAGACAGGGACAGAATGGTTGGTGTCATACTGGTGTCACTTAATAGTGTTTTATAATAATGTTTATTCCCTATTAATAATATCTATGTCTTAATTTCATTACCTCTAAGCTGGAATATGCTGTATAAAGATAGATGTAATAATTTTAAAGTTCTGTTATTTAACTGTATTATTTATGGTAAATGGAAGGGTGATACCGTAAACTGGTTAACCTCATTGTCTTTTCTCCTTTTTCAGTGATGCTCAGAGCTAAAATACTTAGAGTCCATAATATATTCAGATCAAACTAATCATCTAATGACTAGACACAAAGAACCAAAATATATCTCACCATGTTGGTATGAAGACATTTCACATTTATACTTCTCTTTACTCTTAACTGATTGTGGCTATACCGTCAAATGTGACTAGCTCAAATGATAATATAGCAATATGACGGTTGTGACCGATCATCAGGGTATGCTTACTCCTCCATGACACCTGATCCCACCTTTAGCTCTGCCAGGGGTTCGTGATTGCATATATCTCTATTGTGTAGTATTCTGGATTTCCTTGACTACCGCTCGGTATCTTAGCACTTTATTTATCAATATATTTTTCAAGTCGATACCGAACCATTACATATAGCTTGTAGTAATATAGTTCACCAGTAGCAACATTTACCCTTTGGTAATAAGAATAGATGATAAAGTGGAACAGAACGATACAGTACACAAGCAAATCATTCCATCTTTTTCTATAAAATATAGGCAGACCCAGAAAGCAAAATGCTCGTCTTGGACACAACTGTTTATTTATTGAAGTAGAATTTAGGTGCTTAAATCAAATGCCGCCTTCGTTCACATATGAACTGATTAATGACATGAAAATTATCTGTAAAATTGATAAAATAGTACGATATTCTGCTAATTTAGTCACAGAAAGTATCATTCCATAATTTTCCTGTGTGTCGCTATCGTCATATGATTAACCTACTACTTATGTTATCTCAAAATCTCGTATTCAACCAGCAAAGCATTGTTGGCTCACGTAATTATCACCGGTTTTAAGGGAGTTTCCCCAACAATAAGTACACTATTTTAACTAAATCGGTGTCGCAGCTGCCTCACAACCGAATATTTGTAGGATGTGTTCTTTGCTTATTTATATGTGGTCTGCATGTCCGTTGCCACTTTTGTTATATACCCAAGACCTGTGTCTTCTTTCATTGTTTCTGTCTTCATTTGATTGATTGATGGATGAGTAATTATGCATCTGGTATTTGAGATAATCTTTGATGTCTGCTCGACACCTGTCCCTACCTTTATCTCCCGTTGTAATATTTGCAAAAAGTTCAAACAACATGTACATTAGGTATGCGTTTTTGTTATATTCAATATATATTTTGTGTTCAAGTTGAATGATTTATTCTTTCACAAGAAAGAAGACACAAGAGATCTGACCAAGCTGTATGGCACAAATCCCGAAACACATGCACATAAAGCGTGATGATAGTGAAATAAACACAGACACTTTACAAAAATATTCGATTGCATTCCATTTCCGAGTCTACATCCCCCTATTAGTCAGCGTGCAACGCTTACTTAAAAGTCTTTATAAAACTTAAATTGGGCCCAATATAAGATCTATAGTTTTTTGCAATGATCTCCTGGGATTATACTGTTAATGTTGAAGGCGTTCAAAATTGTAGAAACCGTCGATATGACATTATCGGAACCTTTGACCCTTCTTAGTTTGAACACTAGATCACCGTAGGAAATGTGATGAGAAATTCGGCTGGATATGTATTCCTGAAAAGTCACATTTCAGACCTTAGATTAAATGTCTGAATAAGATCTGTAAAGTTTTACCCAAAGGTTTTGGAAGTTATGATATCTATAACCCTGAGTCTGAAGTATGAAAGTGATTTGAGAACTTTTGCGTGAAAATCCAAAACGTTAGTACATAACTCTAACAAACCCAACCAATTGACTAATATAAATACCATATGATGGGAGTTTTGGAAATAGATGATATTCTGGTGGAGCGAAATCAGAGGAATAAGACGGATGTTCAATCAAATTAAAGCACAATTATTAATGGCAGCCATGGCAACGGCAGACTTGTTAACAGTGGCATTTTACTAGTGGAACAACTCATTTTTCCACCGCGCTTGAGTTTAAGAATTGCCCCGTAACTGCCTCAAAAGTGATGCATTGTATGTGTCATCGATTGTTTGCCCCTTTCGGAGATAATCTAATATCAACACCCCAGAAAACCGAGGCAACAACATTTCCAACTGATGGAATACTTTGCCTTCTTTGAACCAGGTGCTTCCATTGTTTAGACTGTTATATAGCCACTAAGGTGAAATGACGAGCCTTTGTTTTATCCATAGTAACACATCTCTGAAGAAAGTTAGCAAAGGCTACCTTTAAAAGGTTCAGATTAGCACGCGACAAAGTGCGCCTGGTGTGTTTCTTATCAACTGTCGTTGGTACCCAAGGGCCTGAAAGCTTCCTCATTGCAAGATCCTATCTCAGAAAGGAATATACTCTTTCCTGGGAAATGCCAACTGCATTGGCTATATATCTTTCTGTGACTCGCCTGTCAGTCATAACAATATCATGAATTTCATTGACCATTTCTGGGGTTGCAACAGCGACAGGCCTTCTAGGACGGAGATCATCCCCAAGGCTCTGCCTGCCACGCTTACATTCCGCCATCCATCTTTTTACTGTAGCATATGAAGGAACATCTTTCCCTAGGGTTGCCAGAATATTAGTAAGAATATCCTTCGGTGCTAAACATTTCTTGTGCAAATATTAAATCACTGCTCTTTCACCGTTTTGTCCATTTTGCAAAAGGCACTTGCCTTGTTTAATGAACAGTGCTACCTCGTTGACATAAATTTACCAAATGACACCAGTTTTCAGGTACACAGTCTTAAATATTGAAAACTCAAGTCACTGTTTTGCACAATTTCTTATATTAATTTGTGTCAGACTTCAACAATTTTATCATCTGCATATCTGAATAGACAATTTGTCGAATTGTGAATCTGGTATACACAGTCTATTAATAACCTTACAGTTATGAAAGTTTTTTACTTACACATTAGGCACTAATGTACTTCGTTATGTGTTTTACAATACAATCATTATGTGTTTTACAATACCTTACGTGTTTACATTTTTATGACCTCTCAATATGCGATACCTGTTGACCCTTGTTCTTTACATGGAGGATTATTTATAAATTTTTGAATGTACGTCCTTTGATTGTTCTGCTGTTACATTGAGTGGGAAGGTGGGCCAATAAACCGGTTAACCACATCATTTGTTTGGCTTTTGTCAAATTAAATGACCGTCCTAAGTCGGTATCGTAATTGCACTACAATCAAATATTTTTGTAATGTGTTATATGTGCTAGTATGTCATTTATATTCATGTATTGTATAGCTCCATGGTGACATCTGCCACATAACTGAGCCAGTAACTCCTCTTTTTTCTTTCATGTATATCAATTATAGATTATTATTATCATTATTATTCTTATTATTAATATTATTATTTGTATGTGGATGATGATGATGACGATTATTATTATTATTATTATTATTATTATTATTATTATTATTACTATTATTATTATTATTATTATTATTATTATTATTATTATTATTATTATTATTATTATTATTATTATTATTATTATTATTATTATATAGTATTGCATTAGAAAAAGATCGTATTTGAGGTCTGCAGAAAAACGGTTTTTAAATATATCATTATGTAATTGTAATATTTTCAATTCAAGCTACTAGAATGGGGTCATCGACTAGTAAAGTAGAGCCAGAAACCATAAAAATTGGAGATATTTTCCCTCTCAGGGTGAAAACTGACGAATATAATGAGTTCTATGATGATGACGGAGAAGAATATGAAGAAAAAGATGAAGACTTCGATGATTTTGGTGATGAATTCGTTAATGACTTTGACAAAAGTACCGAAGAAATAGAAGACAACATGTCTATGAACAGTGATGATACATTGTTTCTGACCCAAGATCTTAGTGTTTATTGTGACTTATACAGTACAGATGTTCCAAGCAAATATGACAGCGTGTTAATGTTTATGAGAGGGTATGCTGGGTATGAAAAACCACCTAAAATGACTTGGGAAGAACGCAGGAATCGAGCAGTGAAGATACTCGAAGCCCAAGAACGAGAATTACTCAAGAAACGCAAGTCATTTTCTTTCATGTCATAAGGTCAATTCGCATGGCGAAACAAAATGCAGTTGAGTTTCAAAAGCAAAAGGCACCATTTATACTCTAGATATATTTAACGATACGGGTAATAGATACATTTGTTCGGTTGTAAACACTTACCTTGATTTTAAAGCCAACTAAAGAAATTTTATTAAACAAATATCGGTAAACTTTTGACTTCGCTTTGTGACAAACGTGCCGATTTCAATATATTCAAAATATTCTATAGAGGATATAATACGGAGCGCAAGAACTGGATTTTTAAAACGTATTCATCATTATTCATAATTGTATTTTAAACATATACAAATTAAGCATAACTTGTATTGGTTAAGACTCCTGTCTCCTAAAATTAAGTATATACACAAACGTCTGTTACAAAAACTCTCGCATACACTCAGCGATTATTTTATCTAATTTATATGTTCTGTATTTAACAATGATTTATTATAAATGTTGGAAGTACAAGATAATACATAGTGTAAAAACTATGCTAGACATTGAAAAGCACACAAGCTGCATCGATCTTTGGGTATAAGACAAGTATACCCTTGTAAAAAGTACAGATGTGGAAAAATATGTTCTTGTCTTTATAAAAATATAATCAACCACACAAACACAGTCACAATTGTCTGTTCACCTGACCGTCTTAAGTCTTACCACAACTGCATCACATTCGAAAATTTTTGTGTGCGTCGCAACTTTTCTCATTTAACTGATCACGAGTCCGATGTCTTCTTCTTCTTTTTTTCCTTCTAAATTCTTGATGGCTAAACCTCTGTAGACTGATTACCATTTAACCAAATGTTTTGTAATGTTATGTATTTGATTATTCGTTTCTTGTTTTCAAGTATCCTTTGGGAAGATTCTTTTGTATGCAAAAGCTCTCTTACCCCCTATTTCTACCTGCTTGATTATAGATCGTCCCAGGGACGTCTTGTCGTCTGTCGTGCTCTTAGATAGCCTTACATTCTCTTAGTACACAGTAATATTAAAATGTGTTAATATACTGATTTTTTTTTTCATTTTTAAACTTAAATTTTTTTTAATTTTTCGTCATCTCTTACATTGCTCGGTAGAGGCCGTGAGGCCAAAACTTTGCAGTATAGAGCGGTTGTGTACTTTTACTTTTAATGCACTGGACTTTCCTTTGGAGGACTACTTAGAATCTTCATTGAATTTCTAATAAAACAAAATGTATCAAAAATACCGTTATTTCAAATTTATTATCTGGATATATAGATCTCTTAGCTCAATGTAAAACAATTATATAAACCAAATTAATGCCAAGGTACCTATCAGTGGTCAAAAAGGAATATCTATGATATAAGACAATCATCGACACTGGAATAATAAGTGAGAGTAATTGCAATGACGGAAAATCACTCCCTGCTGAACGGCCACATCCGCTGTGGTGGCATTATACGAGCTAGTATTACTCTTAGTCACAATACTGTGTATCTAACATAAGGATTTGTATGCATTTGATTACATCTTACGATATTGCTATGGTCAGATGCTACATACATCCAACTCAGAAGAAAAACCAAACGAATGAGGAATATGTGAACTTTCAACGAGGAATGAGATTAGTTATTGCCTTATTTTCAACAAACGAGGAAATGGAAGTTTAATTGTTAGAACCTTTTATTCATGGCAACAAGGAAATCGTTAACTTTTCCCTTTGAGAATAAAACAATAGCATGTAAGCGGACTTGAATACCCGAGTTTATTTCACCAAACCAGAAACGATAAGAGAATACAAGACATATAAAAAAATTATGGACGACAACATCTGTACAAAACTGTAGTCAATTGGCTGCATTTAAATATGGGAAGTTACATGTATCGATCGTTTTATGACGAATTTCTAGTTAGAAATTTCAACAACAAACACATTTTTCAAAGTTTCTAATTAAGTGCCGCTAAGGGTGATTTTAACGACATCATTAAGAATTGAAATTATCTTCTTTAGTCGCCTAAATACATAATCCGAGACAAAATTTGGTCATGTTCAATATCATTGTAGGAAGTATCTTTTAATGATAATAGAATGCAGAAACGTTTAAACTAGTGAAATATGAAAGATAGGTGCTAGAATCTGACTTGTTATCTTTATGACTAATGCATGTGTACAACGCGTAACCATTGGACGGCAGAACACAGTTTTTATGATAAATTTAAAAATTTTCTAACGTCAGAAAAGTTTATCAAAGCATATCAATATTCCTAATCCGATTGTATATTATACATGTATATTAGTAGACATTCTCACAAATCTAGTAAAAAAAACACCAATGTTGAAGTCAATGTAGGTTTCATCCTATCTTGCTTTGTGATATGTAATAAGCATATACATAAATATCTTGTCTATGATACATGTCTTTCTCTAAGATATGTTGATTTATAATCATGAAAACAACTGATATTTTACCTACTTTTTTTAGATGGTAATATTTGTAACCTTACTTCTCACAGTATTTTGCGGTACATGTAACCTTTCACTTTTTGTGTTTTATTATATTTTTGTGATTCAATGTCAATAACATAAAAACGTTTATGAATAAGTAATCGCTATATACTATAATATCTGATATTAAAATGCATTCATTGTTGATTTTCGCTCTTAGGCTATATTTTTTTTTATTTGTTACTGATGTTTTCTTCTGACTTTCAAGAATTCAGTTCACGATCCTCTTTCATATTGGGAATTCTTTTTCGTAAATTTTATTCTAATAAGCTAAAATGATAAGAATCCCCGAGTTCACTGTATGATGACACGATTGCTGTTATCTCAGTTGAAATATTTTCAATATCGAATAATTTTGTATCATACAATTATCTTATTTTAAATGGTACTTTATCCAATTTATATTTCAATTTTGTTATGACTTTATACACTGATAAGATCTTTGAATATATCAAAAGAATATACTCTTTCTGTCTGTCGGTGTCAACCTGGGAATGATAGTAGAATCTATACTAGTATTATAGTATAGTATAGTATAGTATAGTATAGTATAGTATAGTATAGTATAGTATAGTATAGTATAGTATAGTATAGTATAGTATAGTAGAGTATAGTATAGTATAGTATATTCATCGTAAGCAAATCAGATTATTGATCACAATACAATAGAAATATATACATATACATGTATATAAATAATACATACATACACGGATATATTCATCAATATACATAAGGTCAGGCTAATAGTAAAAGGTGTTAAGTATTAATGATGGCAATGACAATCATTACATTATTATGAAAATAAAAACATGATACATGATTAAATGTTTTTTCTTAGGTTAAAAGCATGTTTGGCAAATTTACCCTGGTTACATAGATCTTTTGTGTTATTTGTACTTAAAAGTTGAGCTAATTTGAAGACAGAGGGTTTGCAATAATAATAAGGCTTCAAAAACTTAGCTCGAAGATTGTTGTAATAGTGACTTTTCAAGATAAATATTTCAATTTCTGTAATACAAGTAGGACAAGTACGTCTTTATAAAGGTATATTTTTGTAATGAC
The DNA here is from genome assembly GCA_035048485.1 of Pteria penguin. Lineage (NCBI taxonomy): Eukaryota > Metazoa > Mollusca > Bivalvia > Pterioida > Pteriidae > Pteria > Pteria penguin. The sequence continues at coordinate 229,120 of CM068582.1, read as the reverse complement.
CAGTTCCAACAGATGAACAGTGTGATGAAAGTCTGATTTTACTAATATATTTCTTGTACTGGTTAGAATTAGGTTTCTTGAGATATGGTTGTAGCATAATTTGATCAATAGTATGTTTGTACATAAAACATTTAGGTGTTGATTTCAGATAAAATTAACTGTTTGTAAACATCCATAGGTCTCTCTTTTACAATAGCAACAGTATGCTTGACATTCAAATTAAAAGCATTATTCCAAACATTGTTTAGACCCAGTTTTGACAATACATTGTATACATGAGCAACCCAAGTTTTACATTTTGGCTTATCTATAAATTTACATGTTAGCTCAAACTAGTCTTGTCTTTGGACCAGCTTAGCCTTAAAGCATATTCTAATACCCAACGAGAAACGGTAAGAGGTGTGAACACCATAAAGTCAAAGTCATGCCTTTGTTAGGAACCTAGCACCATCCTATGTCAATTTTGTGATATATTAGCAATTTACATTATAGAAATGTATACAGCTTTTGGAGTATTTTAGGATTTTGCTGATTATACTCTAAACATGTTGACAGAACATATATATCTAAATATTGCTATAGTTTATTAATCCGTAGTTTACACATTGACATATCCATTACATTTACTTTTCATCTAATTATATCTGACAATAATAGAAACTAAAATTGTGAAAGTTTAGGGTTTTACGATTTCAATATTTCCTGTATTTGCATTATTTAATAATATTGTATCCTGATAACACTTCATTGTTTTACTATAATTAAAGATTATAATATTATACCCAGTGCCTATTGTATCCTTCTGATTATACATTGTATTACATTGCTTACGTATGGTAATCCATTTATTGCACCATATTGAATATTACATATTCCATCATTTGGTGTTAAAACATTCGGCTTTCTCCTTCAAAGTCTCCCACGCCCACCTTTTACTTTCAAGTGCACCATCATACAAAACTACGCCGCTTCTGATTCCTATCACGCTCCATGTTATATCATGGCTTTTGAAAACCAGCCTGTCATTTATAGTTCATTGTATATCATCATTCAGTGTGTCGGGGTTTCATGTTGATATCTTTTGATGTTTTAATTTCACACCAGACGCGGATGGCTAGGCTATCCGCTCTAGATGGTGATACACCCGTTGCTAAGGAAATTAACATGTGTTTCGATATTCATCTCCCGATGTTCTTCAAAGGGTGCTTAAGGAAATGTGTAATTGGAGAATCATTTATAATTTATTTTGTTTGTATCGTGGCTAATGAAGAATATTGATTAGGGGTACATACAGCTTCTGCCTAGATACGCACAACTCCCCGAGTAAACTTTGGCAAGATTTCCCACATCATCAAGGGGCGATGGCGGCCCGGCTTGCAGACGACGTGCTACTTTTAAGCAACTCAACCGTGAATAAAATTTATAGGAATATTGATTTAATGGAGTAAGGCTCCCATGCATCAGTGACTAAAAACATCTTGCCAACGTGTATCTTAAATAAATATCACACGAAATAGACGTGCTTGAGAAACTTTCCAAATTATGATTCAAGAAATAATTGAGATGCAATGAGATTGAAAGACACAAATTGCCTCAGTGTTACCGTGGTAAAATTCTCATATTTACAAAAAGTATGCCAAAAGTTGTTGAACGAGTTTTCGTCTGCTACCCGTAGCGTCGACTGCGCCTATGTGTCACATTTCTGTCGCAGTACCGCGCGATCGCCTCCACTTTTGAAAACGATTGCAAACACAGAGGAAGTTCTAAAGACGTACCCTTTTGCGTTCCGGATGCAGATAAAAAGGTAAGTACCTACCTTTCATAATATATTCTGTTATACGTTTTTAGATTTATATAACATTGGTAAAAGGTAAATTCTATAATATTTTCATTTCAGTGAGTCCAAAAATTGTATGAAAATGATATGTACCGTGCACGGTACCCTTTAGAGTTGATTTTGATTATGTTTACTTATTTTATATCAGTAGAATGTTAGCTGAATTTAGTATATACATTTGTACATACAATACCCGAATTCTGCTTTATGCCTGATGATAAACTAAAATGAACTAGAACATGTGAAATTGAACACTTATATACCGAATGCATCATAAAATGCTGTAACTCGGTTATATTTCTTGATAAAATAATGTATTGCCAGGTTGTAAATGGAATGTCTTATAAAACGCAAAATATGTGCAATGCATATATCATGCCTGTATCAAAAGACGAAACAGGAGAAATAAAAAGTTTTAGGGGATGAACCCCATATCTCACAGGTTCCAACATAAAAGGTACATATAATATGATACTTTTAAATAGTTATTTTATAATATGCTAATTGAAATTTTGTGTCCCACGTTTTTGTTCATAAACCTTTATGCTCTATGGCACGGTAAGAAATCATATATTTTCACATGAACAGAGGTATGGGAAAGCCTTACATAAGAAAAATGATCCCTTTTGAGTTGCCGGATGCCTTAACTTGTGTCATTACAGGACATGTTACGGGCCTCTTGATATGTATACATTTCATGTGTATATATTCATATATACATGTATATAGATCTTAGCTTTTAGGGGGATTTCGTCCCTTTGTGTGCGTAATTGTTGTATCTTGAAGAAGTGCTAAATACATGTACCTCGAAAATTTGATACATTTATTCATATTTTATTGTCATTGTCATTTGTTGTGCTTTTACATAAGTCTTAAAAGGACTTGCATCTGGTTGACTCAAACACAAAAATGATTTAAAAAGATTCCCAAAACATTAGCACGGTTCGCAATATTCACAGAGTCATAGAGAAGCAGAACACATGCATTACTCTCAAGCCACTGTTACATCTTAGTGTCACACACATATTTAGTGTCACAGACGTAGTTAGGGTCACACACGTAGTTGACCGTAGTGAGGAGTGATCGTAGTGGATTTAAGTTTAACACAGCGAACGTAGACGTGGTTAACCATGTAGTTCAACGTAGTTGTAAACGTAGTACACACGTAGTTGAACGTAATTGCCAGTTACTAAAGTTAATAATACCTTAGTTAACCCATCCATTTTGCTCATATAAGTAATTTCTTTATATTTTATTTTACATTTCCTCAATAAGGCCTAATATCAGAGATCATCAATGTAGAGAATAGTTCAATTAAATTCATTTTTAATGTTTTGGAACTTTTTGTTGTTGTCTATAACGTTAAGACGAAATCTGCTGCAAAACAAAATCTGCCCTAGGCAACACAAGTTTAAAAGTATTCCGACCAAACCTGTTCAAACTGCAACAGTTTTCGGATGTAATGGACGTTTGATATTTGAAAAATTGAAATGATGTAGTTATATTTCCGTCACCTATCTGTCAGACAATCATATTGACTTGTGGGTTTATTATATCGACATGAAAATTGTTTCGGATGTTGTCGACTTCTCAAATATAAACTTTTCTGATGTTATATTGAATTCTTAGAAATTCTTACATAAAGATCTAAGAAGTTGATAGGATTTTTTCAGAGATATACCCCCATGTGGAGAGGGTGTCGAATTCCACCATTATTTTTTTGCTAAGACGTCAATTTTTAATAACATACAAAGAAGGTGTGAGATATGTTGAGTCATACTGCTGAATGACAGTAGCGCAACTCGCAAAAATCAAAACTTATAATAGAAAAATAACAACATTTAAATTTCTGTTTTTGTATATTTGTATTACATGTTGTATAATTTGTAAACCTATAAGCATGTGCTTTTGTAAATAAACTATCTATCGTCAAACTATCTATCTATATATAACTTAGCCGTATGACGGAAGTCACCACGGAAATGCACTGTTAACACTGAAAAAAATAACTACATGTATATATAAACTTTTGATTAAAGTGCAATTGAGATACCTATGGCCGTTATCCATTTGCGTTTGTATTTCTATGTTGGTGTTCACGCCAGATTCCAGAATTTTCCACAACAATATACAATTTTCTTTCAATTATCGAATAAATTTTCGGATTAATCATTCGATACCGCTGCTGGACGTTTTTTGCTGTCCAAGTGTGTCTTTGAGAAACGTTACTACTACTGCATAGTCTACATGCAAAAGTTTGCGCTCGATTTTCTATACATTTCATGGGCGGATTTAGAGGGAAGTCCGAAACCACCCCACCCCCGGAATTTGTAAAATATATACGATGATTTGCAGAAAAATAAATATGATACGCGCTCATTCAAAGGTTTTTTTTTCTACCAGTTTCACACCCCCCCCCCTTTTGAAAGAATATCTGGGTCCGTAAACGCATTTAACCAGGCCATACCCATTACATAATATTACCGTCTTTGGTCTTATAGTTACATAGAAATACACACTATCTGCATTAGAAAATAGCAAAAACACGTTTTATTGCTTAAATGAAATAAATGTCATGTGCAACTGAAAATAAAACGTAAGGGCCAGACTAGTAGTGTGGAATATTCGACAGAAAAAAAAAACATTTGGTGTCATTTTTATGTTTATGTAGATTCTATCATACATTCACACCAAACATCGACTTCTTAAATGTGAACCACATGAAACACGGATATTTTCTTTCCTTGGAAAAAATCCGCCAATGTTGTAGATTATAACCCTTAGTGATCAATATAATAACAGTGTTTTGAGAAATATTGTTATGTTTAACGCCCTTACTGTCATTATCGTTTCTCTTCTTTTGTATAATTATAGCACTAGCGCGAAACAATCTAGCTCGAAACAAATGCGGTATCAGAATCGATATAGATAATTGTTAGTTGATCATTGTGAATAACATTAAAAACATTTACATTCTTGAAAGTGCTCGGTTGGATATCGATATTGGCCATTAAATATCATGATGTGTTCCTCTTTTGCATTATCTTGAGTCTTTCGGGAGAAAAATGTGATAAAATTCTCCAAAATAAAGGCATACTCATGCGCGGATCCAGAATTTTTTTGTCAGAGGGGGTCCAACCAAAAAAGGTATTTTTTTCTCTTAGACGAGGGGGGGGGGGTCCAACCCCAAAAATGCCCAAATATTACCTTTTTTTGGTAAAATTTTCGGATTCCAGGGGGGTCCAGACCCCCCCTAACCCCCCTCTGTATCCGCGCATGATACTAACTACAACATGTTTTAAGGAGAAATTAAGGAAAACCACATCGCATCCCATAAATTTGTAAAGAGACTGTTTATCTTAGTGAGGATATACTCACATCTTATCTTTCCAAACTTTGGTTAAAACAAATATAAGATATGATTCCGAAAATAATGCAAAGTGATACAATAATGTCATTAAACATACTGTGACTATGATTTCGTAAATAAACATACAAGATTGTTCATATTATCTTAAGTATAAATCACAGTGCTTTCAGCGAACACTTTATACAGTGTATTTACATAACATTACACTGCTGTGGTACACATAATGTCGACTTGCAAAGTACAATTTTTGTAACATTTAAAATTGCAAATTTATAATAGGAAGATAGGGTGCTCAATACTCGGTTATGCAATCTATACGTCCGATGGTTCTATAATCGTAATGAGAATGTAGGGGACTCCATCCTTGGTTATGCAAGCTATACGTCCGATGGTGTAGGGGACTCCATCCTTGGTTATGCAAGCTATACATGCGATGGTGTAGGGGACTCCATCCTTGGTTATGCAAGCTATATGTCCGATGGTTCTATAATCGTAATGAGAATGTAGGGGGCTCCACCCTTAGTTATGCAAGCTATACGCCCGATGGTTCTATAATGGTAATGAGAATGTAGGGGACTCCACCCTTGGTTATGCAAGCAATACATTCGATGGTGAAGGGGGTTCCACCCTTGTTTATGCAAGCTATACATCCGATGGTTCTATAATGGTATTGAGAATGTAGGGGACTCCATCCTTGGTTATGCAAGCTATGCATCCGATGTTGTTGGGGACTCCACCCTTCGTTATGCAAGCTATACATCCGATGGTGTAGGGGACTCCATCCTTGGTTACGCAAGCTATACGTCCGATGGTTCTATAATCGTAATGATAATGTAGGGGGGGGGGGGGGGTTCCACTCTTGGTTATGCAAGCTATACATCCGATGGTTCTATAATCGTAATGACAATGAAGGGGGCTTCACTGTTGGTTATGCAAGCTATACGTCCCATGGTGTAGGGGACTCCATCCTTGGTTATGCAAGCTATACATCCGATGGTGTAGGGGACTCCACCCTTGGTTATGCAAGCTATACGCCCGATGGTTCTATAATGGAAATGAGAATGTAGGGAACTCCATCCTTGGTTATGCAAGCTATACGTCCGATGGTTCTATAATCGTGATGAGAATGTAGGGGACTCCATCCTTGGTTATGCAAGCTATACGTCCGATGGTTCTATAAACTTAATGAGAATGTAAGGGACTCCATCCTTGGTTATGCAAGCTATACGTCCGATGGTTCTATAAACTCAATGAGAATGTAGGGGACTCCATCCTTGGTTATGCAAGCTATACGTCCGATGGTTCTATAAACTTAATGAGAATGTAGGGGACTCCATCCTTGGTTATGCAAGCTATACGTCCGATGGTTCTATAAACTTAATGAGAATGTAGGGGACGCCATCCTTGGTTATGAAGGCTATACAGCCGAAGGTACAATAATCGTAATGGGGAAGGTAGCAGGCTTGACTATTGGTTATGCTACTGCTAGCTATAAAACCGATGGCTCGATAATCGTAATGGGAAGGTAGAAGGCTCGGCCTTTGTTTATGCTCACTATTCTCGAAGTCGGCCTAACGTCACTGTCTCTATTGTTCTACGTAGATACCCGAGGTGTCTGTCAATGATAGTAGTTGGGGTAAAACTCGGGGTTTATCGTTAGCGTCAATACAACTCAAAGTTTTTCTGTATCATTTGTAAAGGGTTTTGTTATAAACTTCGATCGGAAATCTGTAAAACATGTATTCCAAATTAAGCCGGCGTGGCCTCGTACGCGTGGTATCGCGTTCGTCTCTTGATCGGGAGGCCGGGGTTCGAGTCCCGCTCTGGTCATGCCGGTGTCCTGTATTTCGGATGAGACAGTAAAAACCGAGGCCCCGTGTCGTGGTATGAATGGCACGTTAAAGATCCCTCACTGCTTCGGGTGGGTCCGTTGCAAAGGTTAAAATTTGTATGCCCCGCATCAGGCAAATGCCGTCACCATATACGTGAAATATTCGTGGTGTGACGTTAAACAAAAATCAATCAATCAAACAATGTACATGTATTCAAAATTTACTCATTTGAATGATAAAATATTTTAATTCTTCATTTTTACCAAAATTCCTGTCGGAATACGCATCATGTTGCTCTCTATGATAAAATCCGATTCTTTACTCCAAATGTTCCGAATGCCCGTTATCAAATACCCGTATGTCCGACTTTGAGAACACATCCAATGAATCAATGTTCGTAGTGGGAGGGTAGCGGGCTTGACCCTTTGTGATGCGAGCTAATGGTTCGATAATCGGAATGAGAATGCAGGGGGCGACACACTTGGTTATGTTGGCTATACATCCGGTGGTTCGTTAATCGTAATAACCATGTCAAGGACAAACGTGGTTCAATGGAGAGCCTAAGCTGACTGTATAAATTTTACAAGGGCGCTCCAGCCCAGATAAGAATTTGTAAAACAAAACATTGGCGGATTTAAAGGGTTGCAACACCCCCTTCCTCCGTTTTGGTCGAAAATTTTTACCAAAGAAAGGTAAATTTCGACCATTTTTAGGGCTGCAACCCCCCCCCCCCTCCAGATTAAATAGTGCAAAACATTAGTCATAGGAGTTGCAAACCCCTCTTTCAAAAATTTCTAGATTCGCCTATGCAAAATTAGCATGTCGACACCACCATTGTATGTGGACCAAGATCTAAATATCAACAAAGAAAAAATTGAATACCGTTTACAAAAGTTCTGTTTCTTGATCTAGCCGTAGTTAGCTCTAGTCAATTAAGTTAACTTTTGTCTTTAGCAGATTCTAAGATAATAACCCTATGTAACCACTTTATATGTCGAAATGTGATATACATATCATTGTTTATGCTGGTTACCCAGACGATTTACTGTATTTGACAGATTGGCATGCATCTCATTGCGTCCGTGTTGCAAAACAATATACCTTACTTGGTTCTCGTTTGGAATTAATAAAACATTCGTTGAAAGAGTGAGCCTCTTTTAAAAAAAAAAGTAATGTAAGATGCAGTCAGATAAACTAAGGCAACTGGTATTAGATTTTATACGATTTTATTAATATCTATGTATGACTTTATTTTTCTCTGTTCATGTTGTTCAAACAATAATGTCCCCTTACAGTGTACGTCTTCTGCTGATTTCTTTGCTATGGTCTACTCTTTGTTTTGGGTATTATAGCAACAGATGTATTTATTGCCCTGTGTTTCCTGATTACTCATCTCATCAAAGACCTCTGTAATTACGAGTAGATCTCTCAGAAACATCAACATACAATATTGATGAACATTCCGAATGGTCATGACGGGTATGCGTGTTTATATATATTGAACATAAATATTTATGGTTGTTTTTTTTTTTCCTTCAAGAGTTAAAGGATAAAAGAACTGGCTACAGCTTGAATGTCGACACCTACACTGATGAACCGTGGTCACGAGAGAAAGGTGAAATCAAAGCGTGGTCGTCTGAAAAAGAGAAAACACTACACGACGGGTAAGTCGCTATTTTCACCACAACAACAAAATCGAAACCGAGTTTAATAATTTGGAAGAACGTGGATTGTTTAAAGTAATGTCTTGACATACGGCTCAAGTGTGAAAGGAGACGTATTCCACTGAAGGGAAGGACATATATTTCATTGTTTGAAAAACAACAAACTCTATTGTGATTGTATCAAATAATGCTAAATCTAGAAGAATTATATATAATAAGTAAAAGATATGTGGAAATGCCTATTTTGGGTGGTTAAGGTTGAAAAGATGGTAGGAGCAATAAACATATCTTATCTTGGATTCATTTATACGGCGGTATGTTACATACAGAAAATACAAGACTTGGCACTAGTCTTGGCATTATATAAGTATATATCCTTTTGCCTAACAAAAAAGAATATCTCTTCTTTAATCTCACATTGTTTATTCTCGTTTGCCTAGTCATAACTTTGCATTCACATCTCTCAAATTATTCAATGGTTCGATTTTGTTGATGGCCTTTGCACAGCTTCATCGAAACGTTTAAAAGCAATGAAGTACCTTATAACAGAATGACAAAATAATGATGCAACGATACCATTAACATCAAATGTGTCTGTTTTCAATACCATCACACATTTGGCGAATCAAAGAAAGGGAAATAAACTTAACCAAAACATGTACGGGAATACTGAATAATAAATGTATCTGTCTACGAACGCCCTCGCCATTATCACGACAATGATTACAGAAAATCAGGAAACTTTTATGAACTGGCCACCAAATAAATGTCTACCTAATGTGAAAGACAATTCAAAGTACATGTATTTCAAGAGCAATTTTACATTATATTCCTATATGCGAAAAAACAACCACCGTAAGTAGGAGAGAAATCATCAACATACTTGATCAATCGTAAAGATTATTTAAAAAATATACCTATATGCAAAAACAGTCTTTATATATATGTCCGAGCGAGAACAGACTTGAGTGTGATTTATCTGTCCAGTGCCAAGTGCTTATCCTAAGGAAGACGCGCACGCGACTCCTGCTCTGTAAAGTTGTAAATTCCGTATGAAAGGTCAATAATTCCTCAAGTGTCCAGCGGTCAATTCCTTTGTGTCCTGTGATAAATTCTTTATATATTCAGTGGTAAATTTCGTACATGTATATATGTATGTCCAGTGGTAAAATTCATCAATGTCCAGTAATATATTCCTTGCATGTCCCACTCTTTAATTCATAAATGCCCTGTATGTCCTATCGTAAATTCCTTATTTATTGAGTGGAATTTTTCCTACATATTTAGTGATGAATCTTAAGTGATAAATTTCTTTCTGTCTAGAAGCAAGGAACTCTATACATGCATTGATCAATTTAGTGATACACATTGGTGGACGCAGTAAGACGAGAAAACTACAGAGGTTGCAATCTTCCTCTCTTTGGCAATATTTACAAATAGATTGTCATTGTGTATTCTTTTATTATATTTTTGCTTTATGGACTTTTTTTTCACTGATTTTTTTTTTCAATTTATGCTTTGTTTTGTTTTCTTTTATTTTTGCATCGTTTTATTATTTTGTTTCTGTTATTATAATAATAATGATAATAATAATAATAATAATAATAATAATAATAATAATAATAATTATTATTATTATTATTATTATTATTATTATTATTATTATTATTATTATTATTATGTTTTTGGATGGGGGTCTTGATTCCCGAAGTTTTCGAAATTTAACGCATTTGACCTGGATCTCTTCAATTTTGATAAAGGTCATTCCGAATATGTGGCGACGCATTGGATTTCCCATTTTTCAGCGGTGACGCTCTTAATTCCAAATTTGTACAGTTGCCATTCACTAGTTTTCAGATGCTTTCGATTAACAGGATTTTTTCAATCAGATAAGAAAAGTGAAGATATCAACTCAATACATATTTCCTAAAAGAATATAGCATTGCCTCTTGAAATCTGTAACTTGAATACATTATTTATTTGTACATTTAAAAAACTTGTATGCACTTAAACGTAAATAAGATTATCCCCTAGAACATAAAATAGATTGTCAGTGAACAAATGAAAGCATCAGGATTGAATTTAGTTTGACCTTCACCTTTGGACGGTCAAGTCTGGATGCTTTCCCCGTTCGGGACATGTCAATATACATATACATTCTGATTTGATATAGACATGCCCCTGATCTTCGTGTCGTGTGTGTGATCGAGTTAGAAATAAATCAGAAGAGATTGTAGTGACTTGCTTTCAATAAAGTAATTTGAAGGAAAAGTGGTAATAACAACATATCAAATACTCCTCGTCCTCCTTTACACCCACCCTCCCTTCCACCAGATTACTTTCATATTCTTTTATATTTCATTTACAATAAAATTGATAGAAATTACGTCATAGGTTGTTATGTACTTTGAATTGCCAAGGAAACGAGCTATTTATATCTCTTTGATGTCGGGCTTCACTTCGGTGGGTAATTCTCTAGGGACGATAAGTTGGCGCGTCTCGTCATAATTTTGTTTAGTCATTATACCATGACGTTGAATGTATTTTAATGGACTGGGTTAATGGGAGTTTTGATGGAAGGATCTTAAAGTAAATTCATGCTCGAATGCCATCTAAAACTAGTATCTTTGCAGGAGCCATTTATGTTAATCAGACATAATCGCATTTTGAAAAGTTGATATTTGGGAAACGCCTTTTTTCACAATCGTGATTGACCACAACTAAAGCGTATATAAATTACTAGGAGATGCCGCTTGTGATCCAAAGTATTAATACTTATACATATACTTAAATATTATTCAGACAATATAAATACACAGCGTTAAGCTCAACATAAACAAACAAACATATATATATATATATATATATATATATATATATATATATATATATATATATATATATATATATATATATATATATATATATATATATATATATATATATATATATATATATATATATTGATGTTATATAATAAATAAGTTTATTGACAAAAATGTTGAGAATTATTATAATCGTACAATGTGTCATTCATGAACTTGAATTTAATGTAGATTCTAAGTAGTCCTCCAAAGGGAAGTCTTCTACATTAAAAGTGAAAGAACACAAACACTCTGTACTGCAATTTTTCGACCATGCCTATGTTTCAAAAATACATTAGCTTTTCATTAGATAATGTATTTTTAAAACATAGACATGGATTTTACATAGATTTATATTTGTCATCTCTTGTATTGCTTGATAAAGGCCGTGAGGTCGAAAATTTGCAGCATAGTTTTAGTTTTAATTTAATGTTTCTTAATTTAAAAGCATGTTTCAAGATTTTCCAAGATTGCATAGTATTATTTGAACTGAGTAACTTCACAAATTTAAAGACAGAGGGTCTTCTATAATAATAGGGTTTCAAACATTTAGTTCTTAGTTCAAAAAATGCGGGATATTTCAGAATAGAATCAAACTCATCTTCAATGTCAGATTTACAGATGTACAAATTCATCTTTCAATCGGAATATTTTTATATCTGCCGGTTTCAATATCTAGACAATGTGAAGAAAGATTTATTCTACAAACAAGTGTCTTATATTGAGTATAGAGAGGTTTTGACAAGTAAGACTGCAAGACGACATGGCCAATAAAGTGCCTGTATAAGGAACATTTAGATGACGTATTCAAATCATTCATGATATTCTGTTTATAAATATCCATCAATCTTTGTTTCACTTCTAGTACTATAACTTTCCCATTTATACTGCTTGCGTTTAACCAAAAATCGCCTATAGCAATTTCGTATAAGATTCTTTTAACATAAGACAAACAATTTTTACAGTTGGATTTCAGGATCATTTCTATGATAGGCATGTGTCGTGTATAATGATGACGGACACATAATTGTGTCACTGTTGTCTTAAGTCATATGCTGAAGACATTTCATCGTTAAGGAGACTATATCAGAATGTGTCCCCTTTTTGAAAACAAATTCACGTTAGCATCCATGCAATGTTTCCCTCCTTTTGATTTCCCTGTTATACTGCACAGAATATCTAAAACAATATGTTTCAAATATCATATACACAATTAATGTAACTTGCGTTTTTTCCAAGAAGGCAAGAGTGAATCATGGTGTCTTTATTAGAAAGAATATGTGTTAATGAAACATTAGAAGGCTTATTCAGTACAAATACGCGCTCAAATCGATATGGATGTACTTGTATTTAGATCGGACAGCTCTATGTTGGATTCCGGTTTGCTGTTTTTAACCTTTGAAGTGCAACATCTCGATTTATAGTCGATAAAAAGTGAAATATGTATTGAAAAATAAACCGCAATCAATCAAACTGGAATGGGCTATTGATTTACACATATAATTTCAATGTGCTGCATGTTTGATATTTCAATGATAGATACTAGATCTATAGATATATGTATCGTAGCATTTTATACGAAATTTGAGCAGTAATGTAAGCACATATTTTAAAACTGTTGTTTTTTCCCTATTCGACTAGTAATAAGGGGTGCAGATATGTATTCCTGGAATGAGTCTGAAATATCTATCACATATAGATAAATGATTACAAGAGTAGTCCGATTGTTCCCTCCTTTCCACCAACCATTCCAGAGGAAGGGAAATTTATAAGAGTTGTCTTTCTTCAGTCGTAATGTAATCGATCATATCAGTATAATTTAGATAACGAACGATCCTATTGGCATGTCAATACGTATTAACCAATGAACTACTCCCTGACATATGGCTTTCGGTTGGTATGTTTTGAAATCGTCAAGGCGCTTTTAGTAATCTATGCTATCTCTTTGTGTGTCGATTTAAAGCATATCACGCTTTGTGATCCGCATGTCGAATGGCTTATAAACTTTGAAAGTCAGTGCAATGCAATGAATAAAGCCGAGGATATCCAAGTTTGAATTAAAATGGCCGAAAATCTTAAAGCACTGGGTAGACCGGTCAAGAAAAAAGCGGAATCGTTTACTGTTGACTTCGTGGAAAGCAAATGTAAATCAACCAAACCAAGCCTTCAAGAGTCGTTTTTGAAATTCAAGAAAGAGAGACAGGTACGCATATGAAAACTAAGTTCTTTTGATTTTAATTTTAGTTATCCTTTCCTCTGATCATTTTAATTTTGATTCAAACTCAAAGTTTGAATTTCTTCCTGGGTCATTTGGGCATCATCTCACAGGGTTTATTTAAAAGGCAGTGAAATAATTCCTTTTCTTCAGTTCCTGAGATAGCAGTATAATGATCATTAAAGTCTAGAAGATGCAGTATCTTTTGACCTGCACCCTATTTTTGCACTAGTTACTTGCAATGTCTTTATTTCATTATTTGGAAGTTCTGTACATTTAAGCCTAGAGTCAGATTTTAAGCCTAGCCACTCCTGGGGACACCTAGGGCTTTGTGTTATGTTATAATCAAGTCAGTATGATGCAGATTATAAAACCCATATTGGCTAAATATCAGTGTCCGCGAAATTCGTCGGACCGAACGGACAAATGTGTGATCGGTCTGATTTGCGCGTTTTCTAGCCGGACCGGTTTGTCCGATGTTGCTTCCAACACTATGTATACCGGAAAGACGGAGTCTTGTAAGCACTTATACTATTTAATAACGACCTTTATATTTTGAGCGTTCCTGAGTGTACATGAATGTCTTTTCTAGCGAAATTAAAATATGTGGTGGGGGCAATCCCTGGAAAACCACTAAACAAAAGAAAATTGACATCGACGGACGCCGACAAAAAGGCGATGTTAAATACCCCATTGAAAATTCTTCAATTTTCTTTTTTGGTCAGACAGAAATGATTTCGGTCCTATGAAATATGTCTTCCAATAGGACCGAATGTCCTGTGGAGTTCAACAAAGTTTCGCGGACACTGAAATATACATCATCAATACATTTTTTATCAAGTAATATTGTTTTTAATACAAGAAACAGTGTGAAATAATATTCTGCTGCTTGAGCATTATGCCATTAATAAAGAGTGCAACCAGTCACCTACAGCTATAACCTAATTTAACCCAAGTGAAACTATAGAAATCTAGATGAAGCCTTGAAGGTTATATAATAAAAGGAAAAATATTCAAAATTGCAACTACTTTTCAAATTTTTAATATTTATTTGCAAGGCTCTCTAGGTCTCAGATGAGCGATATAGGCCTGCTTTGGCCTAGCGTAATTCTTAGGTGTATGAACTATAATTTGAAATCATTGTCTTTACGGTAAAGTATGTGCAGGGATCGAAATTAGCAGGCGTCCAGTAGTCAAAAACATCCTAAAATCTCTTTGGGCAACCTTGAATTTCAGTAACTTTAATGGAGGTCGTCCAAATTTTCTTTGAATTTGCCAATTTGACAACCCAAAATTTTTGCCAATTTCAAGCCCTGATGTGTAATATAGACTACAAATGCACATGTACAGAGGCAACCTGGATCATGTTACCAATAAATCCAAAATTATTTGCTTTTGTGTTTAAACTTTAACATACAAATGATATAATATGCTGTAACAATTCATGCAATAATGAATGTTTTGACTCTGGTGGTAGTAATAGTAATATTGAGTAGTAGTGTAATTATTACAATGTATATTGTTTATACAAGTACAAAGGACTAATATATAAACACATCAGCATATATCAACATGTCTGATAAACATAAGGAAATGTGGAGCGTATTAGCTCACTAGGTGTTGGGTGTTTAGTTGTCTTGAATTGTTACTGCCATAGATTGTAGTGTCACTCACATTATTAAAAGTGTATTCTTGTGCTAGGTGAAGATGATAGGTACCAGAAAAATCAGAAGACATGTACATCTTATTCTAACACACTACAGCTCTACACCTAGCTCATATACTCTGCATATATTTAGCATCTACATACATATACTTATGCATACATTAGTTAATTGTGCTTGCAACTTAGTCATTAGAATAATTGTGTTGTTTATAGTGAAGGTGACACAATTGCACTTGAAGAACTTGATATTATGTCAAGTTATGTCAGTTTACAAATTCTTTTTGTGCAACATTCATGGAATCAGGATCTGTTTATTCAGATAAAAGAAGCCTTTTTAACTCAACATGAAAATATTGACTGGGAAATTGTTCAGTTTATAACTGAATGGCTTTATTTGATTCACGGTTTACAATAGTACCCAGTTTGTAAACACTTTCATTGCACAACACATCAGGCATTTAAAAACTTGCAAGGGAATAGGGGAGGTTATATATTCCAAACAAGAAATGTGTATAAGCTTGTTACTTAATATTTGTTCAGGTGAGCAGTGACCATAGCACATACCAGTATATTTAATTAAATTACATTATGTTATTGTTTTCCTTCTTACATTGACACAATTGAAGCATTGTAATGTAAATCTCTAAAACGTAGAGGGAAGAGATGCATTTCTTTGTAATAACTATTTCTATAATTCTTTAGAGTTTAAAACCTAAAGAAAGTTAAGGAACACAAACACTCAGAGTGTTTGTGTTCCTTTACTTTTTATGTACTGGACTTCCCTTTGGAGGACTTCTTCGAATCTTTATTACTAAAGCAAGCTGCTTGAAGTCGATTTAAATCAGGTTGGTTGGTTGGTTGATTGGTGTTTTACGTCGCTTACAACAATTTTCAGTTATATCGCGACATAGAGCAGGAGGTATCCAACCTCTTAAACGTAGTGGCACAGTCAGGGAATCGAACCCAGATTGTTGGCACCACAAGCCAAGCGCTTAACCACTACACCAGGCTTGCCCCCTCGATTTAGAATAATACATATGCTTTCCTTGTTTAATCAGGAAAGATGGATATATATTGATACAGCAATTAAACTGAAGGTCCATCTATTCTTTACAATAATTGAATTACATCTCCAAGAAAAGTCCTATGTTGGAAGGATGTAAGCTTGTTTAGAGTGTAGTGTTCTTAAGTCCATGATGTTTAAAATTGAAACCTTTTTAGTGTGTATGGAAGTTAGAATTATCGATATTAATTTATACTCAGTATGCTATTATTCATGGGAGAAATGTGTGTGTACAGGTCTACGTCAGCTGGCGGGTTTTGTGTAACGGTACCCTTCAATTTCTGATTCAATGTTCTCCACATGTAGAAAATATTTCTATGAATGTCACGATTTCACCTGCCTAGGCCGCAATGCAATGGATCTGAATTCACGGATCCGATCCAATTATATGACGGAAGCCTTATGTTTTCATGAAACTCATTTTTTAATGAATATAAATCAGTCCTATCGCGCATTGTCACTGAATGAAATTGGATCCCTCCATTGTCCCATCGGCTGTATCCATTTCAGGGGGATGATACTGGTTTTGATCATATTTTAAAGGCAAATTAAGCTACGCTGAATGTTGACAATTGCGTAGCTGTGGGTATGCATTAAAGTGTAGAGTTGCCAATGGAGTATACGGTAACATATGCCTATAAAAGCTTCGGATCGATCCGAGGAAGAAAAGTAGAACTGGAAACGGCGGATTCATTAAGTGCTTACTGCGACCAAAAGGAACAAGTGCACTTGAAGACTTTCCGGTTCGATCCTGAAGAAAAAAGCAAAGGGAAATACATTGTGTGATCACTTTTCATCCAAAGCGTCTATCATGTGTGTATCGTAATATACAAAATACAGTGTTTACTGAAATACTGAAAATTTGTCTGTCATCTCTTCTGGCTCTAATAAGTATGTTTACAAATTACATATGTTTGCAATAATTAAAGATAAAATCAAGTTTAAAGGAAAGAGTTTTAGCCCACCTTATGAAATAAGTGGGAGATTATGCTATCGCCTTGTCGACGTCCATGTCCACGGCCGCGGCGGCGTCCGTGCCGGCTTTCACGAGGTTAAGATGTTTCTTTTCTTTAATACGAAGTGTAGGATGTTCAAACTTACACCAATGATGCATCTGTATGTGTTAAGGAGAAATTCTCGTTTCTTGTGTCTTGTTTTTGTCTTGCCTATATTTACCGCTCGAGTGAGCATGTCTGTCTGTCAGTCCATTAAACCTTGTCTGGGTAATATTTTCTCTATGCTTACTTCATAAAGCATATACAGAAATAACATTACCATGGTCAAAAACCCACGAGGGTGAACTTCGTAATTTTGATTACACTGTTTTTGGAAGGTTTGATGTGCATCATCGTTTACTTTTTACGTTTGTTGAAAACTGTGATACTACAAAAAGATTGACGATAAATTCAGTATCGGTTTTAAACAATATAACCCCCCCCCCCCCCCCTTTTATCTTTTTTTTTTTTTTGGAGAAAGGGGGAGGCGCTTTAAGTTTATAAATAGTAATTTAAAGTTGATCAAATGATCTTTTATTTCCGCTCATATGCAGCAATTTATCAGTTGAAGGTATCATACCCCGACCTTTTCAACTAAAATCCTCGATCCGCCGCTGTAGTAACGGGATATTTCGCAATATTGATACGTGATGCAGATTTTATATACGTACATTTGTGAACATTTCTAGATAGCTAAGTGTTTCATTGCCATTTGTCGGGACTGAGAGGCCCAGGCCACTGCATTAGAACCCATTGTAGCCTACTCTATCATCTCTGCGTGTATGTGTGATCCGCGGTCATAGTCAGTAAGGAAGTCCGTCATTGTAGAGAGTTTGCTCTGGGTACTCCGGACTGCTTCAACACTAAACACCGTCCGCCATCAAACAGACATAACAACACTGCTCTGGCAGTTCAATTTTTTGACAAAATGTGACTTTTGAATAAGTATCATTTTTTGATGATGTGTTATAATAACTATCTCAATGTAAGTTATTACCACCTTACAGTGTTATGTATGTTATTCCTTTGATCAGCGTAACACAAGCGGTAGCGTGCTTGACTGAGGGCCGAGAGGTCTCGGGTTCAAGCTGGGCCGCTGGTACGTCCTTTATCCTATCTTTCGGATGAGACAAGGAAAACCGATGTTTCTTTTCACGGCAAACCTCGGATTGTAAAACTTTTCCTGCCGCTGCTTCGGTCTAAATTTCTGTGCATTGTCGCAGGTTGGTGCCGTCACCATAGTGAAATTATCTTGTATGGCGTCGAATATTTCTGTAGTGTAGCACAATTCAGCTACTCATGTAATAAGAAATCTATGTTCGTAGATGATGCAAGCATACATTAATGACATTATTAAATTGTAAACGGGTCATATACGCCGTTTCTTATCAGGACACACGTCTGTCAATCAAATGAAACGGGGAAAGATACAATTTCTTATTCATCGCACTGTATCAGGTTCATATAAACTAGATCGACATTGAGTAAAATAAACTGCAAATTAATGACACCATTTGCATTGATTTTATTTTCACTATTTTCATCTTTTATCTCATCTTGACTGAAGAGAAGTCATACAACGGGGGTAGTGGACCATATAGATGTCTTATCGCTCTATGTTGCGGCGTCTCGTCTGTCGTTCACCTGGATACATGCCTTGGGCTCTTATCGCCATGGCAGGTCCATTATTACAGGACTTTGATGTAAGGGCACTAGCGGGGCCCACAGGTGGCCAATGGACCTAATATCAATAGGAGACAATAGTATCATATCTAATATTTATCATCCTGGTATGGTTGCCGGATGGCAACAAACTCAATAATAACAGACGACGTAATATCATCAGAGTAATCGAATTTATGCCGGATACAAGTGTATCACACATTAATAATTAATGTCTCACGGAAGTACACGGTAGCTGTTTTACTGTGAATCATTTGATGAGAATAAACAATGTCCGTAAAAGAAGTATGTCCCGAACGCCACTGCTCACGTACATGTATCGTATTTAAGTAGCACGTATCGTATTTAAGTAGCACGTTCTCGTACATGACGTGACTACTTGTTAAAATTTGAATTGAGTATACCGAAAGGTGATGGTCCTCGACTGTAAATAGCATTTTGTGTCAGTTAACCGTATGTGTGTTGGTTCTTCACTGGACATGGCATTCTGCGCCAGTTACCACACGCTTTAATCAATTTACTATCCATGATTTGCATTCTCGGGGGATCTCGCGTTGATACATAGTCTCAATCTTTTGTCCTTACGCCTTGAAATGTTTGAGTATTAGAGATACAATTTCTATGAAATCAAAGAGCTTTGGATCTCATTATCAGATTTACTCACAATGGAATCCACTATGTGAACAAGAGGTTTGTTTTTAAAGGAAATTAGAAGCAGTAAAATGGAGCTATAGTCTGAGAAGTTTCCAGTCCTAACGGCATCGCAAACAATTGGTATAATGGCTACGATTGTACAAAGGAAACCTTAGGATCGATTTGTGTCGTTTGTGTTGTGTACAGAGTCCATGCTTCTTTTGAATGTTGTCATACTGAAGATTTGAGGGAAGCTTTGTGTTACCGGTAAATACTTGAAGTCAGTATAGGATGGTTGCTAGGGAAACTTGTTTTCGGATGACGTATATTTATTTACTAGCAAGCAAAGGTAATATATGATACTATACATTAGGATGTAGGTTTTCATGAGTTTCTCTATTATCTATAAGGATATCTACATGTATTATTTAAATAGCTCATAACAGAGTGTAGAAATTCTACATATTTATAAATACCATTGTTTACAAGCTCACTTCACGTGTTTTATACTTGTTAAAGGGGCAAGACAATGATAGATTTTTGTCTAAAGCTATTTCACGGTTTGTTGTTCCTTTGAACTGGGATGACCCCCATCATCCGGTCATTGACGGGCTTGGTCATCATTTTGTACGTTACAAGTAAGAGGTCATGTATGTTAACCATGGACAAAGATACCGCAGTGACAATGACTTTTTAACTTGGACTTTCTTTTTCCGTTAACTCTTTGAAGAAGGGAAAGACATTTGACTTAGCTGTAGGGCAGAAGTAACTAAGGGCAAGATGTACAATAAAACTTTGTAACAAAGTAATGCAATATGTGCAGCGACATTACAAAAATATTGATTGTACGACAGATGCGATACCCACAAAGAACGGTCAACTGAGTAATATTCGGTACTCATTTGGTGCAGTTAATTAGTTTACAGGACAAAACGGATTGTCTCTTGGTTGTGGTTAGTGAGATACCAGAATGATACTCATTCTAAAATGAGAGAATTATAAATGTGTTCATTATTTAAAATAAGCTCATAGACGCATAAAAGTAAGCTCATATACGCATAAAAGTATTTCTGCAATTTTATTTAAATGCGAGTCTGTGTACCAGTGTATGTTAATGACGTCGTCTTTGTCTAATTGGTTTACAAACATTTAAAAACCGCTACTGATTTCTTTTCATTTACGAAAAATTTAAGGAGTGCACTTCATTTATTGCATTAACGTAGTTTTACACAATGCACTTCCATGTCGTGCCATGCTATAGTTGAAGTCATAAGGTTAACGTAAGCGAACTACATTCTATGAAAAATTGCTATATGCAGAAAATGTATTACGATAATTGCCAATTACCGTAATATTATAGACTGAAACGAATTGACGAGTAAAACAGGGTATAATGAAGTTATAACATTCAGTATTTAAGACCATTCAAGTGAAAAACGCTATACATGTATTTGCATGATTGTTAACATTGCGACATGTTTATTTCATTGTGTACTTGAGAAGCATTCTTAGCATGCCTCGTAGTCATACTTGTTCATATTAACTCCTGCTCTAATGACATCTTCACATTCAACACCGAGGGACCTCGGTTGCCGGGTAAAGCGTTACACTAGAACTTGTTAAGCCTGTCATCTCTTGTAGGTCGGGGTTCAGTCTCTGGATGGGTCAGCTGGTAAGGTCTGACAGGGTACATATCTAAGGATAACGAAGGTCGTCATTTGTTTCAGCGTCCATCACTCAACTTTGACCATCACCATAGAAATGAAATAATACAGCTGCACGAAATTAAACAACAAATAAACAACAATAAGTGTATTATTGGTGTGTTATGAGATGGTATCTTTTCTTTATTAAGTATAAATCAGTGAATCGGTGTATCACGAATCTTAAATTGTAAAGGTGCATGTAGTGTATTGATGATTAGATCAAATTATTTCATTTTTCTGTCGACCGTTTTGATATATGGATTCGTATATTGGTTACCGAAACTTTACAGAATGGAATGTTTATAAAAATTCTCGTTAGAATCAGCACTGGATCAATAGATATCCATTCACAACGACTAGTACTGCGTCAGGGCAAAGAGAGCTTGGTACTTGAGTTGGCTAACAGATCTATGTTGTGACGCTGTGTTTGAGCAAGGGATTCGCTGCTTTGTCCGCTGTAAACTCCGGTATTAAGGTTGACATAACGACCATATATACGAATACCTCTAATGACTAGAGAGCAAATATTGACAGAAGAGTTTTACAACCTTCAATATACCCAACTCGAGATTTACCTTGAGCCTAAACACAAACTAAACATTCCCATCCTTTGTTTGGGAGTAGAAATGGTCTTTAGTCGCGGTATATGATATTTTCTGCGCGTTCTGACTTGACATAGCAGGAAGCAGAGACGCTAAGGGTGATTAGAGAAGGACTTTTGCTCCATTAACACACCTAGCGTGATGATTTTTACAGGTAATTTTTGAGAAGTGTAGTATTATAAATTAACGATATTTTTCAGAAATTGCTCATGATCACTGGCATTCTTCTTAACAGATTAAAATGAGGGTATTAGGCATGTCAAATGTAATCACAACCTTCGTTTAGGTTTAATTTCATTCGTATTTATTGAGCATTTCAGGAGGTAAGTGTATTGAAGAATAAATAACTGTGTAACGTGGTTGTTAACTCGGGTATTGTATAAATCTTCGGCACACATAACGGGTCAGTACGTGGTGGAACTCGCGTTTATGGCATTACTCATGTTGACTTATTATCTGTGGTCTTTTTATCTCCTGGTTCGCCTAACTGTAGGATTCTCATTTCTAATAATTTTGGGTGTGGTTTAAATTTAATCTTATTTTACGCTAGGTCACTGTCAAGGCATTCGTAAGCCAGTCAATTCGGGGGCTTTTGATACTTGATTACTCATGTGTCACAATTTTTCTCAAATTTCCACGGTGGACTATTTGAAAACAGAAAAGGACAAAATCATACGCGTTGAGAGGCATGTGCATTAAAATGACTTCACACACTTTTGTGTCTAATGTAGAAGAAACGACAAATATTTATTTGATCTTAATGTATTACGGAGAAATGCCCGAAGTAAATTACTGGGAACCTTTATTGTCACGTCACTGCCATTGATGCTTCAGCCTCGAAGGAAATCAGATAATTCACATCAACATGAAAGTACGAGCTTGTCATTTGTTGAAATTGCAACGCGCGTGTGAATAACTTACAGACATACGAAGCCTTTACCGAGAGTACATGCTAATATCCTGAATCCGTATGTCTTTTAAAGAAAAGTTTGTGAAATGGACGTTCATTTATCTTTTTACGTCGTCCTGATTACCGATTGTTTTGTTGTATTTTGTTATCTTGTCGCCACGGTGGTGCTTAAAAATAGTTGTTATAGTAACCGGTAAGAGAGTCGGCTGATATTTATTAAACAATATATGGCTAGGATGCTCAGTGGTGTGCGTCGAGATGTTGTTCTCCAATCGACCGTGCTATCATTCCGCGTTTGTTATTGGTGTTACGCATACCATATTTATGGTCCATGATGGATTTCAATTGTGTAAATTCACATAAAACAGCCTACCGTAGAAACAAAGGCGTCCTGTATAATGTTACATGCCCTCATTCAATTCGGACTTCGAGGGGGAATTATGTAGGATTTTACAAATTCTTTGAACCACAAAATACAGGTAAGGTTCGCATCTGTGTGGGCTTCGGTTTAAAATTAGATATAAGATTAGGAATGTGGACTATAATGTGAACTTTAATGACTTGAAATGAGAAATGGAAATAAGTACACTAGTGAGATTTTGAGATTGCATGTATATGAATGGGCTTTACATTTTGTAGAATTCGTGTGAAAAAAGAATTAGATTTTTACATTTTGATTTTAACATTTTAACATATCCGTGATAGAGTACGTTTCAATGTAAAATGTGATGAGAGAATGAGTGTCGATCATTCCTTTGATGTTAACTGTAATATTTGACGAAGAATTTATGAGAATATTATTTCATGGTCGGGCAGTGATGGATCGTGGAAAGTGAAACTTGTTTGTCGGCTTTTTGATAAATCTGAATTATGCACGCACACCCATAATAGGATCTGAGTCAGTGATTTTATATGACGTTTTATCAAATATAATCAGGCCATGCTTCACTCAGGATTCGTGTGGATTCTTGGGGCTTCCGCCAACGGAGAATACTGAATTATGTGACATTTTACATCCACTCGCAGAAATCTTTTGTCGTTAAAAATGTAAAGGCTCATGTCATTTTAACCTGAAATGTTATCTCGAGATATTTTTGCTGTTACGGAGATAATGTACAGTTGTCACTGAGAAGAATTGGATGTGTAGAAGTTATTACGGGTACATATATTTCGAGTACTGACATTGCATAGATTATAACAAATTTTACGTGTTATTAGATTCATTTCTATATATCTACCTTTAGCTTTTGGCTTCACTTGTGCACCACATACTTTTGGAATTCCATGGGGCTGACACGTCATCTTACCAGATAGCATTAGACTTTGCGATCCCGCCTCTAATACTGTCAGGTAAAGATGTCGCATCAGTCGCCAGAGCGCCATCTGTTGTTAGTACTTTCTGCACTTTAGCTAGATTGCACTTTTACTCACTATACTTATATTATTGTCTTGATCATTGTAATTGTTGTATTCATGTCTTGGAGGTAAGTGTAAGTTTTAATGATATCTTCTATATACCTATATGAATATATGGTGTAATAAAGACACTTTAACTTCAGAGATTGTAGGTGATTTTATTTTGTAAGGTTAATTCTGTAAACTTTTAGAGAAAATGAATTCAGTACAATCTTACAGTGATGAATTGAAGTTTTAGCTACAGCTGTCCCCCTAATTATGCCTATCATATCAATTGTTGTCATTTTCCTTGATAAAGACGCGGGCAAGCAATGTCTGAAATGTCATGGAAGCCAGCTGTAACATAGTCCCGAGCTTTTGTGTTAAAAGTAAACGAAATTGCAGCGAACATCATTGTTTACTAATATGACAGTCATTTACTATCTTCAAACGAATTTAGTTCTATGTGGTTTTATAAATTTACATTCTATTTACATAATTGTCCTGTGTTCTCATCTGTAGTATGTGGAAAGCAATGCAGTGATTTGCCTTGTCATTTTCATCATGTTAATTGATATTAAATTAATTATAATATTCTTTCTTTTCACCTTTCTGTCTAAGAATCAAAGTGAACAGTTTAATTGTGAAACCTTATGAACCGCTAAGTATATGTAAAATTCCTTTTGTGCCCCATGCGCGCAAATTTAGTAAAGTAACATTTATTTATGTAAGTATTGCGCAAGTATTGCCTCCGAATGTTTGTTCGAGATAAAGCCAAATCGCCCACGTTCACATTGAGTTTTTGCCATAAAAAGGACATGTACTTCCTTGTTCCAGTGATAAATCGGCGGTTTGTTGTACAAATAACTCGAAACGCTTGTTCAGTAAAATCATAAAATATTTAATGTTTGACAATATATGTATAAACGTTTACAAAGGGATATTGTCGTTATAAAAGTCTTTGAAGTTACAAGTGGAATTATTTTTAGTAGGTTGAAGTAAAATTTGTAGATAATATTTTTCTATGAATTATTTACCACTCTTTTCCTTCAAATCTGTAGTTGTAGTAAATCACTTCTCATTAACATTTGAATCACTAGCTCTCATCCTGGTCATTTCATCACCATGACGACACAGATTGGTTTCTTTGTCCGTTATGAAGGTGCAGTTTGCCATTTGTATACTGTTAAAGAATTAAGAATTGTATACATTGATGTAAGGCACCGGTTGTGTTCTATCGTCTCTCCAGTGACCAGAGGTGGTGCCCGGATGCAGCTTGTGTAGTCTGGATGGAAACAGATATACAGCTTGGCTTCTGGGTCCACCAACATGAGCAACTAAGGTAACCTCTGCATGCTATCCTGTTTCTCTGGCTTTGCATGGTTTCACATAGCGTCTTTCGATATCTTGTATTTCAGTATTGCATACTATTGATATATACCCCAGTGTCGTGTATCATAGCTGAATTATCTTTCCTAATGTAGTGTAGAACTTGTATTTATTTTGTGTAAAGTTTGTGGAACCTGTTTATGTTTTTTTTTTTCTTGAGAGAGGATTAAAATTTTATTAGTCAAGCTGTTACATCTATCAAAGGAGTACTGATTGCTTACAGTGTATCAAACATCAATCATGCCAATTTAGGTTTGATATTGATCATGAAAATTTTCCTAAAAGAATTCAGTAAGGTTTAATATATGCATGTGTAATGTCAACTGAAAAAAATATCTTATGCATATGTAGGAAACACACATCAGGACAGAAGCAAAGTACACTGCAGTATTAAAATGAGTTATTAATGAAAGTAGTAAGAATTATAATGTTAATTTCTCATAAAGTCGATTCGTCATTATGAACGGCACTCCGTCATGCGATCAATCAGCTCTGTCGTCATTAGACGACAGTCGACACGTGCTAGAATGGTATGAACTCGGTAACGCTACGCTCGTTCGTCAATGCCGACCGATCATCGGTAGGATTGTTTCCTACATCTTGCAATATTTCTCTGAAGTGTTATTAGCTGCAATGTCACTACGCCTGCGCGTCAAAATCCAACACCTGTATTCAGGGAATATTTGTATTTTTTTTTTGTATGATTTGTTTCTGTAATATAAACAATGTTGACGCGAAAAATATGTTTCACCATTTGGCATTGAAAATTTCTTATTCAACATTCAGCATCTTCAGAATCGAAGGCGGTCCTGTCGGTTTGTCTGTAGATCACGACTGAGGGCGCTGTAACGACTTTTAGCTGCTCCACTGTACACACACACGCCTTCATATTTTCGTGCGCCGACGTGGCTCATTCCATGAGGTGCTTAGCTCGGGACCGAAAGGTTCTGGATTCAGATCCAACCTGTGCCTTGTCTTTCGGATGAAACAATAAAAACCGAGATCCTATGTCATAGTAGACTTGGCACGTAAAAGATCCTTCACTGCTTCGGGTGGGACCGATGCATAGGTCTAAATTTCTTTGTTTTGCATCAGGTAGACGTCGTCACCATGTGATTACGATGATCCCAGTGTCATGTAAAACATGAATCTAACAAATAAACATATTTACATAAGGTTTATTGTTGTACCAAATTAACATCTGTGTTGCATTTTGAGGTCAAGCAAAAGCTTTAAGATAACAAATTAACCAATAATTTGTTAGTAGAGGGAACCATCGATTGTTACCATTGATATTTTTAAGAACGTAAAGAGCAGTGCTGAGGATCATCACAACAGTTGAAGGATAGGGATTGCTATACGGATACGCCATATCTAGTCCTAAGTGTTGATATTGCGGCACAGTAAAGGTTTATAAAGCGGTTATGACTTTGTCGCTGAAGCGTTTCGGTCGTCAACAAAACACAATGTCCCGATGCTGTTCGTAAGTGGCTCTGGAGATACACAAGAGAACCCTTCAAGTGACGCGGACAAACCCGTGTGATGTATTAACCATTACCCCGACCAGTGCTGAGGGTCTGCTGGTTACTTGGCTTCTCACAGCGATTATCTGCTGTAAAGGAACGCCATATATTTATGAAAAATATGCTGTATGAATTGTATAAGGAATAGTATAGAGGTACCTTCTAGCCATCTATTGAAACTAAATAAAATAATAATGCATTAGAACAGCGTAAAAATGATGTCTTTTTCTTTGAAAACATGTATTTGAAAACTACTGACATAGCGTCGTCTCTCGCATGATTTCATTGAATAGAAGTATTTCATATGTGCCGGGGTGATGAAATGCTTATATGTAAATATAATCTAACTGAAATCAAGTCCAGGTATAGTGTATTTGAAAATTTTATGTCTAGCGCACAGAGTTCGATATCAAAATCAAATAAAAGCGCATGTTAAAGTTATGTTGAAAGATATAAATAAGAAATTTCCTCTGTCTTTTATCTCTTTAAATCATGAAGTACCTTTATAGGAGATCATAGTTAATTTACACTGACCTTGTCAGAATTCTTACTTTCTACACGATGTTCAATAAAGTCGAACCTGACAAGCCACAATTATATATTGTAAATTTTGATTTCCACTAATTATGACAGGTATTTAAACTTTATCATCTAAGTAAAAATGTCACGTCAATAGTCTGTTACTATTGACATTTTAGTGAATTTCTTACCAAGAGAACATAATGTACTTCTATTCAAGGAGGAATGCGTCTCTGATGGATTCACATTAGTCTTGAAGTTTACAGCTGACATTCTGTGACTTTTCCAAAGTTGTCAGTCTCAGTGTGTACATTAGATTTCCTGTCAGTTCGTTCCTCAGAAATATTGCCCCTAGACTGTAAGTCCATATATCATAGATATATGACAACTTTCCCATGGCTGTCAGTCCGTGCATTATACATATTTTGCTACTTTCCCATGACTTTCAGTCCGTTCCAAAGATATATTTGGCACTTTTCCCATGGCATTCTCATGACTGTCAGTAGGTACATTAACTGTAAAGTGGTCTTCGTTTGAGACTACAGTTAAAGAAGCTTTACAACATTAACTTTTTTACTGGGGGATATTTTAACTTAAAGTTTGCAATTAAGAGTAAATGCCCAATTATATAAGGATATGGACCCAGAAACAAAAAAAAAAAAAAAAAAAAAAAAAAAAAAAAAGAAGAAGAAAGAAAAAAAAAAACAAAAGAAAAAAAAACAACAACAACAAAATAAAACAAACAAACAAATAAAAAAGAAATAATAAGTGAAATTGGAAACTCATGTAATATCATTGCTATTTTAAAAAGCAGAACTGAACTTTTTTTTAAAAACAAAATATATTTTGTCCTGGAAACAGTATCCAAAAACGTTGACTATCTACATCGTAGGTTACCAGAACACAACATGTTGTCAGGAAGCCAGCATTTCAGATATGTGACGAAATATCGGAATAGTTTCTGTTATCAAGAAATACAAAAAATATAAGCATTAAATATCAATTTGAGTGTATTTAATGAAGTATACATGACCATCTGGTCGTGTAAAAAGTGTCGAGTTGATATACATGTATAAGTAATAAATAAACCAAACTTACCTGTACGTTGAAGTTTGATTGGGATTCTACTTTATCACGGCAAAGGTCATTCCGGAACTTTTCACATTTTCGACTTTTTCTTCAGAACAGTTGAACAGAATTTGATGAAACTTGGTATGCATGAAGTACTCATGGTCCCCTACAAAGGTTGTTTTTCGTCCAGATCCGTCAACAGGGGGCGCCACTACAGGCAAAAGTAGGTCACATAGGGTACCCTCCTTTAACAAACTTCTTCTTCAGACCGGAGGCATACAGAGACAAACCAAATGCATAGGAATGACCTAGACTGATGCATGAAGAAGTGTTGTTATTTTTGGTTCCGTTCCGAAATCAAATTTTTGACGTTTTTTCGACATTTTTTGGATTTAGTAATTACAATGCAGAAGAGTGTCATATTTCCTAGTTAAATGATGATGATGATTTCTTATGGACTATTTTGATCATAATTATGGTAAGGAATATTATTGTGAAAAAATTTTGTCAATATCTCAATTTTTTGATTTTTTTTATGAATTTTTTAAGACTTTCAAAAAAAGAGGTGGGGGTGGCCATTTTTCACATTTTCAACTTTTTCTGCAAAACTGTTCGAAGGATTTTAATAAATCTTGGTAGAAAAAAATCACTTACGATCCCCTTCAGCATCTGTCATTTTCGTCCAAACCTCTTTACAGGTGGTGCCACCACAGTCAAAAGTTGGTCACAAAAGAGTACCCTCCTTAGACAATCTTCTCCATACTGGCTGTATACACAGATAAATAGAATGCATAGAAATGATCTAGAGGGATGAGTGAAGAAGTCTTGTCATTTTGGTTCCCTTCCAAAATCAAATTTTTGAAGTTTTTTCGACATTTCTTTGGACTTGGTGATTTCAATGCAGAAAAGTGCCATATATTCTAGTTAATTTATAATGATGATTTCTTTTGGACTATTTTGATCATAATTATGGTAAGGAATGTTATTTTTAAAGAATTTTGTCAATATTTCAATTTTTTGATTTTCTATGAATTGTTTAAGACTTCCAAATGAGGGTGTGTAGAGACATTTCTTCACATTTTTAACTTCTGCTGTTATACCACATGAAAGATTTTAATGAAACATGGTATACATGAAGTACTATAGGTCCTCTATCAATTTTGTGCATTTCATCCAAATTGGTCAACAGATGAAGCCACCATGTTTGAAAAATTGGTCTCACAATGGTGCATATAATACCACTTGGTAGTTAAAATATGGGGAGTTTAAATCCAGCTGTGGTCAATTTTTTTTTTTCATTTCTTTACACATCTAAATAAGTTTTTAGATGTTTCTCAACACTCAACATATGAAATTAAGCCATTTTAAGTTGGATTTGGACAATATTTGAAACAATTGTTGTTCATGACCCAGACTTGAAATCAGTCAACAAAAGGCCCCACCTAAAGAAAATTACTAACTTGTTGCCCAGAATCACATCTTGCAGAGACAAAGCAAATGCTTAATATCAAAATCAGCTGAAGGGATGTGCAAAAAAACTGTTGTCGTTTTTTATTCTAGTCTGAAATAAAATTTGACATATTTTCAACATTTGTGTTGACTTAGTCACAGTAATGCAAAAATAAATAACTTCTTCCTTCCTGCATGACTGATAATCTAGGTACTCAAGTGAGCGATATAGGCTCATGTAGGTCTCTTGTTAATTTTAAATATCTGTTCAATAATTTTAGTACTAAACTATAGTCTTTGACTGACGGCATCCAAAAGATGGGTGCATCGTGGTAAACCCTCGCCCAGCAAAATACTGTACAAAATGTATACGTAATAAAAGATGCAAATTCTTCTGAATCCTTTTGTAGTAAGTTTGTTCAGTTTTGTTTCACGTGGC
The DNA here is from genome assembly GCA_035048485.1 of Pteria penguin. Lineage (NCBI taxonomy): Eukaryota > Metazoa > Mollusca > Bivalvia > Pterioida > Pteriidae > Pteria > Pteria penguin. The sequence goes on along the minus strand of CM068582.1, from coordinate 198,295 downwards.
TCAAGTATTCTGTTCTCATTGATCTGGCTGCGTTAGACGTTTGTTGATAATAAATAAATGAACATTTCTAACTTCTTAAAAATTACAAGGCCAATGATATTCGTTGAAATGTCTTCACCAAAATGGTGAAATTCAGGATTTGGGTTGTAGGACAAAGTCTATTGGTTATCTTGGTAGTAGAAAGTTTTCTTTTCTCCTTTCTGTTGTAGTTATAAATCATATGCATAATTATGAAGAACATGTGGACCTCTGTTACCTGAAACATTCTATTCAGGTGTCCTATGGGTCTTGTGTTGTCGGCTCGAGCATCATATTGAGTGTTTTCACACATCATATCATTCCTCAAGATACCTTCCGCGACTACCCCTCTAGACTATAAGATGTTCTGTCACCAAGGTATAATAACCTTTTTTTCTCTCCCCTTCCCCTTGTTTTTTTTTTTTTTTTTTGTTTGTTTGTTTGTTTGTTTTTGTTTTTGTTTGTTTGTTTGTTTTTTTTGGGGGGTTTTTTTTTGGGGGGGGGGTGTTCGCCTCCTAACGACCCTTTTCTCATCTATTCATTTCCCTGCCTGCATTTTCAATGTAATTGCAATGGTTCATTATTATTATTATTATTATTATTATTATTATTATTATTATGGTAAACTTTAAAACATCTACTATACTATCCCTGCAGCTCAACATGTGGTATCCTTGACGTTTATTTTTGCTTATTACGATGGTAACCATGTGTTTACCATAAGTCATAGGGTAACAAAATAATTAAACAAAAACGAAGACGGCTATTAATATCTGCTCAAGGACAAAAGATTTCCACCAAATTGCCCAATTACGACCACACCTTTTACTGTGTTGCGCCACCGACATGTAGTGAAGCGCAGATGACGTGGGATATTTTGTACCTATATCACTTTTAAGACGAGGCATTCCCGGCGAATCTACGATATGCAACATAAATTATGCTAATTTACTGCGACACACCACATGATCAAACATTCTTGAAAAGTGCAATACGCGTTTATCTACAATTTAAACTAATCAAAGTTGTCATATTGAGAGATATCGGGAGTGGATATCAGTTCATACTGCATACTTTTAGAGACCACATGCTTGGATTTCAGATGCATCAAGTCGAAAAGAAAAAAAATCTTGCTCAGGCTTCAACAAGGATGATTATTGAACTGCAGACGCTCTGTATACAAGGCTCCAATTTTAATAGAAATTTAATTTGTTTGTTTGTTGTTGTTTTTTCCTTGTTTGGTTTTTGGGGGTTTTATTCATAAGTTTTCCTTTTTCGTTTTTGTTTTCACGTCCCCTTAGATGTCGTATAATATGTTTGGTCCATCTGTCTATAAGTTTATTTGTCAATCTGTCTGTTGTTAAAAAAATTTGGTCATAACTTCTGAACAGGAAAGGAAAGGACTTTGGTATTTCACATGCGTATTTTTACGATGATAGATGTACCTTTTTTATTTGCATCAGAATTGTTTACCTTGACCTACTTTGACTACCGTTTGGGATTTGTTGGGAAGGGGGTGTTATGCAATTTAGAATTACATATTAAACCACTAGATTATATTTTGAGTGATAATAGCATATTTATCTGTGCATGTTTTCATATGTTTACGATGTACATATGTTGAAATCTCTTATGAGAGGAAATGAAGAAAGAAAAGAAAAGGACACCGTTCTCCCCCTTTTCATACGAGTTTGTGCTATATGACATTGTATTTAAAACTTTTTCACATTTTTATCAACACTTGAATAGCGGTCAAATATAATACAAGGTCTCAAATTTAAGCAGATTTTTGTTGTCTTTAACTTTTAATGTCAAAGGTTCACTTCCCACCATGTCATAAGTAATCAATTATGGCCTATTTGATAGATATTGAATTTAGGCTATCGATAGCCTAAGCCGAATAATTCCACTCTAATCCCACATGAATGGAGCGGTATGCAATTGTTTCCCCATACCGTACAAGGGTTATCACATGGCGACAGGGTCTTGTAAATTCGTTATCTGTTGATGACAGGCACGCGGCTGATACTCCACAAGATAAGCCGGGTATTTACGAGCAATGTATGCCAATACCCTTACTGGCTTTAGAGGGATCTAGCGACCATGTAGCATGCAAAGAGGTATCGAGAGACTTATTGTGGAGACATTGTGTGTGAGATGGGACAAAGGAAAACTGAACTTGTCTAATCGCGTGTTAAAGTCAAAGGGGGAATAGGTAGATGATCGATCGATTCAAATATCAGTCTTATTTAATGAATTCGTTTTATTTAATGTGTTTGAAAACCGAAGTAAAGGATTAAAATTGTTCAGAAATTCTTGAATATTTTTGCCCTTTTTGCTGGCAAATTTAAACAAGGAAAAATAAAGGGAAAGATATATCGAAGTAGCGAAGCGTAAAGTGACCCTGCCGAGACCTTTACTGATAATGAAGGGAGATGAAATCCAAAATGCAAGTCAGTCAAAGGTGAATCCGTTATCGAGGAGTAGATATGTGACACTCCATAACATTGCCATTAGCAACAAGGAACATTAAAGGAGTTTATCAACGTTCCTGCATTCAGAAAAAGCGCCAATCACTGCCTTTCATTACTTCTAATCACTGTTAACAGGGACGTATATGCTTCCTTGCTATTAATCACTATGCATCAAGATTTATTCAACAAAAACTTTAAAAGCTACGGCATGACGTAGCTTACTTAATACAAATGCTACAAACGGTTGGAAAACCATTCTTAATTCAAATGTGAATCAAATTACACAATGCCCATCTCAAAATTCACACAAAACATGAAAAATATGATCAGATGACTTTTATTTACATAATTTAATATAGTCACAGTGTGTTGATGTGGATATTGGTAAGCGATGTACATGATATTTTATATAATTAGTCATGCATGTAAATTCATTCGTGTAATATATACAGTAGCTCATGGCAGTGAAGTTCTTCTTATATTGTTCATCATAGTGCATGCATGTAATGTATGTAAATTCATTGGTATACATGTATTTTTAATAAAGCACATATATGTCATACATTTGAATTAATTTTACGTTCCTTATAATAGTTTTGCATGGATGTCGTACATGTAAATTCATTCGTGGATCATATCTTTCATGCATTCATTCTAATATTCTTGTTTTACAAATATTAGTCAGAAATATTGGACCGATATGATTGGATCTGGTATTCAGACTATTATTATACATATATGTCATGAATGTGAATTCATTTACACATTCTTTATCATAGTACATTTATGTCATGCATGTGAATTCATTTGCATATCCTTTTTCATAGTACGTTTATGTCATATAATTAAATTCATCTGTACTCTTTAAACGTAACACATTTATGCCATACATGTGAATCGATTAGTACATTCTTTATCATAGTTCATATATGTCATACATGTGAATTCATTTGTACACCCTTTGTTACATTACATTTATGTCATACAGATGAATTTATTTATTATGTATCAGAGTTTATTTATGCGATGCTAGAATTTAAGTTCATAGGACTGTTTTACTGGCATATGAAACTGACGTTTAAAATGCCAGATCGCTTTATTGTTTTGTGACTTGTTCATGTTCAAAACTTTGGTTAGTATATTAGATTACTAAATCCCACTTTAATTCTGTCAAATATTGACAACATGTCAAATATTTGCTACGTGTATATGAGACATTTTGGTGTGGATTTGAAGGAGATCCATAAATCTTGATATTAAAGGTCAGCGTAATCTCAAAACGTTTGACCTCTGGCTTACAATGAGCATGATAGTGGTCAGAAAGTAGAAATCAAAGTACATGTCTGCTTGGATAGAAGCTTTTGTATTGAAAGTTGATTTTTTCAAGAAGTATATCTGAATGCTCAGTAGGTCTTGAGGAATTGAGATGTAAACTTTAGGAAATTTACTATTTTGCCGATAGAGAGTCAGATTCATTTTTGTCCATTCAGTATAATACAAATGCCTTAGCTTCTAAATGACGCATTGTCAAAGGAATGCGACTTATTTTGGTATTTCAAAATCATGAAACAGAAAATTGCTTCTTACAAAGAATTAATAGATTCTACAGATTTATACCAATGTTATACCGAAGGCTCAAATGAGGTTTTGTGATGGCGCATTGTACGTCGTCCGGCCGTCGCCAGTGAACTGCGTTTGCCGGATTTCAAAGCAATTCCTGTCTAAAGATTGACTATTTCCGTCTCTCGTCTCTCTGTCCAAGAACATTTTGGTTAAAATTTCTGGTTGAAGCAAATTCTCAGCAACTAAGAAGAGTATAAGCATAATACTTTACACATAGCCTCCTTATGACCAGAGTTTTCAAATTATGTCATTACTTTTGACCTAGTGACATTGACCTTGAACTTTAACCTACTTTTAAGAAACTTTTAACTTTGGCTATACCTTTTGATTATCTGTTGGTTGAAGCTCTTTATTCAAGATGACTCACTCAAACGATTATCCACATTCTATTAACAAGTACTTTTTATTAACAAGATTCTTTTTAAAACAAGTACTTTCAATTGATTCGGTAACTTTTGACCTTATTACCCTGACATGGTGTCGATTCTCTCTCTCTCTCTCTGTCTCTCTCTCTCTCTCTCTCTCTCTCTCTCACCGCTTCTTGATCAAGAATGAGACATTGCCTTAATGATCCGTAGTCATTTTATATTTAGATCAGGAAAAGTTTGGGTTTTGATACTGTATATAGTTTGCCTTTAGTAAAAGGTTTTAGTGAAGTTATGATTTCGACCCCGTGTACTTGACATGAAAATTATTGATATTTAACCTTTGTCTTGTCACGATTCTGAATGCATGCTACAAGAGAGTAGTTCTTTTTCGGGCGGAAATGAGTCAAAAATGAAAGATAACTGCATGTTACATAGCTTATAAACCATAGAGCGCAAAAGTTTCTTTGTCAAACATAATTATTTTTAGTAGACGTTAGAAAGGTATATATATGTTCTATATTTATATATAAAAATGGTATTTGCATATTTTTATATTGCTTTAAGCTCATATGAGATTTGTATTTCTGGGCCTCTTGTATTACTGTAGAGAAAAGATATTGGGATCAAGTGCATATTATTCATCTATAATGCAAAAATGTTATTGATGGAATTCATAAGTCGCTAGAACAAAAATGAAGTCAGCACCATCAATCATTATCGCAGTCGTTACAACTAAAATGGCATCATCACCACCTATCACATACGCTACAACTAAAATGAAGTCATCGCCATCGATCATTATCCCAGTCGCTACAACTAAAATGACGCCATCCCTGTCATTCTTTATCACAGTCTTTACAACTAAAATTGCGTCATCACCATCAATCATTGTCACAGTCGCTTCAACTAATATAACTTCATCACCAATCATCACAGTCGCTTCAACTAAAATGACGTCATCACCATCAATCATTATCACAGTCGCTTCAACTAATATAACGTCATCACCAATCATCACAGTCGCTTCAACTAAAATAACGTCATCACCAATCATCACAGTCGCTACAACTAAAATGACGTCATTACCATAAATCATTATCACAGTCTTTACAACTAAAATGACGTCATCCCTACAATGACGCCATCATTATCAATCATTGTCGCAGTCTGTACAACTAAAATGACGTCATCACCGTTAATCATTATCACAGTCGCTTCAACTAATATGACGTCATTACCATCTATGGTTATCACCGTCGCTACAACGAATATGTCGTCATCACTAATCATCACAGTCGCTACAACTAAAATGACGTCATCACCATCAATCATTATCACAGTCGCTACAACTATAATGACGTCATTACCATCAATTATTATAACCTTTGCCTTAGATATTTCGGGTATTCATATGTTTTATTTTTAATAATAATAAAAGAAGAATTTCCAAAAAGTGTACATTTAAATGAAGTATTTTCCATACCTTTACCTCACGATACAAGAAGGAAAAAAAAAAAAAAAAAAAATATATATATATATATATATATATATATATATATATATATATATATAATATATATATAAATATATATATATATATATATATATATATATATATATATATATATATATATATATATATATATATATATATATATATAAACCAGACGATCATTTTACAAAAGGTCCTAAGTCGTAGACTTTGTTGTAAGCACCTCCACGACTTGCGACTGTTTTACAAAAAGTTACGACTTAAGACAAAAATCGGCTGTAAATGTAGGACTTCCCGGTGGCGATCGTAAGTCGTAGGTCCTGAAAGAGAAATGAATTGAGTCGTAGTACATTCGATGTAGGTTAAAGTTGCGTATTACTATTAGTATTATACTCTTACTAGATTTAGATAAGTGTACATCATACCTGATGTGTATTTCATATAATTCATTGGATTAGCATGAATTAAATGCTGACCAAAAAAAAAAAAAAAAAAACTAGACAAAAGGGGAAGGGGGTATTTATTTTCTTAAATTGTATTGTTCTCTCAATGGATTTTCTGTGGTGCATTGATGTTATTGATAGATGTTCTCTCTTTGTGTAAGTTTTGACTGTGATATGATAGTAATACCTCTCTACAATTTCTCCCAATGTTTTGTCCTTCCACTCTATCGTCAGGGAAAGAGAAAATCCCCATAATGATTTTCCACCTGTGAGTTACACCTTCTACAGGACCACGATGTCTTCGGCAGTCCAGTTGATCTTCCTGGTTGCTATTGGTTTTATTTCTATTATCGTCCGTCAAACATCGCATAAGATTTCGCGCGGTATCCATGAAAAATTGTTTGTTTAAAGAAATGCATTGGTCTTTGGGAGATGATCGGTGCAATATATGCAATAATCGGAAGCAAGGGTCCTTTGTGTATACAACTTTGAAAAAACTGATATCACATGTGGCACTGAGAACAATATAACTAATGGTGGACATTCATTGAGCATTGGAAATCTTAGGAGAGATCAGGTGCCCAGAAGAAGTAAATGTTTCCTGTATATGACGAGCTATAAAAATAATAAATGAAAAATAGCCATGACCCCTCCCCCCCCCCTCTCTCTCTCTCTCTCTCTCTCTCTCTCTCTCTCTCTCTCAGCAGTGTCATCTAGAACTTACTGTGGTCTTTCAGATGCAGACAGAGTAGGTATTAATGAGGATGCGCAAAAATCCTTATTTTCTATACATGTATGTAGTATTTTTTTTTCTTTCTACGTTTTGTTCAACCCGTGGATGATTCAGCAGTAGATTGGCAATAAGCATGGTTAGCTGAACAGTTTCTGGCGTATAATTAATAATGAAGCTACTGTGACTGCAGGCCTTTACTCGAGCGAGCCGTTATGTATCATGGTCTCATGTTTTGCTTAAGTAAAAACTCTTCTAATATATTCACAGTAACAGTACTCGAGGCTTCGTTGTGCACGTAAGTGTAACCGGGAATGTTTTACAGAGGATGAGAACATCTGTAGTGTAACGATTTTTTGGTGTACTCGTTAACGATCGATCTTTGACTGCACCAGATGCATGTGTATTATATGTAAATCTTTGTACGTTTTAACGCCACTCATAATGGCAAATGTTGATGGTCTTGTATCAAGGTAGGCAGATTGCAGTAGATAATTCAAACACATAAGCCATATAACAATAATTGATCGAATCTAAAAACAGATCTTATTAGCATTGTATAATTTTGGGTTTTTCCATCAAAGAAACGAGGAGTAAAACCATAGCAATTGTGCATTTTAGAAAGAAATACGCAAAGAAAAGAAAATGAAAAAGAAAAGAAAGAAAAAACAGCGCGACTTCCATGCGATGATGGAGTTACGAAGGAAGTTTATGAACCAAGCTAAAAAATATTACGGAGTCCCATATGCCAAAAAATACTGGGCAGCAGATAGTAAGTTCAAATGCAAAATAAAAACACAGAAACTGAATCAAATGTTGTCTAATATACATGTACGATGATCCAGTGTCTTATCAAATGCAAATCATGAATATAGTTACTTTACTACAGTATATTTTAGTGTTAAGTTAAAATCAGAAAAAAAATATTGTGGGCACTGCATCAGTGTAGAAAACATTAATGCAAGGTCATGTTTTCTTCAGCGGAAGAATACCACTCTAAATTATTTTTGGACTGTTGTGGTCTCGTGCGGCAGGTGATGAGAGATCTAGAAAAGGACTTTGGTTTCCGTATAGGACCCTGGAACCAGGCCTACATGTATGACACACTGCCAATCACCATCACGGACGAGAAGGACATGAAACCAGGAGACCTTGTCTTCATGTCCGGCATTTACCCGAGTCCTAAAGGTAAACTGTAATCTTTATATATGAAACCGAAAGTAGATGGTGATGATAGCGACAAAAATAATGACAATTGTACAACTTTCTGATTCCTTGATTGCGGATTTTTCTAATTAATATATGTATAAGATGTGCATTGTGTTGCAGCTCGACAACAAAAACATACTATGACACACGTGGAGATTTGGGCAGGAGAAGGCTGTAAAACCATAGGAGCCCGCTGGAACAATGGCAAAGTACAGATGTGGGATCATTATAAGTTCGAAGCTAAAAGCTTCCATAGTGCTCAGTATATCTTCAAATCCATCGACACATGGTTGATGGGGACATGCAAGAGGTACGTTGGTACAGGAGGGTACGATGAATGAGTTTATGATCTCTTGTTGTTAATTGTAGTTCATGCTAGTAATTTAAGGGGTTTTTTATTGCTACGATATAAAGTCTATAAGGATTTGGGTCTAAGGGTACCTTGGTGACCAATTGGGATATAGCTCATTATATTTGTTTTACTTCTTCCAGACTTTATCACTGTCTGAGGAGGCTTGGGTGTTTTGTCAACTTGCCTACCGAAGCTCAGTGGTTTTATTTGACACTAAAGACCGATGGACTTTGGTTGTCATCCCTTGAATAAATAGAGAATAAAAAAATAATTTCGAAATGAAGTTAACAATAACAATACATAACAAAAAGACGATCATCTTTGAAATTACAAACTGTATTCTTCCTCTTCTATAGCCGTTTTGATGCGACTTTAAGAATGATAGATACTCATGTATTCCGAGATCCTCTGCCCTTCTCCCACTTTTGATATCGGCGGTTTGCTTCTCCCACAAACGGCCGATATCAGAAGTGGGTGAAGGGCAGAGAATCTCGAACTAATACTCATGGGGCTGCAAGACTGAATGAAATTTAGTAATTGACATAGTCCTTTGTGACTACAACGTATTATTTTACCGAATAAAAAGTGAACTACATGTACATGTACATGGTCAGTAGAGGTTTCTACAATAATTGAATTCTTCCAAATAAAAAGAGGGCTAATAGTTTTTAAAACATTTTGGGGTTTTTTTTTCAAGAAAAATATCCATATTGTTTGATTAAGCATATATTTCTTAGATACTCATTATCAACGCTTCGAATATAACGTCGCGAACGATCACGCCAGATTGGCATTAAACACTTTTTAGGGGGAGCATGGACGAGCTGCTGTTGATAAAACGTGGGGTTGAAGAGCTCGTATTAATGTATCATAGGGTGGACCAACTCCTATTGATATAATACGAAATCTATTGAGGGATTTTGTACATGATTTCCAGAGACCTATTTTCAACATTGTTGACCAAAGTGTAGTAGCGTGTACTTGGACCGGACAGTATGTAAATTACAGTTTTCTCACCAAGCCAATATTGACTTTATGACAAATTTTATACGTGTCAGAACTTTGATATGGTCTTCAACAGGTTAATCGCCAAGGTAGAAAGTCAATTGGATCGTCATTGTGTGTAAATATTTACCCTCGAAGGGTGCCAATAAATCTGTGTAGTATCCGTTAGCCCATACAATGTCACCTTATTGTTCACGACAATCAAATTACTAATGGACTTTAACTCTGCGTTGCCTTTATGTCCCATGCAATTCTTTTGATGTCAGGCTATAAAGATTGACGTCATGCGCATATATCTTTAGCCTTCGTTGTTTGAGATATAAGATGGGACAAAATAAAGCACGTATCAACACCCCCCCCCCCTCACACACATCCTTCTGATTGATGTTCAGCATACTTTCAACGTACGATTTTTTCTACTTTCATCATATGATTTGTGTATGATTTATTTTGGTGATTTTGGCAGCTTCCATTAGTGTCAGGCCGCGTAAAGGACAATTTGGTTACGTAAAAATTGTCAGACAGTATTGTGGAGATCCCCTTAATTGACCAGATTGTAAAGCAAGTCCTGTCCATGAATTGGCGATGTCTGTCTGTCCGTCCGACGTCAACATTATGCGTGTAGCTTGATCTCTAGCTTACGGTTAATTATACCAACTTCAAACTTGGTTAGTTTGTAGACATTGATGAGTTCTTCTCGACCGACACAAAATCTGGTGACCTTGACCTCGATTTAACGCTTCAGTGAACACAGACTGATTTTGCGTTTAGCTTGATTTCTTGCATACGATTAATGATACCAACTTCAAACTGCTAGGAACATCTTCAAACTTAAAGAGACATGTTTCTGATTTTCTTCAGGTAGGCTATACTGTTTTGCTTTGCAGTCCGGTCCGGTCTTTGACGGTTTTTTTGTTTTGACCTTGAAGGGGAGATCTCTTCTTTTGTTCTTTGTTTTTATTACCGTATGAATAATACGTATGGTTTGATGTCATGATATTCCACCTTGACTTACAGAAAGCTGAAGACACTAGTATAGTGATTTTGTAGTACGAATAAGTTGACATTAATAGATGAGTATCTATAAAAAATGTTGGCCTTTTAAGCTGTTACTAGCAGTTAAAGATCAAATGTCGGGGTGAGTGATTGTTCTGGGTACGCTGAGTGCATTGTGAAATCGCTCGTTATATTACAAATGTTATTGAATTCTTTATTGCCAGATTAAGAGAAATATGTGTTGTGAATGAATAGTGTCCTTTGTGTTACCATTCAACAAGATGCCAATATTCCACTGTGAACTTAATATCGTTCTGGAAATGCTATGTAACGATATACTATCTGAAAGATATAGTGAAAACGTGAATCCCCGATTTATTAAATTTTGACGGTCAATAGATACAACTGTTCAATAACGAGCGGAATCGTGTTATTTGAACCTTTTGTAATACTATATCTTATACGGTACGAGGGCGGACACATCCGAATACAATAATTCGTCTCCAGTATCTAAGATTTGGAGGAGGAAAAAAAACTCCAATAACAGTATCAAACATATACATTGAAATTAATAACAGTTTTTGAAACGGAAAAAGATACCAGTCGTTCCGTCTGGGTATATTGTAGCAAGGAATTTCGTTCTGTTTACACATTTTTGCCCAAAATACTTTTACCGAGGAAAACCAGCAAGGCTATGTGATTGTCAATATCTTGTTGCTTATTAGCAAACACGTGTCAGAAATGTGTCTCCTATTTACAAAATTACAAACTTAAACGTCACCGTTGAAGTATACCTTACAAGGTTAAACGTCACCGTTGAAATATACCTTATAGGGTTAAACGTCACCGTTGAAGTATACCTTATAGGGCCTTTCTTCTTCTTTTGTACAAAAACATTTTTGTGTCGAACGCATTCCTAAATGCTTGACGTACTGAACTGATTTTGTTAAATGTATTGCAGTGATCTTCAGTCGAAACGATATACACCTGTATATGTATACGTACAGTTGCTTTTTGTGATTGAATAGCATAAACTGCTTTCGACGCATATCTAGCATTTATCACTCCTAAATCCTAAATGGCTTCCTGGCCATTTTACATTTTCACCCATACATTTATTGATTAAACTGCGTAACTTAAGATCCGGGAAGAAAATTTCAAATTGATCGTCATACTTTTCCGCGTCTATCGATTTACATCATTCCTAATGATAAATAGTAGTTTGATATTGCAAAATGACAAATGAATTTTCTCTTGAGTAGCATATCAACTACGAAGGTACAACGCTCATTCCCCAGTCACGCCGATATGCAAAAATACTGAAAAGGAAAACCAAAAAAGTTATTCTTAATTTCTGCCCATTCAAGCGCAGTGGACTTGATCCTAATCAGATTTGTTGCTAGGCGACAGTGTTTTCTGTTTACATCTCTAGGGCATGGAAGATGCCATGCTAGCGCGGATGCAACTACGTTGATAAAAAAGTTAATCTGGGATGGAATCTAATTAAAGCCAATGTATAGTCATCTTCTTTAGATATATCCCGATTGATGGAGGCATAAATACCAGAATAGAAAAGAGATAAGTCCTGATAGAACGGAGCATGGTTAATGTAGAGTCCAAATCTTAATTATCTGAACTGCAAGGGATTAATTCCCATCAATATACGTCACGATAGACCTGACAGGGTCTACTATGGAAAGCAGCAGGATACACGAGCTGGCTTTGTGTTACAATTACTCTCATCCTTTACGGACGATTGCGCTTTTTCTGGCATTAAAATTACAATGGGCAACATTTGCAAAGATGTTAATTAAGCTTTGAAAACGAACACCGATGTGTTAATTGAATGAAATGATAATACGTTCACTTTAGATGTTTTCAGACGAATGGTTTTTTTAACTGACTAAATTATTAAAGAAAATTCTTTTTTTTTTAATTTAGTTTCTGTAAAATCCATAAGTGGAAGAGAAGAAAATTCAACCCTACTAAAAAGTCAGTTTTTGCTCTCAAACAACAAGGTGAAATTAAAGTTCCAGTAGATAACCCTCTTCAGATAATTGGAAAAGAAAAGGAAAAGTCAGCACGGAACGAACCGGAAATGACGTCACATGATCAGATTGAGATTGTTGAGGAAGACAAGGAATTAGAAGAAGACGACATATGCAATGACTCATCTAGCGATGACGATGATATAGACATCACCCAGGACAGCGGATCAGATGATACCAGCGAGGATGAGGACGATTATAATGCCCTACCTGGTAGCATGGAGGAGGTAGAGCGGGACAGTTCTGTTGCAAACCAGACCAACGAGAGCAGCAACGCCTTGGGGGACAATACATCTAGTAAAGAGATTACACAAAATTCATATTCCCATAGAAAACAACAGCATCATATACGAGGACCAGAAGAACTAGAATTGGAGATGAAGAAATGTTTTATCCAGTCTTCCCATAAAGAAAACATCAATGACGTTCTTGGACTGAATAGAGGTAGTTTAATCAGATCGGAATCTGAGGATATATTGATGTCGAAGGATTCCAAAGCCGACATGAATGCTACGAAAAACTACAGTCTACAACCAGGTTTACAATAGTTTGATTTTATTTTGAATTTATAATTAGCTTTGTTTTAAAGCATGCTTTAATGTTTACTGTTTCTCGTCTGTCTGTAAGCATCGACACTCATACGCCACACGGATAAGACGTGAGCATGTGTTATGATAAATACCATAAAAAGCATTCAGTGATTTATTTAATATCACAGAATTATTCAAAATTTTTAGCTCTTGCGTTACAAATTTCTGAAAACCATAATACATTGTACATGTGCATATATTTTATTAATGAATTTCTGACTTGGCATGTCTTCACATACATAATAGCTGATAATATGCAGTATTTTGAGTTACCGCTAACCAATATATATGTTATTCCCCTTAGTTTATGTCGCGGTTTTGGTTACATAGAATATTATACCTTCCAGAATCGATCGAGAATGATTTGGCAGAAATATTAATGGAATTGATAGTTGATTGCTTTTTATTGTCTCTTCTATCCAGGACATTAACGACGTCATTAAATATACAGGAGCCAAAGCAAGGTACTGGTTATCAAATAAGCCACTGAGAGAGACACAATTGTATAAAATACGAGATAAAATGCTTATTGATACAGATAATGTGGCAAGATGATGTTATATAAAATTTCTCAAGTAAAGAATATCAGGTTCTTCATTTACATCGGCGAACTTTTATTTCAGTCATGCAGTTCGTATTTACAAGAAATCGTCAAGAGATGTAAGCAATGAAAATGCCGTTTATTTGTGTGCATTGTTTTAATTATTTTGAGGTACATATGAAGAGTATACAGAAGTGCTAAACAACAGTTATGGGCATTTTAAATAATAGAATCCGTCCAATGGTCCTAGGCGACAAAGCATATACACTATGAAACCAGAGCGTTCATGTTTTCAACGTAAATGAACCAGGTTCTTGCGGAAACGTGGTGTATAGGGTACTGAATGCATGCTTGTTTGTCAGAGATGAATGTTACTGTTATGTTAGGCGTTAAAAGTTTCTTTTTATTGTATGTTTACTTTATAATAAGTTATCTCTTTATCATTACATTCCGTCCATGTTACACGTACATGCCATGCTGATTTTATACATCTTGTTAACAGTATTATTATATGTCGCTTTTATAATTGTATTTTATAGTATTTTACAGTTAATGTTTTACCAATGTAGATCAAAATATATTAAAAAGAGAAAAATATATCAATTTCTATGCTAAAAAGTTGTGTTCGTGAAACACTAATGACCCCGGCAGCAACAAACTCCAAAAAGTTATTTTTAGCGTGAAGGTCATTGTCAAGGTCAAAAGGTCATCGACCTTGGTGTCATTTGAAAGGGCCTCATTAATTGAGTACGCATGTGAAATATGAATTCTTTATCCCTCACGGTTCAAAAGTTATGGCCTAGGTTAAAATTGACAACAGGCAAACAAACAAACACAGACAGACGAGGGAACTTGGTGTCATTTGAAAGGGCTTCATTAGCTGAGTACAAATGTGAAGTCTGTATCCCTCGCGGTTCAAAAGCTATGAACGAGGTTAAAGTTGACAACCGACAAACAGACAAACAGACAGACATACAGGACAAAACAATATGCCCCGATCTATCGATACGGTGGCATGAAAATATACTTTTGTATATTTATACTGATGTGATGCATTCCTAATATATTTAGGTTTATGCTGTGTCTCCAGCTAATATGCAATGGGCGGCGATTGGTTTGTGGAAGAGTAGATATTTGAAGCTAAAGGCGTAAGATCACTGTGGTGTAAATTAACCTTTCGTGTAAGGTGGTCAACTTGACGTTAGTACATTCTTTGATTGGATGTGTTGCATAGACAGACATTTCCGTACACAGCATCGGACAGATGCTGCAACTATATATATATAACATAATCTGGGGGTGAAAGCAAGAAACGAACAAATCAAAGTCAAAGATATTGCAAAGTTAAGGTGCAATAAAACTGTTATAAAGGGTATACAACATCTTTGATAAGGAACGTCTAGGTCCAGCGTTCACTACGAGGAAAAGTGGTTTTATTCCGAAATATACAATTTAGAGCAGTCGTGTCCCCGACTAAAGCCATTGGAATCATATCACAACACAATACTGCGATATAGCAGCTAGTGTATCCTAATATGTCAGATCAGTATAAACACAACACTATACTGCGATATAGCAGCAAGTGTATCCTAATATATCAGATTAGTGTAAACACAACACTATACTGCGATATAGCAGCTAGTGTATCCTAATATGTCAGTATAAACATAACACTATATATACTGCGATATAGCAGCTAGTGTATCCTAATATGTCAGATCAGTATAAACATAACACTATACTGCGATATAGCAGCAAGTGCATCCTAATATGTCGTATAAACATAACACTATATATACTGCGATATAGCAGCTAGTGTATCCTAATATGTCAGTATAAACATAACACTATATATACTGCGATATAGCAGCTAGTGTATCCTAATATGTCAGTATAAACATAACACTATATATACTGCGATATAGCAGCAAGTGTATCCTAATATATCAGATTAGTATAAACACAACACTATACTGCGATATAGCAGCTAGTGTATCCTAATATGTCAGATCAGTATAAACACAACACTATACTGCAATATACCAGCAAGTGTACCCTAATATATCAGATTAGTATAAACACAACACTATACTGCGATATAGCAGCTAGTGTATCCTAATATGTCAGATCAGTATAAACACAACACTATACTGCGATATAACAGCTAGTGCATCCTAATATGTCAGATTAGTATAAACATAACACTATATATACTGCGATATAGCAGCTAGCGCATCCTAATATGTCAGATTAGTATAAACACAACACTATATATACTGCGATATAGCAGCAAGTGCATCCTATTATGTCAGATCAGTATAAACACAACACTATACTGCGATATAGCAGCTAGTGTATCCTAATATGTCAGATCAGTATAAACACAACACTATACTGCGATATAGCAGCTAGTGTATCCTAATATGTCAGATCAGTATAAACACAACACTATACTGCGATATAGCAGCAAGTGTATCCTAATATATCAGATTAGTATAAACACAACACTATACTGCGATATAGCAGCTAGTGTATCCTAATATGTCGGTTTAGTATAAACACAACACTATACTGCGATATAGTAGCTAGTGTATCCTAATATGTCAGATTAGTATAAACATAACACAATACTGCGATATAGCAGCAAGTGTATCCTAATATATCAGATTAGTATAAACACAACACTATACTGCGATATAGCAGCTAGTGTATCCTAATATGTCAGTATAAACATAACACTATATATACTGCGATATAGCAGCTAGTGTATCCTAATATGTCAGTATAAACATAACACTATATATATTGCGATATAGCAGCAAGTGCATCCTAATATGTCAGATTAGTATAAACACAACACTATACTGCGATATAGCAGCTAGTGTATTCTAATATGTCAGTATAAACATAACACTATATATACTGCGATATAGCAGCTAGTGTATCCTAATATGTCAGATCAGTATAAACACAACAAAATACTGCGATATAGCAGCTAGTGTATCCTAATATGTCAGATCAGTATAAACACAACACTATACTGCGATATAGCAGCAAGTGTATCCTAATATATCGGATTAGTATAAACATAACACTATACTGCGATATAGCAGCTAGTGTATCCTAATATGTCAGATTAGTATAAACATAACACAATACTGCGATATAGCAGCAAGTGTATCCTAATATGTCAGATTAGTATAAACACAACACTATATATACTGCGATATAGCAGCTAGTGTATCCTAATATGTCGGATTAGTATAAACACAACACTATACTGCGATATAGCGGCATTGTATCCTAATATGTCGGATTAGTATAAACACAACACTATATATACTGCGATATAGCAGCAAGTGTATCCAAATGTGTAAGATTAGTATAAACACAACACTATACTGCGATATAGCAGCTAGTGTATCCTAATATGTCGGATCAGTATAAACACAACACTATATATACTGCGATATAGCAGCAAGTGTATCCAAATGTGTAAGATTAGTATAAACATAACACTATACTATTGATGTAGCAGTACGCGTATCAAAATATGTCGGTTTAGTATACACAACACCATACTGCGATATAGCAGTACGTGTATCAAAATGGGTGTGTCAAAGTAGTATATAAGCTACAATATCCTACGATACAGAAGGATGTGTATCCAATTATATCAAATAAGTAAATACACAACAACATAGTACGATACTATATAGAAGTGTAGTTCGATTGTTATCAATTCTGAAGTTAAATGCGGTTTTATTTAGTCATGATGGCATATTTCTGCATAACATCTGACAAGTCAGTATACCATCTGAAAAGTGGAAATGATATCTGATAAGTGAACATAACATCTGACGAGTCAACATAACATCAGTCAAGTCAAGATACCATCTGACAAGTCGACATCACATCTGAAAAGTCGACTGTACATCTGACAAGTCAGCATAACGTTTGACAAGTCGACATAACATCTAAAACGTCGACATAACGTCCGACAAGTCAGCATAACATCTGACAAGTGAGTATACACCTGACAAGTCAAAATAACTTCTGACAATAGAACATAACATCTGACAAGTCAGAATAACATCTGACAAGTGGACATAACATCTGAAAAGTTAACATAAAATCTGACGAGTCAAAATAACATGAGACAAGTGAACATACCACCTGACAAGTCAACATAACATCTGACGAGTCGACATAACATCTGACAAGTAAAAAGATACATCTGACAAGTCAAAATTACATCTGAAAAGTCGACTGTACATCTGACAAGTCAACATAACATCATACATGTCGACATAATATCTGACAAGTCGACATCACGCCTGACAAGTCAACATAACCTATGACAAGTCCGCATAACATCTGACAAGTCGACATAAGATCTGAAAAGTCGCATGTACATCTGACAACTCAGCATCGCATTTGATATCTCGGTATCACATCTGAAAACTGGGCATCGCATCTGACAAATCGTCAGCATAACATCTGATAAGGCAACATGACATCTGACATGTCGACATAACATCTGACAAGTCAGTATACCATCTGACAAGATGAAAATCTGAAAAGCATCTTATCTGATAACTCGACATCTCATCTGTTAAATCGTCTGCATACTACTTGACAAGTAGTCAGCATAACGTCTCGCATATCGATATACTATCTAACAAATCGGCTTAACATCTGAAAAGTCGACTGTACATGTGACAAGTCAGCATAGCGTTTAACAAGTAAACATAATAACTGACATGTCGACATAACACCTGACAATTCGACAACATCTGACAGCTCAGCATCACATCAGAGAACTCGTTATTGCATCTTCAAATCAGCATAATAGCTGGCAAGTCGTCAGCATTACATCAGACAAGTAGTCAGCATAACATCTTGCAACTCGATATAACATTTTACATGTCGACATAACATTTGACATCTCGGCATCACATCTAACAAGTCGTCAGTTTAATATCTGACAAATAGACAGCAAGTCAAGTCAACAGGCAAATCGATAAAACATCTAAAAAGACATAACGTCTGACAAGCCAACATATAATCTGACAAGTCAATGTGTTTATCTAAAAATCGATACGATTTTCTACATGTACGCCAGCAAACATCTTTCAAGTCGACATAACTTCTGATTGGTCGACATAATTTTGAATTTTCTGATGAGTCGACAGGATAATCTGATATATGGAAGGCAGAACTTAACCACGATAATGGCAATGGTTATTACATACAGTTATCTTTGCATTTTGTAGTTTTTTAAATTTCGATTTTGCCCGATAACGAGAGAGCGTCAAGAAGGCATTATTTTGTTGACAAAGCAAACTGGAATGTGTGCACGACGCACATTACATTGTCATAAGAACGCAAATTTTGAATTGTATATATTTCTTGCATTTTTATGACTCCTCGTCATGATAAAGTTGTTAATCGCTGTTCTCTTTATGGAGAATTATTTATAAATTTTCAGATATATGTCCTTTGATTGTGCTACTTTCGTGGTGAGTGGGAAGGTGGACGCCCATAAACCAGTTAACCACGCCAGTTGAGTGACGTTTTTACTTTAATTGACCGTCCTAAGTCGGTGTAGTAACTGCAGTACAAACCAATATTTTTGTAAGGTCATTTTCTGTGTTTCTTTGACTTATTATCATGTTTTATGTTCATGCCCTTGGTGATATGTGTCATGCATCCTAGGCAAATGTCCTCAGTCTTCTTAAGCCGGTGTGGCCTAGTGGATAAGGTGCTCATCTCATGACCGAAAGGTACCGGGTTCGACACCAGCCCAGGGCGCACCGGTGTTCTTTCGGATGAGACAGTAAAAACCGAGGTTCCGTGTCATGGTAGGCGTAGTACGTAAAAAATCCTCACTGCTTCGGGTGAGTCCGTTGGAAAGGTGTAAATTTGTATGCAATGCATCAGACAGATGCCGTCACAATATACTTGAAATAATCGTAGTGTGACGTAAAACAATAATCAATCAATCTGTCTTCTCTTTGATATGGGTAATGTTTATCCAAATATCAATATGAGTGTTTATTATATTCCTTCCTTTCTATTTATGTCAGACTTTCCTTTGAATGTTGTGGAATCAATGAATGCCATAATTCATAATACATATATTGCATTTGTGTGACGTTATCATAACGGGTTTTAGTTAAAAGTTTAGTTTATGCATAAAGTATAATTGGCATAGATTTATCATGGCACACGGATTGGATGGTTTCTTATTGATGGAACTCAGTTGTGGGAGTCACAGGATCTTATGTAAATGTTGTTTTGGACATGCTTAAAGTGATATTAAACGTCGTTAATACTTGGAGAAATTTTCTTTTGATCGGTAAATAAGAATGCAAAGAAAAGAAAGATCCCAAATAAATATTTGAATTGTCAAGGTTCCTGGAGAAGTGTTCATTTTCTTTCAAAGTCACGTTTCGGTTGATAACATTCCTCGTATCTGACAATGTACTTTTGAATCTTGATATTCATTTGAGATGTTTTTGAGCATATGCAATACATACATACTCCTGCATCCATTTCCTGCCTCCGTCCATGCATCCATTTCCTGCCCCCCGTCCACGCATCCATTTCCTGCCTCCGTCCATGCATCCATTTCCTGCCTCCGTCCATGCATCCATTTCTGCCTCCGTCCATGCATCCATTTCCTGCCTCCGTCCATGCATCCATTTCATCTAAGCGTTTTAATGGAGTTTATGGAACCTTGCTTATAATTACCCCCGCGTTTGTTGTATTTAATCACAAAGATCGCAATTTCTGCTACTGAAATCTATAATTTTGAATATTATAAGATAACGAAAGCATGAATTAAAGCACATGTTTCGTATAGTCTGCATTTTGTGTCCATTAACATTCTATACTTTCTTCTCTCTAAGGACAAGGGTATGGCCGGGCTAAGTATGTGTTCGTCTGTAAAAGTGTTCGACGTCGTCACCCGATCTTGTCCGGGCTGTATGTCGGATACTTTGTAACGGATCTTGACCAAACTTCTCACAAATATCTTTCAAAACCCAAAGATTTGTCATAACCTTGACCCAATATCATTTGGTCTTTTTCAAGGTCGCTGTCGAGACTTTGCTTAAGTATTTTCCGGGTTATAAGTCAGCCAGTTTAATATGGTTGTTGACCAAAATTTATACAAATATTCTTTAGAACCTAAAACTGTGTCATAAACTTAACTCAAGGTCATGTGACCTTTTCAAAGTAACCACAGAAACATTGCTTACTTTTTATCTGGGCTGTCAGTCACGTTGTGAGAGATCTTGATCAAACGTCATACAAATATTTTTTGAGGAACTGAAAGTGTGTCATGACCTAGATTCAAGATAACGTGACCTATTTCAGTGATATGGAGGCGGGGTATTCTCAGTCATCCCTGGCATTCTATATAATTTTGTCCCACTAAAGCTAAAGGAGATCAAGAGCGTGGTAATAGTCAGGTTGTCAGAAGACAATATATGTAAAACAAGACCATTAATACTTGAAATTACAAATACTATGGGCGGACAAATACAGAAATGTTCCCAGTATTTGATTAATTCGTGAAGATATATGGTCATATACAGTCAACTTGCACATTATATAACCTATTCAGAAATGTAGTGATGCCATGATCTATTCTTGTTGCGGTATAGTTTGCTATCAACTCTCTTTTCTCGGGGATATAGGTAACGCCGTCATAATACCGCCTGTTAACCGTCCCGCTTACCTTGTGAACGCTCTATACGTCACAATGTTCGTTTGTTTGATTGATTTTTTTTTTCATTTGGTGCACTTACTGCTATTTCGAGGTCTTTGCCAAGGTTAAACAAGAGGATGTATGGCTTCATGCTGGTTTATATTTGAATATATGCAGGCAAAATTCTGTTAACTTTAACATGACGTCAGAAGACCGCATAGGACTTATAAGTTAGTGAATCAGTATCTTAATTGTGAATATAAAATATCATTTGAAGGAAATAGGATAGACATGATTGACAATGAAAACAAGATCGATGGAACTTTTATACTTTTTGTTCAAAAGGTCAAAGACCTTACGGTCAGGTCGTCTATAGAATTATAACTGTCTACTATTTGCTCTTTGGCAACATATCCATTATCGTAAACGCATTCATTGAGACGTGGCCACTTTAAGGTCTAAGGTTCAGTGACCAGCTTCTTCCAGTGGAGATAACAAGCTGTCAGATCTATAACAATGCTAATGGCTGTGTCCCGTGGTCAATGTTCTGCTGTCATAGGCCCAGATCACATAGCAGCCAAGTCTTGTCCTGAAGGTATGGGATCACTGGTCAGTCTAGCTACTGGTACGTTACATAGAGACACAAACCATAAGGTTATGTGAACGACGTACGTGCATGTAGGTATAACAATCAGGGAATGCATATTTGAGGTGAATTCACATTCAATAATAATAAGGAGAAAAAAGTCACAGATGCATTATACCAACATGAATGTTGACATATTGTTTCAAAAGGTCTGCGAATTTTATTAATATATTCATATTCTTGATATATATTAATTTACATATAAGTAAGATTTACTGACAGTGTCGATGATAGTTGACCAGCCAGTTTTAGAATTAATAACCTTTTCTAGATTCGTAACAAACCATATGCACGTTGACTACATTAGTTTTATAACTCTGAGAACTTCTGCTGACCAGTTAAGACTCGTGAAATATTCGTAATTTGGTACTACTCGAAGATGACCTCGGAAATCCTTGAAGTCAACGAATAATTTTGTGCATTTAAGCTATGAAAATTCTGTAAATGGAACGGGAATCTGCAACAAACACATGTAGTTAAATATGACTTCAAACCATATTTCTTCCGGTTGGTATTTTTTCAATAACAATGAAAAATATATCAAAACTGGAAATACATTTGTAAATTAAGAAATAGGCTTTAGGGGATTTTAACCTCAAATTTACGTGATTTTTTTTTTTTATTATTATTAATTTGTGTTTTCTTTGTGAACGATGAAGCTGAGCTATCTAGAAATGTTTGTTGTCCCATAGGATTGTAGTTCATTATAGAAATCATAGCGATAGTCCGGGCTACATGATACATGAAGGTATAGGGCTTTCTGATGACGGGCATTGTCATCCAAGGATAAAAATTAGGCGATTCTGTTCATACTAGCCTACCACATAAGCTGATTATGATTATCTTTGATCGCAATTTATAAATGTATCCTGTGATCTTCGTTGCTGTTTTGTTAATTGAATTTCCAAGGAGACTGAACATTTCGATGTAATTGAATGGCCAGAGCTGCTTTCAGCTTCGTGATAAATTACCCGTAGCTTAGACCTCTTAATGAAGCTCTCTTGCTAACGAAGTGTTTCATGCGCTTCATTTATTTTAAATTCCATACCCGACGTAGAGCTATCGTTCGTCGTTGATCTTGTTGTCTCGTTGTCACAACAACGCAACATAATATTTGTAGTATTCATAGGCTGTAATATATAAATATAGACATGTAGGTAACGAAATCGGGTGATCGACACGCGACACTCATTAAACTATGGTTCCCTTCATTATTGTTATTGTCTAGTTACTAAAATATTCATATCTGAGGTATCGATGTATCTCATGACTAATTGATGTAAAATACCGAAAGGATACACCCACTGACATGCAGAAAGAAAACGGTACTTAGCTGCTTACTTCTCTATGTTAATGTCTTTTCTTCATCAATAAACTGTTACAAAGTGCATATCATTCTTAAGGTCTGGTGCGACAATGAAATGACATCATTCAGTGATGTACATTTTGATGTCAAGAAGAACAATTGATTTTTACAACACTCCTGTAGTGTTAAATTTGGATTACATTGACTTTTAGAAGGATTCTAGTTGCCCTCATTTTGAAAGCTTACACCTTGTAGTATGATGGAATTAAAATTGTACTAGGGTTTTGGGTGGACGAAAGATGGGTGAAGTGACCACATAGTTTTAATTATTATTCATGTATAATAACACAATACATGATCTTACGACGTACATGGATAAAAAGGATCAAGATTTCTTCTTTTGTTTAAATAAAGTATCATCAGATGGTCGTGTATGGCTTGTGTCCTCGGTTGTATTTGATGGGTAGTTCCATTAAGGAGAATGTGACACCCTGCATAATATCGGAGTTCTATATCACTTAACCGAGGATTTTCTAAAATTGTAATCTCTGTATTTTAGAAAGCTATGAAAAGAATCCCAAGGTAATGTTACAGGAATAATATTTGTCACTGAGGGCTTAAACTGAGGCAATAGTATCAGTGACAGAACATATATCAGGAACAACATAAGGCTCAAGTGAGTCATAACGATGCGTCAGTCTTCTGTCCGTCCGTCGTCTGTCTGTTAACTTTTATCATGATCATCTTCTGAATTGCCGAAGAGAATAAATGAAACTTGATCAGAATAGAGTACCGAAGGTCTCCTAGAAATATACTTTTAAGGCGGGGAAACATAGGCCTTAGAGGGTAATCTTGACAAATTTGTTCTTCAGAACAGGTGCATAAATCAGTAACTGTGGTTGCCAGAGTGATGTAGTAGGTTGTTTTAAGAAGTGTTGCTACTTTTGGTTCCATTCCGAAATCAAATTTTTGATACTTCACACTTTGTCGTTTTTACATATTTACAGGAAATATCTCATAATCTCGTGATATGTTGCATATAATGCATCAGGTTTGTGTATGTTATCTTATTTTATCTGATTTCCTCTTGTATGTTGTTTATAATGCATCAGGTTTGTGTATTTTATCTTATTTTTTTCTGATTTCCTCTTGTATGTTGCTTATGTCACTTTTGATCAGTAAAATGAAAAGTTATCAAATGACACTTATAAAGCATCAGGTTTGTCTATTTTATCTTATTTTATCTGATTTCCTCTGATATGTTGCTTATAATGCATTAGATTTGTGTATTTTATCTTATTTTATCTGATAGTCTCATGATATGTTGCTTATAATGCATCAGATTTGTGTATTTTATCTGATTTTATCTTATTTCCTCTTGTATGTTGCTTATAATGCATCAGGTTTGTGTATTTTATTCTATTTTATCTTATTTCCTCTGATACTTTGCTTATAATGTATCATATTTGTGTATTTTATTTTATTTTATCTGATTTCCTCTGATATGTTGCTTATAATATGGGATACTTAACATGAAAATCTAAATGTATGAGAGAGTTAAGAATGATGCCAAGTTATGTAGTGTTTGGTTCAATTCTGAAATAAATTTTCTTGAAAAGGGTCTCCAAGGAGATTATCCGGATACTTTCTAAGTCTTCCATATGCTCAGGTGAGGTCCGGCTCATGTGCACCCCTTGTCTGTTTGATTCTACCCAAATCTGTAGAATTGAAAAGTACTTTTAAATGGCTTGTGACAAGGAAGTATAGTCCAGCAAACAGAGTTTGGGAGGGAGATGTTGGAAATAACCTATATGTTCGTCTATCTGAGTTTGTCTTTCCGTAAAATCTGAATGTTTACATTGATTAAATCGATGCTTCACACACCCTTTTCACATTGGAGACAATGGTGTCATGACCTTTATTCAAGTTCTTTCATTTAAGGTCAAAGTCAAGATAATACTGAGACTGGAATTGTCGTCTTGTCCATAAAATATGGGTGCTTACTTGATTAAGTCGATATTTAAAAAAAGTAACCCATAAGACAAAGATTTGACTCAAAGCCATGCTTCCAATGACTATGAATATGTCTATCAATGCCCAAAATACTTTATCTTGTTATTACATTTATTAAGTTTGTGTGATTTGCGAGAAAAAATTAATATCTTTTGAACTATCCATGCAACGAATAACATGTATCGATGTGTTATTTTCACAGATTATAATAATAGTAATAATAATAACCCCAAGCAGCATTCAAGATTTGGTCGCTGAAATGAGACGTTGCTTTAAGTTTGGCTGACAATCACAAACTTAGGTCGCCTTGACCAAAATTTTGGTAACCATTTGAGAAAAGTCCTTTTAATTCAAGACTCAGAAATGGCACAAAACATTCGTCCATCTTGGACCCTTAGCCAAGAGAATTCTATCAGCTACTTCACGGCGACCGATGATCACTCCTCTTTTACGCCGGCATTGGTTTGTGATGGGGACTCTTTTGATGCAGCCTCGGGGCTTTCCTCTACACTTCCAGAGTTTCGCTCGACACTCGGTTGCCGCTTTCTTGGTCTTTTGGTGCCTCTAGAAAAGGCAAAATCGGCCAGCGTTCGTGTCAACGCCATTTTCACATAGATCAGCTGACTAGCTCGGGAATTATCGGACTTTCATCTAAGACACGTAATTGTAGATGAAATCAGTAAAAGTACGAGAACTCACGAACAACAATCGTGGACCAGTAACAGTTAAAATCTTCTGAACAAACACAAATGGACATGGCGGCAAAGTTTTATTTCGGTCGCGATTTTGTGAGTTTCTTCGAATACTGGTCGTAAAATCAATTTTTAAGTCGCATATGCGACCAATTTAGTCGTAAATTTGAGCAATGAATAATAATAATAATAATAATAATAATAATAATAATAATGCACTCTGTATAAAGTTAGTCACTGGTGTACTTTGTATGTGGTTACAGACTAGTGTACTCCGTTAACAGATGGTCACTTGTGTGCTTTGTTTTAAGCCACTGGTGTACTATGTATACAGTAATTCACTGATACATTTTGTATACGATGGATCACTGGTGTATTATGTATACAGTAAGTCACTGGTGTACTTTGTATACAGTAATTCACTGATACATTTTGTATACGATGGATTACTGGTGTATTATGTATACAGTAAGTCACTAGTGTACTATGTATACAGTAATTCACTGATACATTTTGTATACGATGGATCACTGGTGTATTATGTATACAGTAAGTCACTAGTGTACTTTGTATACAGTAATTCAAATGGAGTACTTTGTATACAGTAAGTCACTGGTGTACTTTGTATACAGTAAGTCACTGGTGTACTTTGTATACAGTAATTCACTGGTCTACTATGTATACTGTAATTCACTGGTGTACTTTTTAAGTCAGTACTGTACTTTGTATTCAGTAAGTCACTGGTGTACTTAGTATACAATAAGTCAGTGGTATACTCTGTATACAGTAAGTCATTGATGTGCTTTGTATACAGTAAGTCACTTGTGTATTCTGTATACAGTAAGTCACTAGTGTACTCTGTATATAGTAAGTCACTAGTGTACTTTGTATACACTGACTCGCTGGTGTACTCTCAGTATACGGTAAGTCACTAGTGTTCTTTGTATACAGTAAGTCACCGATGTACTTTGTATACAGTAAGTCAGTAATGTACTCTGTATATAGAAAATTCAGTGGTGTACTTTGTATGCAGTAAGCCACTAGTGTACTTTGTAGTTAGTGAGTCACTGGAATTCTTTGTACTCAGTAAGTCACTGGTGTACACTGTAAACAGTAAGTTGCAGGTGTATTTTGTATACAGTAAGTCACTGGTGTACTTTGTTTGCAGTAAGTCACTGGTATACTCTGTATACAGTAAGTTACAGGTGTACTTTGTATATAGTAAGTCAGTGGTGTACTTTGTATAAAGTATTTTAGGTTTAATAAGTCACTGGTGTACTTTGTATACAGTAAGTCAGTGATGTGTTCTGTATACGGTAAGTCACTGTTGTACTCTGCATATAGTACGTCAGTTGTGTACTTTGTATAAAGTATTTTGTGTATAATAAGGCACTGATATACTTTGTATACAGTAAGTCAGTGGTGTACTCTATATACAGTAAGTCAGTGTTGTACTCTGTATACGGTAAGTCACTAGTGTACTTTGTATGCAGTAAGTCAGTAGTGTACTTTGTATAAAGTATTTTGTGTCTAATAAGGCACTGATGTACTTTGTATACTGTAAGTCAGTAATGTATTTGGGTTTAGGATTCCATCACATAGGTAAAAATCGAGAAAGGGATCTAAAAGGAATCCAGAAAGGAATTTCCAGAAAGATCAATTAACTCATTAATTGTATAAATCATCACAGATATTCAAAAAGATAGTCATTTCATGTCATATTCTTGATATAGTTAAGATACAAGAGTATAATGGATTTTAATGAGTTCCCATTAGGGAAATTTTGTCTAGTATCAATGGAAGGAAATAATGAAATCAGACTTTTAAACTATGCTAGTCTCCTAAACCTTGAACAACTTCCGCTCTATTTATCTTTTATTTGTCATGTGCAATTGATTGACTTTAGAAATGTATTAGTGCAACGTCATCCATGTAATGCATCAAGCCATTATATTTTGCAATAATTATACATGTGTCACTGAACATTACCATGGCATGAGCCAATCTATTACTTTAATGAAACACCTGTGTAATGTACAATCAATATCCCAGTCACATGGGTAGCAAACCTTGGAAAAGAAAGGTAACTCCAATAGAAATGTACAAGAGTCGCCAAAACCAAAACATCCCGAGTTTTCACACATATAATATACATTACTGTCCAGAATGTATATTATATTTCCAGAAAGTACATAATGCTATCCAGAATGTATATTATATTGTCTAAAAATATATAATATTGTCCAGAATGTATATTGTGTTGTCCAAAAAGTATATAATACTCTCCATAATGTATATTATATTGTCTAAAAAGAATATAATATTGTCCAGAATGTATATTGTATTGTCCAAAAAGTATATAATACTGTCCATAATGTATATTATATTGTCTAAAAAGAATATAATATTGTCCAGAATGTATATTGTATTGTCCAAAAAGTATATAATACTGTCCATAATGTATATTATATTGTCTAAAAAGAATATAATATTGTCCAGAATGTATATTGTATTGTCCAAAAAGTATATAATACTGTCCATAATGTATATTATATTGTCTAAAAAGAATATAATATTGTCCAGATTGTGTATTGTGTTGTCTAAAAAGTATATAATACTGTCCAGAATGTATATTATACTGTCTAAAAGTATATAATATTGTCCAGAATATATATATTATATTGTCTAGAGTTGGACCTTAATTTCTACCATAGCATATTTCTGTCAAATAAATAATCATTGATCATGACGGAATGAAACAATTGAAAATAGATATTCATGACGAATTTGTTTGAAATGCCTCGCATATTTTATTTTCATATAGCTTTTACCTTATACTGTAGAAATCCTACAGATAAGGCTTATTATCTGAGTAATCAGTAGTGTGAAAAGGGCTAAATTTGTAGTTCAAGTTGAAACAAAGTTATGCTGGGCGTTTGATTTAAAGAAAGTCCAATAGACACGAGTATCATTCCAGGTTAGGATTAGGGCACGTTGATAGCTTTCTACACAGGAAAATAATAATCTTTTGTTTATGGATTAGAAAAATCGAATGTCAAGGACACAGCTACATAAAATTCAGGAAGCTCGTTGAATCTCCTTAACTGTGAGATTCGATAGAAAAAAATGAGTAAATCTTATAATTGTGAAATATTTATCCTAAAGGTGAAAGTAACAAGGACTAATATAAAGGTCTCCATCTATGACAAGTCATTTTTCTCTGTATAAGTTTGTCTGATAATGGTTTACTTGTGATATCCGTCTCCATCATTATCATATACCCAGCATAATGGTTTACTGGTGATATACGTCTCCATCGTTATCATATACCCAGCATAATGGTTTACTGGTGATATCCGTCTCCATCGTTATCGTATACCCAGCATAATGGTTTACTGGTGATATACGTGTCCATCGTTATCGTATACCCAGCATAATGGTTTACTGGTGATAGACGTGTCCATCGTTATCGTTTACCCAGAATAATGGTTTACTGGTGATATCCGTCTCCATCGTTATCATATACCCAGCATAATGGTTTACTGGTGATATACGTCTCCATCGTTATCCTATACCCAGCATAATGGTTTACTGGTGATATCCGTCTCCATCGTCTTCGTATACCCAGCATAATGGTTTACTGGTGATATACGTCTCCATCGTTATCGTATACCCAGCATAATGGTTTACTGGTGATATCCGTCTCCATCGTTATCGTATACCCAGCATAATGGTTTACTGGTGATATCCGTCTCCATCGTTATCGTATACCCAGCATAATGGTTTACTGGTGATATCCGTCTCCATCGTTATCGTATACCCAGCATAATGGTTTACTGGTGATATCCGTCTCCATCGTTATCGTATACCCAGCATAATGGTTTACTGGTGATATAAGTCTCCATCGTTATCATATACCCAGCATAATGGTTTACTGGTGATATACGTCTCCATCGTTATCGTATACCCAGCATAATGGTTTACTGGTGATATAAGTCTCCATCGTTATCATATACCCAGCATAATGGTCTACTGGAGATATACGTCTCCATCGTTATCGTATACCCAGCATAATGGTTTACTGGTGATATCCGTCTTCAACGTTATCGTATACCCAGCATAATGGTTTACTGGTGATATCCGTCTTCAACGTTATCGTATACCCAGCATAATGGTTTACTGGTGATATCCGTCTTCAACGTTATCATATACCCAGCATAATGGTTTACTGGTGATATAAGTCTCCATTGTTATCGTATACCCAGCATAATGGTTTACTGGTGATATACGTGTCCATCGTTATCGTATACCCAGCATAATGGTTTACTGGTGATATAAGTCTCCATCGTTATCATATACCCAGCATAATGGTTTACTGGTGATATACGTCTCCATCGTTATCATATACCCAGCATAATGGTTTACTGGTGATATACGTCTCCATCGTTATCATATACCCAGCATAATGGTTTACTGGTGATATAAGTCTCCATCGTTATCATATACCCAGCATAATGGTTTACTGGTGATATACGTCTCCATCGTTATCATATACCCAGCATAATGGTTTACTGGTGATATACGTCTCCAACGTTATCATATACCCAGCATAATGGTTTACTGGTGATATACGTCTCCATCGTTATCGTATACCCAGCATAATGGTTTACTGGTGATATACGTCTCCATCGTTATCGTATACCCAGCATAATGGTTTACTGGTGATATCCGTCTCCATCGTTATCATATACCCAGCATAATGGTTTACTGGTGATATCCGTCTCCATCGTTATCGTATACCCAGCATAATGGTTTACTGGTGATATCCGTCTCCATCGTCTTCGTATACCCAGCATAATGGTTTACTGGTGATATCCGTCTCCATCGTTATCATATACCCAGCATAATGGTTTACTGGTGATATACGTCTCCATCGTTATCGTATACCCAGCATAATGGTTTACTGGTGATATAAGTCTCCATCGTTATCGTATACCCAGCATAATGGTTTACTGGTGATATACGTCTCCATCGTTATCGTATACCCAGCATAATGGTATTTGCTGTACACTCTCGTTTTATAACGATGCACGTTTGTGACATAATGAAACACTATATACGCTTGTCCGATATTAGTATATATCTACGGCATATTGATATATCCTGGGTATACGTCTACGGCATATTGATATACCCTGGGTATACGTCTACGGCATATTGATATACCCGGGGTATACGTCTACGGCATATTGATTTACCCTGGGTATACGTCTACGGCATATTGATATACCCTGGGTATACGTCTACGGCATATTGATATACCCTGGGTGTACGTCTACGGCATATTGATATACCCTGGGTATACGTCTGCGGCATATTGATATACCCTGGGTATACGTCTACGGCATATTGATATACCCTGGGTATACGTCTACGGCATATTGATATACCCTGGGTATACGTCTACGGCATATTGATATACCCTGGGTATACGTCTACAGCATATTGATATACTCTGGGTATACGCTTGTTTTATGGCGCTAGGCTGCTGTGCCTCCGTTATATTATGATATTATTATGTACCCTGTATCTTGTAACGCTATCCCGGGTACATGTCTTCCACTTACTGCAAACCCCATAATGGAGTTGCCTTATAACGACATGCCGGCGACATAGAACAGACTTAGCAGACCTTCCTTTGCAGTAGATCTCCGTAAAATTGGCTTTAGAGTAGATCTTACCCGGACAGCTGACTCCAAAGTGGATTTCTCTGCTAGAGTAGAATTTCCCCGTGGAAAAACTGCTGTTTTTCGGTGGTCCAACACTTCGTTTAAACACTTTTACGTCAATCATACCCCGAGCCAAAAAATCGTGCGTCAGATATGATCGGTTCGTTGTGTTGATAGATATTGTTTGAGCATTGGCTGCTGGTTGGTTATTGTTGACATACGTTTGATCACAGTGGGCTGATGGTTTATGTTATATATAGCTTATATTGGGCCTTTGTGATGTCATTGAGACCGGGCGGGAAGGTTTCAATGCAGACGACCAACGTTGGCCCATCACAAACTGCTTTCGTTGGTCAAATTTGAACCAACTCAAAAATCTTATCTGGGCACCCATTTTCTGGTTTGATTAGGACTTCACATATTTTCTAATGCGGATATATCATGAGCGTATCCAACAGTCACGATTACTGTGCCACACTGATTTGAAAGCTTTCAAGTTCTACCAAGTTTGAATTTCTCTTTCCGATTGGTAATCAAATATGGCCACCCTTGCCTCTGGCTGACAGATTTTCGGACGACATTCGATTTCATTCGGCCACCATATCTCATTTCTGGTATCCAATGGTCTATGACTGTGTGTCGCGGAACTCTGTTGTTGGTGCTAGAGTGACAGTGCATCAGTACCTTCGTATTTTACATTTATACTCCGACCTGTTTTATACTTCATCCATTTGTCATCATATAAAAGAGTCATGACCTTCACCAAAGTCCAGATCAAGGTCATTGTGAAACATCGTCAAACTGGGCAATAACATCTTTATTCTAGCTCTGGCTTGCTTCATTCTTCACACAAGAAATACTGCTAAAGTGACTGTGGGTCAAGGTCGATTGTCAGAGATCAAAATCATCTACTGAAAAATGCTCTTGTGGACCAGCATCAAACTTGGTCTAATTTATTTCTTACTTCACATAGTTATAACATATGGACCATGAGTATGCCAAGACATTGACCCAAGACCGTCAAAGATTTTGTCACAATGTGCATTGGAGAAAAGTAGTACTCAGAGTGTGCCCAGCCCTTGAAATCTACATCGTTAGTTTAATCCAAATGATACTTGAAAGTGGGGGGGGGGCTGTTTCTGTAGCAGGATTTACCTCAAGGGAAGAAATTCTAGACCAAATTTCCGGGACGAGGGGGTTCTACCCGGGGGCAAGTCTGCCGGTATAAGTCTACGATTTGATGATATAATTTGTAAATACGTTTCTCGTAATCCTGTTTACATCAAATCATTACGTGCCCTCTACGATTGCTGTATCATATTGATATGTATCATTTGAAAGTATGACTTTTACGGATGAAAATTGGAAAAGAGGAATAAATTACTGTACCTCAAGGAGAAGACAAAGTATCTGGAGTATTGTAAATTATTCACTTACGATATCCAGAAGCAGGGAATTCTTACAGTAGTGTTTCCGAAGTTTAAGATATTTGAATAGGGTACAATATTTCAGTGTCATTTAAATGATTCATGAGAATTACTACGCTTTGTGATGAATTTTGGTTAAAGACAGGAGTCAGACCCTCTGCCGTCCTCCCGTTACCACCCCCCCCCCTTTCCTTCAATAAACAATTACACAGATATCGTTCCTTCCCAAATGATTCTTCCATCTCACGCTTACATAACGCACGTCAATAGAATTAATGTATTCTGATTTGAATGGCTATATTATTCCTTCCAGTTTGCCCTTGAATTCGAGGTGCACTGTTAATATTTTCTTAAGTCCCTGTTTCAGTCTTAAATACTTATTGAGTATGTGATTGGGGCTCCGCGCGGGGGATCGGTGATTTATTGCCAATCTTTTACTAACTCCATGTTAATATTTCCTTTCGTGATTGAAAGCTTTACAGACAACATGAGATTATTTAATTAATGGATTATAAAGAAAAGACACTCGCTGTTTCCATCGAATGATATTTATTTCCAAATATTGATTTTAAGTATTCAAAGAACCTGTACACAGTTGAATAGTCGCAATCAATACGTGTTTAAACGACTCGCAGTTAAACCCCCTTTTATCAGGGCAGGCCAGTTCGTGTTTCCATAGCCGTGGCTGACTTATGTTTAGATACTCGATAGACTTGTGGGGAACTCTATAGATCGGGTATTTTACACACTGATATGGATCCTGACCGAAATAGCCCCAGTTTACAGTGTATCACACATTAATATGGAGATATTCGGATGATTCTGGATTAATTAAGGGTGAATGTTTGGGGATCAGAGGGCAAAGCAGTAAATAGGTTGGGCACCATGCAAACAACGTCGACTGGAAATGGTAAGCTACTGTGCATCGGGACTAATTGGCCCATTGTCATAGAGAGATATGCAATACATGTAGTGTTAGATTTCACAGCTGTCCGATCGCTTTCATATTGGGGATCATGTAGTACTGTTTGGAGATAACATAGATATCGAGTATAACATCGTGTCAGGGGTCTAATGGGTTAGTTTTCTTCAGAATATCTTCTTGATAAAACTCATGATTTGCTTTAGTTTAGATCCACCTTGCTACACTATGTGTTGAGATATTCAAAGGTCCTGGTTTAGATCTGAAAGGAGGTTGCAACCCTAAAACGGTCGAAAATGACTCCTTTTTTGGGGGGTGGGTGGTAAAATTTTCCGATAAAAAGAGGGAGGGGTTTAGGTTCCAACACCCCTTCTAAATCCGCCAATATAATGTATACATGTATTCTATCTCCTCAATGCATCGCTTTAATTCCCATCGTGTACATGTATATTAATAATATAGAGTAACGCTGAACAATGATACACGTTGTAGTGGTATAGGGAGAGATGCAATACTCGTATTATACAATGATACACGTTGTAGTGGTATAAGGAGAGTATTATACAATGATACACGTTGCAGTGGTATAGGGAGAGATGCAATACTCGTATTATACAATGATACACGTTGTAGTGGTATAGGGAGAGATGCAATACTCGTATTATACAATGATGTATGTTGTAGTGGTATAAGGAGAGTATTATACAATGATACACGTTGCAGTGGTATAGGGAGAGATGCAATACTCGTATTATACAATGATACACGTTGTAGTGGTATAGGGAGAGATGCAATACTCGTATTATACAATGATGTATGTTGTAGTGGTATAGGGAGACGGGAAATACTCGTATTATACAATGATGTATGTTGAAGTGGTATAGGGAGACAGGGAATACTCGTATTATACAATGATGTATGTTGTAGTGGTATAGGGAGACGGGAAATACTCGTATTATACAATGATGTATGTTGTAGTGGTATAGGGAGACGGGAAATACTCGTATTATACAATGATGTATGTTGTAGTGGTATAGGGAGACGGGAAATACTCGTATTATACAATGATGTATGTTGAAGTAGTATAGGGAGACAGGGAATACTCGTATTATACAATGATGTATGTTGTAGTGGTATAGGGAGACGGGAAATACTCGTATTATACAATGATGTATGTTGAAGTGGTATAGGGAGACAGGGAATACTCGTATTATACAATGATGTATGTTGTAGTGGTATAGGGAGAGAGGGAATACTCGTTTTTTTTTACAATAAATTATGCTGTAGTGGTATAGGGAGACGGGAAATACTGGTATTATACAATGATGTATATTGTAGTGGTAAAGGAAAAAAAGGAATAGTGATATTATACAATTATGTATGTTGTAGTGGTATAAGGAGAGGGGGAATACTCGAATTATACAATGATGTGTGATGTAGTGGTAAAGATAGAGAGGGAATACCCGTATTATACTATAATGCAATGATCTATGTTGTAGTGGTATAGGTTGAGAGGGAATACCCGTATTATATATATATTAGGGAAGGAGGAAATACTTGTATTATACAATGATGTATGTTGTACTAGTACTGGTATAGGGAGAGAGACAATACCCGTATTATACAAACATGTATGTTGTAGTGGTATAGGGAGAGAAAGAATACTCGTATTATACAATGATGTATGTTGTAGTGGTATAAGGAGAGAGGGAATAGTCGAATTATACAATGATGCAATGATGTATGTTGTAGTGGTATAAGTAGGGAGGTAATACCCGAATTATACAATGATGTATTGTCTAGCGGTATAGGGAGAAAGGGAATGCTCGTATTATACAATCATGTATGTTGTTGTGGTATAGGGAGAGAGGGAATACTCGTATTATACAATGATGCATGTTGTAGTGGTATAGGGAGAGAGGGAATACTCGTATTATACAATGATATATATTGTAGTGGTATAGGGAGGAAGGAAATATTCGTGTTATACAATGATGTATATTGTAGTGGTAAAGGAACAGAGGGAATACTCGTATTATACAATGATGCATGTTGTAGTGGTATAGGGAGAGAGGGAATACTCGTATTATACAATGATGCATGTTGTAGTGGTAAAGGGAGACAGGGCATACGCGTATTATGTAAAGATGATGGATAAATCCAAACCATAAGTCTGAAAATCATGAAACCAGAGGACATACAAAATCAGTGAAAATGAAAAACAAGTGGAAAATAACAAAATATGTCTATTTGAAGAGCATATGTGAACCCCTGTGATGGAGTGAGATCAGGTGCCCTCCTGAGCATCTCCTGCTTGCTAGAAACACCCGTCACATATACCCAGTAGAAAGAATCAAATCGTGTAAATTCTATATGTATTTATATATGGAGAAGTCAAAGTAGGTAACCTTCTATTATAGTTGTGTCAAATCTGTGTAAAATGATCGGAATCGGTTTATACAATGATGTATGTTGTAGTGGTATAGGGAAGGAGCGAATACTCGTATTATACAATGATGTATATTGTAGTGGTATAGGGAGAGATGGAATACTCGTATTATACAATGATGTATGTTGTAGTGGTATAGGGAGTGACGGAATACGTATAACGCTTTGTCATATGTTGTAGAATTATAGAATGATGTATATTGAAGTGGCATAAGGAGAGAGGGAATACTCGTATTATACAATAATGTATGTTGTAGTGGTATAGGGAGTGACGGATACTCGTATTATACAATGATGTATGTTGAAGTTGGATAGGGAAAGACTGAATACTCATACTATACAATGATGTATGTTATAGTGCTATCGGGATGGAGGAAATACTCGTATTTATACAATGATGTATGTTGTAGTGGTATAGGAAGAGGGGACTATTCGTACTATACAATGATGTATATTGTAGTGGTATAGGAAGGGGGGAATATTCGTATTATACAATGATGGATATTGTAGTGGTAAAGGAACAGAGGGAATACTCGTATTATACAATGATGTATATTGTAGTGGTAAACGAAAAGAGGGAATACTCATATTATACAATGATGTATGTTGTAGTAATGTAGGGAGAGAGGGAATACTTGCATTATACGAAAATGTATGTTGTAGTGATATAGGGAGAGAAAGAATACAGGTATAACACATTGACATATGTTGTAGTGGTATAAGGAGAGAGGGAATACTCGTATAACACATTGACATATGTTGTGGTGGTATAAGGAGAAAGGGAATACTGGTATTATACAATGATGTATGTTGTAGTGATATAGGGAATGAAAGAATACTCGTATAATACATTGACATATGTTGTAGTGGTATAAGGAAAGAGGGAATACTCGTATATACAATGATGTATGTTGTAGTGGTATAGGAAGAGAGAGAATACTGGTATTATACAATGATGTATGTTGAAGTGGTATAGGGAGGAAGGGAATACTGGTATTATACAATGATGTATGTTGTAGTGGTATAGGGAGGAAGGGAATACTGGTATTATACAATGATGTATGTTGTAGTGGTATAGGGAGGAAGGGAATACTGGTATTATACAAGGATATATGTTGTAGTGGTATAGGGAGAAAGGGAATACTGGTATTATACAATGATGTATGTTGTAGTAGTATAGGAACAGAGGGAGCGAAGTTACCGTCATGTACCTCCCTATCTGTCTTTTTGATGAGACAGTATAAAACGAGGCCCCTTGTGACGGTATAAACCGAGGCCTTTTGTCACAGTATAAACCGAGGGCCCTTGGTACGGTAGAAACCGGGCCCCTTATCACTTATACGTTGGCACGTAAAAGATCCTTCAGTGCCTCGGTTGGAATCGCTGCAAAGGGCAAAAGTATGAAGCAATGCATTAAGTGGGTGCCGTCAAATCAGACAAGAATCTTGAAGTGGCATATGAAATAATAACAAAAAAAAAAAAAAAATACTGCCAGAACATGTGTCGTACATGTATGTGTGTATTCGCCCAGTATATTCCATTGCAAGAACTTATGCACGTCCGATTGACTACAGTGCCAGTACATGTGTCATATAAACTGAGTGCACGTCCGATTTGTGCCATGTAAAGTAGGTACACGTGCGATTCGCTGAAGTTCCAGTACATGTGCCATGTATCTCGGTTGTATGTCCAATTCGCTTCAGTGCCGATACGTGTGCCATATATAGTGAGTACACAGTCACAACAATGGCGAATGCTAATACGACGCTTTTTGTCAGTCTGTTTCTTCTCAAGTACCCTTTAGGAGGTATACAATGAACATGTACACTATTATGGATTTACAAAATAATTCTAAGTCTGTGTCATTTCGTCTTTGTTATTACTTTTTTGATACTAGCATATTTCTATAAACGTTTCGTGTGAAATTTTATGACCTCTCGTCTTGAGAAACCTGTTGATCCTTGTTCTCTGTATGGAGGATTATATATAATTTTTTAAATGTTTTATGTTCATGTCCTCGGTGGTTTGTGTCATACAACCTGGTCAGGTATCTTCTGTCTTCTCTTTTTAGAACTGGAAGCAGAAAAAGTCAATGAATCCATCAATATTTCCAAAGAAGAGGAAGTCAAACGCCAGAAACGAAATGCTGGGAAAAAGTCACCCGGTAATCGCCCAACTAAACTCCCATCATGCAGTTTACCCAACAATATGCAGCCTACATTCTATGTGGGAGGAGGAAATGGCGTGTCACTGTAAGTTGGACAAGGAGGAATGAATTTCATGTATTTTAAAATCAGTTTTATGTTTTGGGAGAAACATACGCCTATTAACGACAAAGTAGGCTAGTACAATGATCTTGATATTTGCGGATCCGTAAGACATACTGCTCCTTTCTATTACATTATTACATAGGGCATTCATTATAAAAAAACGACAATTCAATCTGAAAAAAAAGGGGGGGGGGTTGCTATCAGGTGTTAGACATAAATGTTATTCTAATCTCCTTTTAGATGGACATACATTATTATTACTTGAATTAACTGAAAATAAATACTATGCATACCAGAATGGACATATACAACAGGTCTTTATCTCTGTCATCGATAACGGATCTATCCGCAGTTTATTTCGCCCTCCAAAGATAATATTGAATATAATCAAAATTATAGATTTATGTCTTTGAATTAGTGAGTATCAAACGTAATCATATTGAAAGAGGTAGAGATCTAATATTCCCAATGCATATACTACTGAAAATATTAAAGCTTCTTTTTTAAGCTTTTCATAAAGTCATTTATAGAGCAGTGAATATATTTGCTTTTTAGATCACTATGAAAAATAAATATCATTTTGATAGCTGTTGTAATGAGTACTTCAATATACCTAACGTTATAGACATCATTGTACTTCATTCGGGATTGCTCAGGCCTCGAGCATCACGGAAATAAATTTCTCTTATTACTATGATGATTATAACGATATGAAATGACCTCCACTACACGTCATCTTTTTAACGATTTCACGAAAATAACAAATGTAGCTTAATTTGGTAATACTCGAAAGTTTCTGGTTTGTAGAGTTGAAGGTCCGTTGCTAGCTTTGGGATGGAAGAGGACTACAGATAAACACGACGAGAGATACAGGCTCAAGTGGACGGAATGTAAGACCAAAATCAACTACGGCGCCTTCAAGGAAGGTGGGTCTAGTACGATATGATTTTTGACTTGGGTTTTAAAATATTCTTTTCTACTTGAACATAGAATTCCTGTTGTTTAAGAAAGTTCCGAAGTATCAAGAATTTGAATGCTTCATTTGTCTGGTACCTCAATTACCAAATTATTCGTATGACAAGTAGAAGATCTCTTTTCAAGTTTTAGCACTGCCACTACTTTCTGCCTCACCTACTGCAAAAAAAGTTTCATCTGTATTAGAAGTGGTATTACTCAATATTACCACTTTAACGAATTGTAGTAAAATTCCGAAGTTGGTATTTTTTCTTTCTATTTTTAATTTGAAAAGACCTAGAGATGACTTCCATTCATCTCATTATCATGCATGCATTTTGATTAGTTGAATAAAATGTAATTGAATTTCAATGCATTTTTTTATTCCTATTTTGAAAAGACTACTTAGAGAAGACTTCATTTCCATGGTCATGCATTCATTTTGATTGAATAAATTAAATGTATAAACACATTACCTACATTTACTTCAAGTTTACCTTGCTTTTAATATAGGATATTTCTGTTGTGTTCTTTCAATGAAATATTCAGAGTTATTTTGTAACCCCATCACTGGAGAATGCCGTCATTGTGCGCGGTGCACTGGTGTTGCCAACAAACATAGACTGGCATATATCTAGCAGCTATTCAGATTTAATGGCGCAGTCTTCTTTATATGATATCTCAATGGCATGCCAGGTCGCTCATTTGCATAAACTTGGCTGATATTATGCGTGGAGAGTTTGAGTGTTTGTCCCAATTCATTGTTGTCATTGAATACCTCTAAGTAATGTTTACAATCGGGATATTCTAGCATGTATAGGTAGCATTAGCTGAATGAGTGTATAGATTTATGATTTAGATTAACAAGTGGAGAATAAATAGTTTTCTCCGGTAACTTACACTGTGTATGGCCAGCATTTTGTAGAAGCAGGATGTGAATTGTTTTGAAATACCATTTAATATAATCCTGTTAGGGAGTATGTACACGCGCATACAATATGTTCTGGTACTCGATACATCATGTACCATCTTTGAAACGTTGTCATCTCGCTTTATTGATAAAGCAAGATGGAATTACTTAATCGTTTTACTTTAATGCTACATGTACTTATTTGATCTATCCAGCATGCGATACATAGCGACATTAACACATTAATTTGTCCGTCATTTTGTCCCTCTGTATGTCTGTCACTTTTTGTAACTGTCTTTGCTGAAGACATAATCTATACCAACGTCGAACGCGTGATAAGAATTCGATGTGGCTGTTTCATGTGAATGACAAGAAACCGACGTGCCTAAAACTCTAGCGGGAGTCTAACCCAGTACTTTATGATCCTCAATGCCAATATATTGCTATATCAAAGTATTGTCACATTATGCACTCTCAGAGACTAAGGTTTCGTGACGCTGATAGTTTTTAGTCCGATCATCTGTTTCTCAACAGAAGTTGACCTTTGATGATGTCTATATTGGACTATTAGAGATAAAGGGTTAACGTAAGTGAACATGCATAGATCCAGGCGGGTGGACCGTTGGTAATTTTGGGCGTATCCCCTCTCGACAAAATGTTTAGAAATTTTCTCGTAAGGGGTAGGTGGAGTGATTATAAGCGCTTGGCCGGATCGTTTCTCGGATTTCGCTTAAAGGTTTGTTAGTTGTAGTTTTTGTCCCTATGTAGTAGCATGACTAAAACTCGTTGAAAGCAACGAAAACAAAAAATCAATTAACCAATGTTTCCACACACCCATCAGTCAAATTAAGATATTTTTTTATCTTACATTTTCTCGAACACAACATATCTTTGTATCTTTGCGAGTATTCTGTTTTCGCAATAACGACGTTTCATCCATCCATGTCTTTCCTTCACAGGAGAACAGCTTGTGAATCACATTCCCAATGGAAACCTACTCACAAATAAACTGGGTCTACTTAACAGCTTACAGGAATATGAACGAGTGACTCTATCTACCAAAGGGAGACCACCGAGACTCCGATTTACAGACTTCGTTCCAGAAACTTACAGACTCGATGAAAAACATGATAGAGAGATATTCCTTGAAAAATATCAAGGTGAGAATCAATAATTTTTAAATTTTAATTATTTTACATCGATTAAGAAACAAGTTTTAAACGACTTATATAAATCTTGCTCGTTGGCACGGATCTTGGCGTAAGGGTGTCGGATGTCATTTGTGTGGGAGAGAACCGGAGTACGCAGAGAGAGTCCACGAAGCCAGGCTGGTAACAGCCCACCATCACACGTACCACACCGGAGTACCCGGAGACAGCCCACGAAGCCAGGCTGGTGACAGCCCCACCATCACACGTACCACACCGGAGTACCCGGAGAGCCCTTTATTCTTTGTGGATACCTAAGACAATGGGTAGAAGAAATCTATCAGATATTTAACCCCTTTTTATAAATGTAACCTATCTGATATCTATCCTTTATCATAAATATCAGTTGCTGGACACCTAACCAATACCATAAATGTCAGGTAGAGGGTACCTTAAGGATACCTATGTCATGTTCTAATTTTTGAATTTACTTTGACACCTATTAGATGTTAGTTAACAGGTACCATTAGGATACTCAATCCTGTATTATAAATGTTACCTACCAGATATACCTACCAGATATACCTACCAGATCTGCCTACCAGATATACCTACCAGATATGCCAACCAGATATACCTACCAGATAACAACTCTTGTGGTATAAATGTTACCTACCAGATATACCTACCAGATATACCTACCAGATCTGCCTACCAGATATACCTACCAGATATGCCAACCAGATATACCTACCAGATAACAACTCCTGTAGTATAAATGTTACCTACCAGATATACCTACCAGATCTGCTTACCAGATATACCTACCAGATAACAACTCATGGTATAAGTGTTACCTACCAGATATACCTACCAGATAACAACTCTTGTGGTATAAGTGTTACCTACCAGATTACAACTCATGTGGTATAAATGTTACCTACAAGATATACCTACCAGATAACAACTCATGTGGTATAAATGTTACCTACCAGATATACTTACCAGATAACAACTCATGTGGTATAAATGTTACCTACCAGATATACCTACCAGATAACAACTCTTGTGGTATAAATGTTATCTACCAGATATACCTACCAGATATACCTACCAGATCTGCCTACCAGATATACCTACCAGATATGCCAACCAGATATACCTACCAGATAACAACTCCTGTAGTATAAATGTTACCTACCAGATATACCTACCAGATCTGCTTACCAGATATACCTACCAGATAACAACTCATGGTATAAGTGTTACCTACCAGATATACCTACCAGATAACAACTCCTGTATTATAAATGTTACCTACCAG
Organism: Pteria penguin; assembly: GCA_035048485.1. NCBI lineage: Eukaryota > Metazoa > Mollusca > Bivalvia > Pterioida > Pteriidae > Pteria > Pteria penguin. The sequence continues at coordinate 154,900 of CM068582.1, read as the reverse complement.
ATATACCTACCAGATAACAACTCCTGTATTATAAATGTTACCTACCAGATATACCTACCAGATAACAACTCATGTGGTATAAATGTTACCTACCAGATATACCTACCAGATAACAACTCCTGTATTATAAATGTTACCTACCAGATATACCTACCAGATAACAACTCATGTGGTATAAATGTTACCTACCAGATATACCTACCAGATAACAACTCATGTGGTATAAATGTTACCTACCAGATATACCTACCAGATAACAACTCCTGTATTATAAATGTTACCTACCAGATAACAACCCCTGTATTATAAATGTTACCTACCAGATATACCTACCAGATAACAACTCATGTGGTATAAATATTACCTACAAGATATACCTACCAGATAACAACTCATGTGGTATAGATATTACCTACAAAATATACCTACCAGATAACAACTCATGTGGTATAAATGTTACCTACCAGATATACCTACCAGATAACACCTCTTGTGGTATAAATGTTACCTACAAGATATACCTACCAGATAACAACTCATGTGGTATAAATGTTACCTACCAGATATACTTACCAGATAACAACTCGTGTGGTATAAATGTTACCTACCAGATATACCTACCAGATCTGCTTACCAGATATACCTACCAGATATGCCGACCAGATATACCTACCAGATAACAACTCTTGTGGTATAAATGTTACCTACCAGATATACCTACCAGATATATCTACCAGATCTGCTTACCAGATATACCTACCAGATATGCCGACCAGATATACCTACCAGATAACACCTCTTGTGGTATAAATGTTACCTACCAGATATACCTACAAGATAACAACTCATGGTATAAGTGTTATCTACAAGATATACCTACCAGATAACAACTCCTGTATTATAAATGTTACCTACCAGATATACCTACCAGATAACAACTCATGGTATAAATGTTACCTACCAGATATACCTACCAGATAACAACTCGTGTGGTATAAATGTACCAGATATACCTACCAGATAACAACTCATGGTATAAATGTACCTACCAGATACAGAAACCCTGTATTATAAATGTACCTACCAGATACATTAATCCTGTATTATAAATGTCAGGTAGAAGATAGCTGCCAAATACAGTAGCTCTGTAATTAGCGACTTTGGTTTACAAAGTGGTGCCTCTAGTTGTAAGTATTTTGATCAAATGCATTAGATTGTGTTCTAAAAAAAACTGACAGGGTATCGGCAAATACCCTGTCAGTTTTTGTAAAACACTCGCATGGTAACTCCTACTTATAGATATCAGATGGAGGATACCTACCAGACAGAGTAAAATCCGTGTTGTGTCAGGAAAGGAGAACCAGTTAACCTTACCCTATCCTGAAAATGTTATGTTTAATTAATACCTTTAATATTGTTTTGCAGATAATGAGTTGTGGATTTGTAAACCAACTGGAATGAATCAAGGAAAGGGTATTTTCATTATAAGAACCAGGGAGGAGTTGAATAAGCTATTAGAGGAGAGAGATCATAGACGTGAGCAACTGGCCAAATCTTCCAGACCAATGATGACTCGAATAGTGCAGAGGTATTTATAAGACACTCTCTGGTTCCAAAAAGCATTAAATAAGTTCATATATTATTAAGAACTTAGATAACTCAAACATTAGAAACTTGAAAACTTCCTGAAACTTGAAGTAATCATATGGTTCAAACAACTTTTCTGTTCATTTTATTCATATAATTATAAGAGGGAAACTTCAAAAATTTAAATCTACTGGATCTTAAAGTGATCCTATTTCTTCAAATGATCATAGTTCCACTTTATATCAATTACTGTGTTTTCATACAATATTTTAATTTTTTTCCACAATACATTATTTCATATACTTAAACACTGCTACAATTGGCCTATCATTTATGCATATAATTTTCCACTTGCTTTTAATGTTTATATTATTACTATTCTCATATTTTGAACCTGGTTTGAATATTATAATATGCACTTTTTGGGCCAAAATGTAATGTAAAATTAATTCAGTTTTAAAAGGAAATGGCTTTATATAAGATTATATCTTGTTTCTAAATCCTTATTTGAATGTATTGTACATAACTCATTTGCTGTAAATATTTACAAATTAATACTATTTAATTAAACCAAATTTTCAATTAGATTGGTTTTCTTAATACTTTTGTTCCATAATGTTTCTTTACATTTTAAATAAAAGATTATATGAATTGTCAAGTATGTACTGTTTAAAATTAAATTATGGTTATAATATTACTATGTGAGCTTCATGTAGAAATGTAATTTTTATGATCAAATCTATATACATATGCCGACCAGTCTGTCTCTGTCAATTATATATTAAAGTGTCCTATGGATAGGCAAATAGAATATCAGTCTTTGATCTAGAATTGAATTCACTGGTCTTCAGTTTGTCTCTTTCTCTAGAAATGTTGATATTAAGTAAGAAACCATTTTTACTATTTTTAAAATTTTTTAAGCTCTTGTTGCCATTTAAACCTAGAAATATTTTATTTAGATACATGTACGTGTATATATAAATAACACATTTTAACTGTTTATATGTACTAGCTGTATTTGACATTTTTACCTAGAAATATTTCATTTAGATACATCAAGAATCCATTGTTGCTGGAGGATCGTAAGTTTGACATCCGGGCTTATCTACTTATTGCCAGTACTTCACCTTACCTGGTACTATATCACAAAGGTTATATCAGGCTCTGTTGTGGAAAGTATAAGGAAGAGGACACAGAAATGTCAACTCATCTGACCAATCAGGTAAGACCACCTGACCTTGCAATGCAATGTGTAGGTCAAGTCACTGATGTAAATATCTCTTTAGTAATTAAAGACCATATTATTGTGTCATTTTATTAGTAATTACTCTCTTAAGCCATCTTATAGACAACAGCCATCTTATTGCATCATTTCATGAAAAAGGCTGTCTTGAGCCATCTTAAAAACAAGAACCATCTTATTGTGTCATTTCACGAATAATTAAGGGTTGTCTTGATTCATCTAGCTTATAAACAAGGGCCATCTTATTATGCTTTTTACCAAATAAGGGCTGTTTTGAGCCATCTTACAAGCAAGGGTCATCTAATTGCATTATTTCATGAATAAGACCTGTCTGGATCCATTCTATATATAAGGGCCATCTTATTGAGTCATAAACAAGAGCTAATACTAACAAGGACTAGCTGTCTTACTCAGGGCCTTCTTATAAACAAGGGTTGTTGAAGACCTCATAAGATCTATATAACTATATTGGATGGAGAGGCTGTTACATTGGATTTGAATTCACAGGGTCTGCAAAGCATGTTGTCATAAACATAATAGTTACGAGATAACTCGCACAGGTATCTAAAACATATGTTTATATACTCAGTTATTTATTAGTGAAATACATAGAGAAACATGTTTCTCAGTCTGTAGTAAAAGTTACAGAAGTTTGAAATTGCAAATTCTCCTGTCTATACATCCATTCCAAATTATTTTCTAAGATATTTCTGATAATTTATTACTATGATATGATGTTCCAGTTTGTTCAGAAGAAGGACCCAAATTATAAAGATGTAAAGGAGGATACTGCATGGTCTATGGATAAATTTAACCAGTATATCAATGAAAATGTGATGGCAGAAAAGGGGCTTGAGGAGAACTGGACCTACAATACTCTAACAGTATGTTCACAATCTCTACTAGATATCTTTACCTAATGAACCTTACAGTACTCTAACAGTAAGAAGTGGTCAACAATAGATCTCTATTACATCTTCTTATCTCTTATCTGAGTAGATATTCATAGTAGTGCAGTCTGATTATATGATCTCAGAGTCAGAACAGTAAATGCCAGTCAGATTGTGCTTGTCTGGTCAGTATTTATATAATCTGAGAGTCAGAACAGTAAATGCCAATCAGATTGTGCTTGTCTGGTCAGTATTTATATAATCTGAGAGTCAGAACAGTAAATGCCAGTCAGACTGTGCTTGTCTGGTCAGTATTTATATAATCTGAGATTCAGAACAGTAAATGCCAGTCTGTGAGATTGTGCTTGTCTGGTCAGTATTTATATAATCTGAGTCAGAACAATAAATGCCAGTCAGACTGTGCTTGTCTGGTCAGTATTTATATAATCTGAGAGTCAGAACAGTAAATGCCAGTCAGGTTGTGCTTATCTGGTCAGTATTTATATAATCTGAGAGTCAGAACAGTAAATGCCAATCAGATTGGGCTTGTCTGGTCAGTATTTACATAATCTGAGAGTCAGAACAGTAAATGCCAATTAGATTGTGCTTGTCTGGTCAGTATTTATATAATCTGAGTCAGAACAGTAAATGCCAGTCAGACTGTGCTTGTCTGGTCAGTATTTATATAATCTGAGTCAGAACAGTAAATGCCAGTCAGACTGTGCTTGTCTGGTCAGTATTTATATAATCTGAGAGTCAGAACAGTAAATGCCAGTCAGGTTGTGCATTTCTCGGATCAGAATTTATATGATCTGAGAGTAAGAAGAGCAATTGCCATTCAGATTGTGCTTGTCTGGTCAGTATTTATATGATTTGAGAGTCAGAACAGTAAATGCCAATCAGATTGTGCTTGTCTGGTCAGTATTTATATAATCTGAGAGTCAGAACAGGAAATGCCAGTCAGACTGTTCTTGTCTGGTCAGTATTTATATAATCTGAGATTCAGAACAGTAAATGCCAGTCAGATTGTGCTTGTCTGGTCAGTATTTATATAATCTGAGTCAGAACAATAAATGCCAGTCAGACTGTGCTTGTCTGGTCAGTATTTATATAATCTGAGAGTCAGAACAGTAAATGCCAGTCAGGTTGTGCATTTCTCGGATCAGAATTTATATGATCTGAGAGTAAGAAGAGCAATTGCCATTCAGATTGTGCTTGTCTGGTCAGTATTTATATGATTTGAGAGTCAGAACAGTAAATGCCAATCAGATTGTGCTTGTCTGGTCAGTATTTATATAATCTGAGAGTCAAAACAGTAAATGCCAGTCAGACTGTGCTTGTCTGGTCAGTATTTATATGATTTGAGAGTCAGAACAGCAATTGCCATTCAGATTGTGCTTGTCTGGTCAGTATTTATATGATTTGAGAGTCAGAACACTAGATGCCAGTCAGACTGTGCTTGTCTGGTCAGTGTCAGTATTATCATCTGAGAGTCAGAACAGTAAATGCCAGTCAGATTGTGCATTTCTCAGATCAGTATTTATTTGACCTGAGAGTCCGAACAGTATATGCCAATCAGTTTTTGCTTTTCTTGAGTCAGTGATTTATATATATGATCTGAGAGTCAGATCAGTAAAGGCCAGTCAGGTTGTGCTTTTCTCAAGTCAGTGATTTATACGCCATTCAGATTGTGCTTGTCTGGTCAGTATTTATATAATCCGAGATTCAGAACAGTAAATGCCAGTCAGATTGTGCTTGTCTGGTCAGTATTTATATAATCTGAGAGTCAGAACAGCAAATGCCAGTCAGATTGTGCTTGTCTGGTCAGTGTTTATATAATCTGAGATTCAGAACAGTAAATGCCAGTCAGATTGTGCTTGTCTGGTCAGTATTTATATAATCTGAGAGTCAGAACAGTAAATGCCAGTCAGATAAGAAATGTGCTTGTCAGGTCAGTATATATGATCAAACACAACTTGATAGCAGAGATTGTTAAAAAAAAAGATATATGAATATATGTACCAAAAGTAGAGAAACAGTTACTAAATAACTAACTCTGCTTTTTTAATTTTGCAGAAACAAATGCAGAAAATCATGATTCATTGTTTCAACAGTGTCAAACATAAGCTACAGACTCGTGTTGGTTTCTTTGACCTGTATGGACTTGACTTCATGATTGATACAGATATGAAGGTAAAAAATGAATATATATGTAAACACCAGTAAACCTTAGGACATTAACTTGCTTACTTTGAAGCAACTTTCACTCAAGGCAGCCAATCGGTATTGTAGATCATTCTTGGGTAAAACCCCAAGAAATATTGTAATCTAGGAAGAACTATGTACATTTCTCTGTTCTGCTGTTTTTAATACAAAATTTAAAATAACTATTATGATAATTTAAATGTCATTGAGACATATATCTAGTTAGTAATTCAACTATAAGCTTTTAAAATTCTTTTAGAATTACTGTTTAACCTGTCACATTTTATAAACTACATGATTTCAAAATGTTGAATGTGTCTTTACTGATCAATAGTCTCCAATAAAGTAGACACAGAACTTGTCAAAGAGGGACAGCTATAACATCAGCTACTTTGAGCTAGTGTACAAATGACAGTCTGTCATATTTAGGTTGTGTTAAATAAGATCTTAAAGGAAAATTTCTCTTGAAAGAATTTGTTCCATAATGATATAAACATTTCTAGTGATGTTAATAAAGTTTCATTGGATGTCAGTAACTAAAGACATAATAAGGCTTTTTTATAAAAAAAATCCATAGCTCTATGTATAACTTGTAAGCCAAGTAGTCCAGATTTCTCATTTTAAACTTAAGCTTGTATTCATTATGTAAGGAAGATAACTCTTTTTCATCAGATAAGAAAGATAACTCTTGACAATATTCTGCAGGTTTGGCTGATAGAAATAAATGTGAATCCAGCACTTCATACAAACTGTGAGGCATTAAAGGATGTAATACCAGGGGTGGTGGAGGAGTCTTTATGTAAGTCTTCAATAGATTTGTATTTAAATTGACAGCGGATTTTCCTGCAAAGTGTATCTCTGTATTAATTTGAATTATTTATTCAGTTAGAGAACAATTTAAGGTTATTATATCCTGTCTCCAGTAATCATAAACTGGATAATTTGGGATAACATAAATGATATCAGAATGTAGAATGAGTAGATACCACTAAGGATTATAGTGAAATGTGATATTGTTTTAGCTGGATTATAACTTCATTCATGTGAGGAATATAGCTATCATATAAGAATGTGAGGAAATGAAAAAAGATAACAAGATTTGAAAAAAAATACTTTCTATGAATTATTAAGAATTTGGAAAACAAGACTTAAACAATTCTTTCAAAAACAATTCTGTTGTCTCTTTAGACCAAATGAAATTAATGTTTAGTTTCTCTGGCACTTTTTATCATATAATGATGAGACAGGAGGTTTTGAATTGTTTTCTTTGTTGTTGTTTTTGTTGTTGTGTTTTGGGTTTTTTTTTTTATAACATACGTTTTGTATTTATCGGGAAAATACCAATTCCCAAAAACGAATCGGCAATCAACAATGCTTAGATCAAGTAGATTTAAATCACATTCCTCACTATAAACCCAACTTAATATCATCCAAGGGAAATTTCTTGTTGACCAAGGCATGATCTTAACGGAGATCACATTTGTTTTTGGTCCCCTCTAACATGCTTGAACATCGACGTCAGTTGCACATTCAGTCTCAAAACATGGGAAATCAGGAAAATCACTGTATAAAATTTGGCATGCAGCACCAATTTTAGTAATGCGGCAATGCCTGAGAAACTGAATTTTAATTTTATGCGGCCTTACATATTTATATTTCTTCTTTTTTTTTGATAATTGTTTTATGTCACTTTCAAGATTATTGTTCTTATATTTAGTGGAGGTACCTGCCTCGTTTATTGGTTTGTAATTTTCTGTTCATTGTTTCGGACACACCCAAAGCCGTGAGATGTCTTGTATATGTAATGTGACACCAGGACCTGAATTTAATTATACTGTCTCATTCAGAGGACAGATAGGGTTAGGGCTAAGGTCAGGGTCATTCAGAGGACAGATAGGGAGGCAGAAGGGGATAAATTGCCATAGAAAACAGCTGTTACTAATCATACCCTGGTCCTCACATTTGAAATCCAGTACAAAACCACTGGACCAACCTCACAGCCACTCTGTCTCTAAACACTAATGTGTCTTTAAATGTCTATTTTTAGACACACTTATTTGTCTTTTTCAGATGTAGTAATTGAGAGTTTTGAAAGAACAAGAAAAAATCAGCAATTATTGCCCTTGAATTCTTTGAAGAATTTTTCTGTGTTATATTGTGGATCCCGTCCTTATGCAATGCCAGCAAGACAGGCTAGAAGTGTATCTCCCATGAAAGAGGATCGTAAAAGCTCAGTATCTGCTGGCAGGACTTCATCTCCGGTCAGAAGCAATCATCGAATGGCAACAGCAAGTACATCTGTAACCACATCATCTCAGGAAAAAAAGGATGAAAGTAAGGAAAAGGAGGATAGTGATAAAGAGAAGAAAAAGGAGGAAGAACCACATGAAGCTGCAGTACCAGCAGCATCTGTCCTGGAGATTGCTGGTTCACTACTGAGTCAGAGCTCTTCTCTGTTACACGACTCCTCAGCATTACAGGAATCTGTTAAACTAAAAATGATGCATGGAGAAAAACCTGCAGGTGGAGAGGAAAAGGAAAGTAAAGAGAAAAATAGTACACCATCAGAAAAACTAGATCTGAAGGACATCAAACCAGTCTGCCCTGTACCATCTGTTTCCACCAATAAAGTGGTTAAAGTTACACAATCTCAGACATATGTTAATGTGCTTGACTCTATTAAATCTGCCTCTAGCACCACAACTAAAACCTCTTCGACTGTAGCAAGTAGTATACCTAGTGTAACTGCTACAACGACTTCACCAAAAACTAACAGGGTTACCGCAAACAATACCAGCTCCAACAGTGCCAATGCTAGTGTCCGCTATAGTGCTAATTTTCCTGTGATAACCAATAATGCTACAAACAAGAATCTGAAAAACAGCTCAAACTTTATGTCTGCTTCCAAGAGCTCAAAAGAAAGCTCACGTAATCTGTCTAATTCTTACACAATTAGTAATGATATATCAAAGTCACAAAACAATCATCAGCATTTAAAGTCTGGTGGACATCAACCTCAAATATCTTTCTCAGCCGCAAGTCTGAAAATGACAACCTCCTCTTCGTATTCCAAACCCAGGACTGTTCCAGCTGTGACACTGTCTGATACTACCTTTGACTCTAATTCTGCGTCTACCATTGTCCTTGCTAACCCCATACAGGGTCGTCATGACAACAAGTCAGGGGTAAGACGAAGTAGAGGAGGACGAGACAGAGACAAGCCAGACAGAGGAAACTGACATTGACCTTGATACAGTAAAACCTGTGAATTTAAATCAATGAAAAGGAAATCAAGTTTCTTAAGCATTTTATTTTATAATATTTGAGCTTTCACTATTTAGAATCATTGGCCACAGAATTTTCATTCAAACTTTTGAGTAAATATTTTCAGTGCAAGTACTCCACTAGAACAAACATTTTATCTAAGAATACCTTTGTTACATGTATGTGTCATACAGAATGAGTGTTTCAATGGACATGGTGATCACACAGGTTTTACTGTATCTCTGTGTCATATGATAATGAAGGTGAAGATCAGTATAGATATTTAATGTACTTTTGTGTGTCAAACTTTTGTATCTGGTGCCATTAAAACTGATGATTTAAGTACTGCTCAAACAATCCTCTGTGATACCAATACTTTTACACTGATGTTCAGTTCTGTTATTTAAAGAGAAAGAATTCACAGAAAATATTGTTTATTCAGTTTAACCTACCTTACAAATGTAACAGATGAAAGAAAGCTATATAGAAGCTATAACAAATTGAACATGAAAATTTTTCTCAGTAAAAGTGTATTTCTTAACTTGAATTCAGTTAATTTCAGAACTTGTGGTATAAAGAAATCTGTTTGAAAGTTTTTCATTTTTCCCGGTACTTTCTAGCCAAGATGTTTGGTAAAAGACCCTCAGTTAAGTTCAGAACTTGTGGTATAAAGAAATCTGTTTGAAAGTTTTCATTTTTTCTGGTACTTTCTAGCCAAGAAAAGACCCTCTTCCTTTCCTTTTTCTTATGAAACACACACTTCTTTGATCCTCTTATGGTAAGTCCCTCACACTCGTGTGCACATTACATTTGTGGCATTATGTTTTTATTTACCTCTACATACAAATTATATATAAGCATTGCCATTTCATGATTTATGTTGGATGCTCTACAGTAATTAAATAGATCTGAAATTTACTAAAATATTTGCATTACATGACTGTAAATTTGTGTAGTACCATTATGTTTTCAAGCTTCTTTAGCAAAAGGTCATGTTAATCTATGTTTACAAACTAAAAATTATTACATTACTAACGGCAGTTATTTGATAAATCCACCTTAAATGTGAATTTGAATGTATTATTTAATGCAGACCTTAGATATTCACCTAATACATGTATATTTATTGTGTCTAGTTCATGAATTTCTGATGTGACTGCCACAATATGTCATGAACTGTTGCCTGTATATGATCTGATGTGACTGCCACATTATGTCATGAACTGTTGCCTGTTATGATCTTATGTGACTGCCACATTATGTCATGAACTGATTCCTGTATATGATCTGATGTGACTGCCACATTATGTCATGAACAGTTGTCTGTATGTGATCTGATGAGACTGCCACATTATGTCATGAACTGTCGCCTGTATATTACCTAATGTGACTGCCACATTATGTCATGAACTGTTGCCTGTATATGATCTGATGTGACTGCCACATTATGTCATGAACTGTTGCCTGTATATGATCTGATGTGACTGCCACATTATGTTATGAACTGTTGCCTGTATGTGATCTGATGTGACTGCCACATTATGTCATGAACTGTTGCCTGTATATGATCTGATGTGACTGCCACATTATGTCATGAACTGTTGCCAGTTATGATCTGTTGTGACGGCCACATTATATCATAAACTGTTGCCAGTGTTAGGATTAGGGTTAGGGTTAGGTTATCATGAACAGTTGCCAGTGTGAGCTGAAGTATACATATTGTGAGTCTGACAGTAGTGCTTAACTGTTAGGAACCCTAACCCTAACTGTTTTTGTCATTTTTGTTTTACCAAATGTTAAGATTTCGTTTTATAACAGACTTATTAAGATTATTTGCTACAATACTAAATTGAAATCAATAATAACTGAAAAAAATTCAATGATGCTGTGTGTGATTATATTGTTATTTGGATGATTTCTGAGTCTATTGTTTTACTTCAAACTGTAGATCAATCTTATTTATAGATTTGAAATTTAAGATTTTTTACCTTAACGTCTGTGTTTTGTTACGGGCAGACTGAAAGTGTACTAAGGTAGAATATTAGGAATGCATCATAACATCCAAGTAATTCTGTTTGTTACTATTTAAAACAACTGTCAAGCATGTTGATAATCTTATCACTGCAAATGTAATTAAAATGTAATTTCTCATCTAAAAGCTCTTTAATGATAGCTGATTACTTTTTGGAATGATTAAAATAATCAAAAATAATCCAGATATCAGTACAGCTTAAGTGTCCATTTGAATATATAATGGCCAGTGCCCACTTTTGTAACACTTCTACAACCCTAGTTACAGCATTAATACACTACAATCAAAACACAAATACCATATCAGATATTTTATTTATCACATAAACACCAATGTTAGATAGGTATTATATATCTATTCTGTTGACTAGACGTAACATTTAGCTGAGATTGTATGAATGTCTACTGGTTTTTTTCTGTGATATCAAGTTATGTCTTTATTTATTCCCACTGGCATGGCAGATAACATTTTTGTATGACATTATTGCTATTGTTGAATAAAGACTTGATAGTGCATGCCTCTCTTTTTATTTTGAAGTTTGAAAAAATATTCTTGATTAGTGTATACATTTTTGTGAAATTAAAGAAGAGACAAAAGATACTTACCTGTGCCTACTAGGCATGAAAAACATGAATACCATTGATATTGTATTACTGAACGTCATCCGCTCGCTAACCCTATCCCTAACCCATTTATTTCTTGTTTACATACACTTTTCCATGGTAGTATAAACTGTGACTGTTAAACGAATCCCATATTGCTTGCCCTTACCGGGTACCTCATCAAACGACACCTACTGAAACGAAACCGTTCATCTCTTAAGCTCAACTTGAATTTAAAATAATGAGATGAATTTCTGTATAAATAATTTTTTTGCAACATTTCCGTGGTAACATGATAACTTCTCTTTTGTATAAACTCCAGCGATACCTTTTCCTATAGACAGTTAATTATACTTTAGGTTTTATTACGAAACGGTGACTTGTATTTTTGTTGAGCTTTACTGTCCCAGCGTGATCAGTGACTTATAAACTACCTCTTTATACATTCTTTCGAGCAACTATTTCTTCTGTTTTGCTACTAATTTTAAGGAGTTGCCACACTGTTAAAATACATATTACAATGATAAAACGTGAGAATATGATAAATTAGCTGATGCAAGAACTTCGAAATCTGGTATAAAAATTAAGTTATTGATACAGTATGTAACTGAAGATTTAGAGACAGATTTAAGTTTAATGTTTCATTTGTGACACTTTGTCGCTATGATAATGTCTCCCTACATACTAACATTTCCCAAAAACAAGAAGTTTGTGAATTTCAGGGGTCCGTGAATGTCGACTGTGGTACATTGCTGTAAGTGCCATAGTCATGTGACACCAGTTATTTGTGTATTTTACATGAACGTCACAGTTATTCCCTTTGCAGTGTGGAGCTCGTTAAAAAGTTCCGCGCGGAGAGTTTGACTTAAGTGTTATTATACCCTTTTTCCTTGATGTTATGTAGCTGTGACACTTTCTACACAATATTTGTTCACATTCATGTATATATACAGTGCTGAATTATATTGTTTCGTCTGTATGTGAGGGCATTAACGGCGGGTGTGGCTAGCCAAACAGGAGACGCCCACTCCTCCCGGGCATGTGGTCTCACCTCTGAATATCAGGGGTCCGTAAATGTCCACTGTGGTACATTGTTGTTAATGCTATAGTCATATGACACCAGTTATTTTCGTATTTTACATGAAAGTCACACTTATTTCCCGGGGCAGGCGTGGTGTAGTGGTTAAGCGCTTGGCTTGCGGCGCCGACGATCCGGGTTCGATTCCCGGGTTGCGCCACTATGTTTAAGAGGTTGGTAACCTCCTGCTTCCATGTCGCGATATAACTGAAATATTGTTGAAAGCGACGTAAAACACCAATCAACCAACCAACCACTTATTTCCCTTTGCAGTGTGGAGCTGGTAAAAAACTTCCCCGCGGAGGTTTTGACTTCAGTGTTTTTATACCATTTTTCCTGATGTTACGTGGCTGTGACACTTTCCACACAGTATTTGTTCACATTCATGTATATATACAGTGCTGAATTATATTGTTTCGTCAATATGTGAGGGCATTCACTGCCTGTGTGGCTAGCCAAACAGGAGATGCTCACTCCTCCCGGGCACCTGGTCTCACCTCGGAATTTCAGCAGTCCGTGAATGTCCACTGTGGTACATTGTTGTTAGTGCCATAGTCATTTGACACCAGTTATTTTCGTATTTTACATGAACGTCACACTTATTTCTCTTTGCAGTGTGGAGCTCGTAAAAAGTTCCCCGCGGAGAGTTTGACTTAAGTGTTACTATACCCTTTTTCCTGATTTTATATGGCTCTGACACTTTCTACATAGTGTTTGTTCACATTCATGTATATATACAATGCTGAATTATATTGTTTCCACTGTATGTGAGGGCATTCACGGCGGATGTGGCTAGCCAAACAGGAGCCGCTCACTTCTCCTGGGCACTTGGTCTCACCTCTGAATTTCAGGGGTCCGTGAATTGTTGTTAGTGCCATAGTCATGTGACACCAGTTATTTTCGTATTTTACATGAACGTCACACTTACTCCCTTTGCAGTGTGGAGCTCGTTAAAAAGTTCCACCAGTGACACCAGTTATTTTCCTATTTTACTTGACAAGCCCCTTGTGAGTGGTATATGGTAATGTTAGTGGGTGAGGTAAATGTATGGTAAGGATTGTGGGTGATATATGGTAAGGAAATGTAGGTGATGTATGGAAAGAATTCTATATGGTATATCTTAAGGTATTGCAGTTCGTTATATGGTAAGGTACGTTCCCACATTTACCACTCAAAATTCATTCTCCCTTAACATTCATCACCCACAACATCTTGCCATACCCTAACCACAACACCTTACCTTACATCCATAACCTTTCCCATACATCTCATCACCCAAAATATCTTGCCATACCCTAACCACAACACCTTATACTACATCATCCATAACCTTTACCATACATCTCATCACCCACATCTTGCCCTACCCTAACCACAACATCTTACCCTACATCATCCATAACCTTTCTCATACATCTCATCACCCACAACACCATACCCTACATCATCCATAACCTTTACGGTACATCCCATCACCCATAACATCTTACCATACCCTAACCACAACACCCTACCCTACATCATCCTTAACCTTTACCATACATCTCATCAGCCACAACATCTTTCCATACCCTAACCACAACACCTTACCCTACATCATCCATAACCTTTACCATACATCTCATCACCCATAACATCTTTCCATACTCTAACCACAACACCTTACCCTACACCATTAATAACCGTTACCATACATCTCATCACCCACAACATTTTGCCATACCCTAACCACAACACCTTACCCTACATCATCCATAATCTTTACCATACATCTCATCACCCACAACATCTTGCCATACCCTAACCATAACACCTTACCCTACATCATCCATAACCTTTACCATACATCTCATCACCCACAACATCTTGCCATACCTTAAACACAACACCTTGCCCTATATCAGCCATAACCTTTACGGTGCATCCCATCACCCACAACATCTTGCCATACCCTAACCACAACACCTTACCCTACATCATCCATAACCTTTACAGTACATCCTATCACACACAACATCTTGCCATACCCTAACCACAACACCTTACCCTACATCATCCATAACCTTTACGGTATATCTCATCACCCACAACATCTTACCATACCCTAACCACAACACCTTACCCTACATCATCCATAACCTTTACGGTATATCTCATCACCCACAACATCTTACCATACCCTAACCTCAACACCCTACCCTACATCATCCATAACCTTTACCATACATCTCATCACCCACAACATCTTGCCATACCATAAACACAACACCTTGCCCTATATCAGCCATAACCTTTACGGTGCATCCCATCACCCACAACATCTTGCCATACAATAACCACAACACCTTACCCTACATCACCCATAACCTTTACAGTACATCCTATCAACCAGAACATCTTGCCATACCCTAACCACAACACCTTACCCTACATCATCCATAACCTTTACGGTATATCTCATCACCCACAACATCTTGCCATACCATTACCACAACACCTTACCCTATATCATCCATAACCTTTACCATACATCTCATCACCCACAACATCTTGTCATACCCTAACCATAACACCTTACCCTATATCATCCATAACCTTTACCATACATCTCATCACCCACAACATCTTGCCATACCCTAACTACAACACCTTACCCTACATCATCCATAACCTTTACGGTATATCTCATCACCCACAACATCTTACCATACCCTAACCACAAACCTTACCCTACATCACCCACAACTTTTACGGTGCATCCCATCACCCGCAATATCTTGCCATACCCTAACCACAACATCTTACCCTACATCATCCATAACTTTTACAGTACATCCCATCACCCACAATATCTTGCCATACCCTAACCAAAACGCCTTACCCTACATCATCCATAACCTTGCGGTACATCCCATCACCCACAACATCTTACCATGCCCTAACCACAACACCATACCCTACATCATCCATAACCTTTACCATACATCTCATCACCCACAACATCTTGCCATACCTTAACCACAACACCTTGCCCTATATCAGCCATAACCTAACGGTACATCCCATCACCCATAACATCTTACCATACTGTAACTACAACATCTTACCCTAAATCTTACATAACCTTTACCATACATCTCATCACCCACAACATCTTACCATACCCTAACCACAACACCTTACCCTATATCATCCATAACCTTTCTCATACATCTCATCACCCACAACATCTTACCATACCCTAACCACAACACCTTACCCTATATCATCCATAACCTTTCCCATACATCTCATCACCCACTACATCTTGCCATACCCTAACTACAACACCTTACCCTACATCATCCATAACCTTTACCATACATCTCATCACCCACAACATCTTGTCATACCCTAACTACAACACCTTACCCTACATCATCCATAACCTTTACCATACATCTCATCACCCACAACATCTTGTCATACCCTAACCACAACACCTTACCCTACATCATCCATAACCTTTACGGTACATCCCATCACCCACAACATCTTGCCATACCTTAACCACAACACCTTACCCTACATCATCCATAACCTTTACCATACATCTCATCACCCACAACATTTTGCCATACCCTAACCACAACACCTTACCCTATATCATCCATAACCTTTACCATACATCTCATCACCCACAACATCTTGTCATACCCTAACCACAACCCTTACCCTAATTCATCCATAACCTTTACGGTACATCCCATCACCCACAACATCTTGCCATACCCTAACTACAACACCTTACCCTACATCATCCATAACCTTTACGGTATATCTCATCACCCACAACATCTTACCATACCCTAACCACAAACCTTACCCTACATCATCCATAACCTTTACGGTACATCCCATCACCCGCAACATCTTGCCATACCCTAACCACAACACCTTACCTTACACCATCCATAACCTTTACGGTACATCCTATCACAACAACATCTTGCCATACCCTAACCACAACACCTTACCCTACATCATCCATAACCTTTGCGATACATCCCATCACCCATTATATCTTACCATACCCTAACCACAACACCCTACCCTACATCATCCATAACTTTTTCGGTACATCTCATCACCCTCAACATCTTGCCATACCCTGACCACAACACCTTACCCTATATCATCCATAACCTTTACGGTACATCCTATCACAACAACATCTTGCCATACCCTAACCACAACACCTTACCCTACATCATCCATAACCTTTGCGATACATCCCATCACCCATAATATCTTACCATACCCTAACTACAACACCTTACCCTACATCATCCATAACCTTTACCATACATCTCATCACCCAGAACATTTTGCCATACCCTAACCACAACACCTTACCCTATATCATCCATAACCTTTACCATACATCTCATCATCCACAACATCTTGTCATACCCTAACCACAACCCTTACCCTAATTCATCCATAACCTTTACGGTACATCCCATCACCCACAACATCTTGCCATACCCTAACTACAACACCTTACCCTACATCACCCATAACCTTTACGGTACATCCCATCACCCACAACATTTTACCATGCCCTAACCACAACACCATACCCTACATCATCTATAACCTTTACCATACATCTCATCACCCACAACATCTTACCATACCTTAACCACAACACCTTGCCCTATATCAGCCATAACCTAACGGTACATCCCATCACCCACAACATCTTACTACACCCTAACCACAACACCTTACACTACATCATCCATAACCTTTACGGAACATCCCATCACCCATAACATCTTACCATACTGTAACCACAACATCTTACCCTACATCTAACATAACCTTTACCATACATCTCATCACCCACAACATCTTGCCATACCCTAACCACAACACCTTACCCTATATCATCCCTAACCTTTCCCATACATCTCATCACCCACTACATCTTGCCATACCCTAACTACAACACCTTACCCTACATCATCCATAACCTTTACCATACATCTCATCACCCACAACATCTTGTCATACCCTAACCACAACACCTTACCCTACATCATCCATAAACTTTACGGTACATCCCATCACCCACAACATCTTGCCATACCTTAACCACAACACCTTACCCTACATCATCCATAACCTTTACCATACATCTCATCACCCACAACATTTTGCCATACCCTAACCACAACACTTTACCCTATATCATCCATAACCTTTACCATACATCTCATCACCCACAACATCTTGTCATACCCTAACCACAACCCTTACCCTAATTCATCCATAACCTTTACGGTACATCCCATCACCCACAACATCTTGCCATACCCTAACTACAACACCTTACCCTACATCATCCATAACCTTTACGGTATATCTCATCACCCACAACATCTTACCATACCCTAACCACAAACCTTTCCCTACATCACCCATAACCTTTACGGTACATCCCATCACCCACAACATCTTGCCATACCCTAACCACAACACCTTACCTTACACCATCCATAACCTTTACGGTACATCCTATCACAACAACATCTTGCCATACCCTAACCACAACACCTTACCCTACATCATCCATAACCTTTGCGATACATCCCATCACCCATTATATCTTACCATACCCTAACCGCAACACCCTATCCTACATCATCCATTACCTTTTCGGTACATCTCATCACCCTCAACATCTTGCCATACCCTGACCACAACACCTTACCCTATATCATCCATAACCTTTACGGTACATCCTATCACAACAACATCTTGCCATACCCTAACCACAACACCTTACCCTACATCATCCATAACCTTTGCGATACATCCCATCACTCATAATATCTTACCATACCCTAACTACAACATCTTCCCCTACATCGTCCATAACCTTTATCATACATCCCATCACTCACAACATCTTGCCATACCCTAACCACAACACCTTAGCCTACACCATCCATAACATTTACCATACATCTCATCACCCACAACGTCTTGCCATACCCTAACTACAACACCTTACCCTGCATCATCCATAACCTTTACCATACATCTCATCACCCACAACATCTTGCCATACACTAACCACAACAACTTACCCTACATCATACATAACCTTTACGGTACATCCTATCACCCACAACATCTTGTCATACCCTAACCACAACACCTTACCCTACATCATCCATAAACTTTACGGTACATCCCATCACCCACAACATCTTGCCATACCTTAACCACAACACCTTACCCTACATCATCCATAACCTTTACCATACATCTCATCACCCACAACATTTTGCCATACCCTAACCACAACACTTTACCCTATATCATCCATAACCTTTACCATACATCTCATCACCCACAACATCTTGTCATACCCTAACCACAACCCTTACCCTAATTCATCCATAACCTTTACGGTACATCCCATCACCCACAACATCTTGCCATACCCTAACTACAACACCTTACCCTACATCATCCATAACCTTTACGGTATATCTCATCACCCACAACATCTTACCATACCCTAACCACAAACCTTTCCCTACATCACCCATAACCTTTACGGTACATCCCATCACCCACAACATCTTGCCATACCCTAACCACAACACCTTACCTTACACCATCCATAACCTTTACGGTACATCCTATCACAACAACATCTTGCCATACCCTAACCACAACACCTTACCCTACATCATCCATAACCTTTGCGATACATCCCATCACCCATTATATCTTACCATACCCTAACCGCAACACCCTATCCTACATCATCCATTACCTTTTCGGTACATCTCATCACCCTCAACATCTTGCCATACCCTGACCACAACACCTTACCCTATATCATCCATAACCTTTACGGTACATCCTATCACAACAACATCTTGCCATACCCTAACCACAACACCATACCCTACATCATCCATAACCTTTGCGATACATCCCATCACTCATAATATCTTACCATACCCTAACTACAACATCTTCCCCTACATCGTCCATAACCTTTATCATACATCCCATCACTCACAACATCTTGCCATACCCTAACCACAACACCTTAGCCTACACCATCCATAACATTTACCATACATCTCATCACCCACAACGTCTTGCCATACCCTAACTACAACACCTTACCCTGCATCATCCATAACCTTTACCATACATCTCATCACCCACAACATCTTGCCATACACTAACCACAACAACTTACCCTACATCATACATAACCTTTACGGTACATCCTATCACCCACAACATCTTGCCATACCCTAACCACAACACCTTACCCTACATCATCCATAACCTTTACCATACATCTCATCACCCACAACATCTTGCCATACCCTAACCACAACATTTTACCCTATATCATCCATAACCTTTACCATACATCTCATCACCCACAACATCTTGCCATACCCTAACCACAACACCTTACCCTACATCATCCATAACCTTTACGGTACATCCTATCACCCACAACATCTTGCCATACCCTAACCACAACACCTTACCCTACATCATCCATAACCTTTACGGTACATCTCATTACCCACAACATCTTATCATTCATCGCCAATCGTCCATTAACATATTCCATCCACAATACACTATCACCCACAACATCCTGCCATACAGCAATTAAAACCCCTCAACATACATCGCACATGGCTCTAACCATACATACCCGCAACCCTTTATCATACACCATCCACGACATTTTACCATAAACCACCTACATCCCCTTACCATATATCACCAAAAACACCTTACCATGCGCCACTCACAACACTTATATATCACTCAGAGCCTTTACCACTCACCACCTAGAACACCTTTCCATATTTTACAAGATCTTACCATAAACCACCTACATTCCCTTGCCATATATCACCAACAACACCTTACCATCCACCACTCACAACACATATATATTGCTCAGAGCGTTTTACCATGCATCACCTATAACACCTTTCCATACATGTATATTACAAGACCTTACCACACACCATCTACAACCCATTATCATATATCACCAACAAAACCTTACCACGCACCACCCACAACACATATATATCGCTCAGAGCCTATACAACACACCACATAGAACACCTTTCCGTGTATAACAAGACCTTACCATACATCATCTACAGCCCCATAACATATATCAACCACGAGACCTTACTAAAACACCACCTACAATCACTTGGCAAATATCACCCACAACCCTTAGTATGCATCCCTCATAGTCCTTACTATACACCATGCCTTATTATATGATTCAATTCAGGCTAAATCAAGTACAACCCTTACCATATATCACCCTCAATACCTCACTATGTACTACATAACTTTAATATAAATGTATGTTCACTCGAATTTTTATTCTTATTTATAAAAAAGGCTTACATAATACATATTTTAAACAATACCTCTATTCGTTGCATTTATCGTATATCGGTTGATGTGCGACTGGTTATAAAACGCCCAGATCTGGCCTAACGCATCCAGTGCTTTATAAAGTTTTAAATAGTAAATCTTCATTCAGATTTTGTATAAAGAGACATTTCTTTTATTCATAGATAAATTCAAATATCCCCTCGCGCAACTTGTTGCGAAGGGGATATAGTAACGCCACCGTCCGTATGTATGTATGTATGTATGTATGTTCGCTTATCCGGGCCATAACTTTTTAACGCCTTGATGGATTTCAATAATATTACACATGATTGTTGCTTACATCTCAAGAAAGTGTCAGGGTCAAATTCTCAAGGTCAAGGTCACAATGGGCTGGAATGGTAAAAACTTGTCCGGGCCATAACTTTTTAGCGCCTTGATGGATTTCAGTAATATTACATATGATTGTTGCTTACATCTCAAGAAAGTGTTATGACCTTGTCTCAGGTCAAATTCTCAAGGTCTAGCTCACAATGGACTGGAATGGTAAAAACGTGTCCGGGCCATAACTTTTTAGCGCCTTGATTGATTTCAATAATATTACACATGATTGTTGCTTACATCTCAAGGAAGTGTCATGACCTTGTCTCATGGTCAAATTTTACAACATTTTAAGTGTATTTAAATTATATGCCACGCGAGGGGATGCTACTGTTACACTAATATCTAAAACATTTAATATGTTTAAACATTGTTATAACAATCTAGATTGTTATAATAATGTTTGAACATATTAAATGTTTTAAATATTAGTGTAACACTACTCTTGGCGTTGCTCTTGTCAAGAAAACTTCCTCCTTCAAATGCACATTCCATAAGGGTTATCATTCACTAAGATACACAATCGGCGTGGTGTGATACGTCTGAATACCTGACGGAGACAAACGAAGACCGGGTTATCATTCACTAAGATACACGATCGGCATGGTGTGATACATCTGAATACCTTATGGAGACAAACGAACACCGGGTTATCATTCACTAAGATACACGATCGGCGTGGTGTGATACGTCTGAATACCTGACGGAGACAAACGAAGACCGGGTTATCATTCACTAAGATACACGATCGGCGTGGTGTGATACATCTGAATACCTGACGGAGACAAACGAAGACCGGGTTATCATTCACTAAGATACACGATCGGCGTGGTGTGATACGTCTGAATACCTGACGGAGACAAACGAACACCGGGTTATCATTCACTAAGAGACACGATCGGCGTGGTGTGATACATCTGAATACCTTATGGAGACAAACGAAGACCGGGTTATCATTCACTAAGATACACGATCGGCGTGGTGTGATACGTCTGAATACCTGACGGAGACAAACGAACACCGGGTTATCATTCACTAAGATTACTTGGTTGGTTGGTTGATTGGTGCTTTAAGTCGCTTTCAACAATTTTTCGGTTATGTCGCGACATGGAAGCAGGAGGTATCCAACCTCTTAAAAATAGTGGCGCAACCCGAGAATCGAACCCGGATCGTCGACGCAGCAAGCCAGGCACTAAACCACTACATCAGGCTTGCCCTTTACTAAGATAAGAGACTATTTTGATTCATGGTAAATAAATGTGTCATGAACTTACAAGGTCTTACGACGGAAAATTATTAGTTCCCCTCCTGAAAGAAAACGACTAATACTGGAAAGTGGAGGATTCCAGTTTATAGCTTTGATGACACTATATCGACGTTGTGTCATTATATAACGAGACGCCTGATGCTATGACGTAACGCTGATGTCAAAGTTCAGAAAAAGAAGAATTATTTTCGCAATTTCAAGCAATGATTAAGAAAAATCCATATTTGGGTTAGGTCAATTTGGAGTTGAGTTTGATTTTCAACTATCTATACTTTCGTATTTCTTAATTTTAGACTTTGGGCATCTCTGTTGAGAGATGAGTACAACGCTCAACTTTTGAGTACACTTCGTATTGGAAAAAGTTGTCAAAACGCGTATAATATATGGTGCGTCATACATGCACATGATACATGTACATGTATATGTCCTTATGATTATTGTGTTTTTATTATTATTATTATTTTGACTTGATTAAAAGTACCGAAGTGACAAAAGTCTCGTCTATATGCCATTCAAGTTTTAAAACTTTCTTCGTCCATTTTTTTCATGCAAGTGTCATGTTTCAATTTTGAATGTAATTTTTGTATTTAACCACATGCGCCCTCCCAAGCAAATTCAAAAATTAAAATATGACAGTAGAAAAAGTGTGAAAATTATCTTTTCAGCCATCAGAGAGAAAACTGAAGACATATGACAAAGCTGTTTGACAAAAATCACCAAGGACACACACACACACACACACACTCACACACACCTACACACAATTAATGTACATGTACACACCGCTTTCTCAACAATAATAGAGAACAAACATGAAAACGTTACAGAGCATAGCTTTTTCATACTTTTTATTTTAAAGGCCGGTTTATGATCTGCAAAGAACGTAAATGCAGTACAATAGAATTATCCCCACTGCTTCGGTTTGGGTCTAAAGATCTGAAAATTCAGCTGTATAAAAAAGGAGTCTGAATAATTTTGATTAGACTAGCAGAGAGTCTTATGGTACTGTAGAGTTGCACAAAGTTCTGTGTCTGTAATTACTCTCTTAGCAGTGGCGGATTTAGAGGGAGGCCGGGCGGTCCGCCTCCGTTTTTGCCACGTATTTACTAGTAAAAATCCAGATTTAGCGCCAAAAATGGCTAAGTCGTTTGGCTAATAAATACGTACAAATGCCCCCCCCCCCCTTTTTCGGAAATCCTGGATCCGCCACTGCTTAGGCATGGGTAATAAAGGAATGCCAAAACATCATACCATACAAACCTAGAAAATATCTATTCTGATTGCACAAAATCCTCTGGCTTCACGTAGATCTATATCTTTGCAACCTCATCCCTTTTGTCGGAAATTGTACTATAAAAAGGTAAAATTTAGGGTTGAAACCCACCTTTCCAGACAGAATAGTGCAAAACGTTAGTCATGGGCGACTGTAACCCCCCTTCCAAAGGGTTAGGTTTAGGGATTCTAGATTCACCTCTGATTTTTTAAGACATAAAATATCTGGAAAAGTATATAATTATATCTTTGCTAAACTCTTGTTTCGGGTTCACTAATTTTAAAATTGCAAATCCAGTTATTTGTAAACATAATCATAGGAGAAAACAGGAACACATTCCTCTGTTAAAGAGTAAGGAAGAAAACATTGTAGATTAGTTGAAGAATTTAATGAACATAGATGGTAAGTAATTCGATTTTACTGCCTTATTGTTTGTATAATTTCATCAGTCACGCTCACAGTTTGATAGATAGCAGTAGGACTGTCAGTCCTACTACTTGTTGGTTGCTTTGTGTTGAGCAACTTGGGCCTTAGTTAACTTTAGGGGACCAGGGCTATTTAGACTAAAATAGTGTTTACATCAAAGAAATTTTACTGTACCTTATTTGCTAGTTACGACTGCAACGGAAGAGACGGGACAAAATAGCTCTTCGGAAGAGATTGGACAAAATAGCTCTTCCGTTGCAGTCGTAACTACTTATTTGCTAGCATTATATTGGCCGATGTCAAAGAGGTTGGGATTAGAAGAGATAGGGAAAATTGCAGTTAACAATAGACGAATCGTCTGCCATTTTGGTTTGTTTACGTCTAGGCATGTGTGAGGATAAGTGACGTATCTAAGAAAAACTGGCAATGTTTCTCAATGTTACAATGTATTTCGACCTCATAACGACGTTTTTCGTGTCGTAAAAATGCATGGCCATGTTCCAAGACATCCTTTTTAATGTAATATCACTTCAATTCGATCTCCTAGAATGGATGCCGTACAATTACTTGGCTCCATGAAGAAAAACGTTTATATGATTTCGCAGTTGTGTGGAGAAAGGGGCTTGTGAAGACACACATTTTACCAAAAATCTTTATTTTTTCCTCTAAACTTAACTAAGGCTGCAACTTGCTACAAAGATTTGTATAACTATCGGTTCGGTCATATAACTATCGGTTCGGTCACATGACAGGAGTACGTACAGCTGGACCCCTAAGAAATCCCGAAGCCTAGTTATACAAAAGATATCATTAAGGAACAAATTTTAACTGAGATCTTGCGGGATGTAATGTCTGTGAAATTTTGACTTAAAAAATTAATTGTCTTTAACATCATTTTGTTGGTGAAAAGATATAATTGTCATATATGTATTTTGTGTGAATTGGTGTTTGATGAACAGTTCCTATTTATAAAGATTATTATTGTCACAAAATAATACTGCTCCTGGATCTTCTCAAAGGACATTTCTCATACTACTGATGACCAAGAAAGGTCTGCAGTTGAGTTGCCCCAAAGTTAAGTTGCCCTAAAGTAAAGTCGCCATATCTGTGATAAATGTTATGTTCTATGTACAAATAATTAGAAAGATTTGTGTAATTTATATTGATAGTTATAAAGTATTATGAATAAATCTGTTTTTTATGTATTATTGAAAATTATTTCTTTGAGGAAATGATTGCTTGATTTTGGTAAACAAAAATTATTCTATGTATGTTATTCAATCTAATCTCTTCTTTCATTATCTTTTTTTTATATCCATCAGTACTACATGCAACTCCATTAATTTCCATACATCTTTTAACCAAATGTGCAATTAGGACACAACATTGACATGATTGATAAGAAAGAAAAAAGAGGAGTTACTGGCTCAGTTATGTGGCAGAAGTCACCATGGAGCTATACAATACATGAATATAAATAATATACTAGAACATATAACACATTACAAAAATATTTGATTGTAGTGCAATTACGATACCGATTTAGGACGGTCATTTAATTTGACAAAAGCCAAACAAATGATGTGGTTAACCGGTTTACGGGCCCACCTTCCCACTTACTGTAACAGCAGAACAATCAAAGGACGTACATTTAAAAATTTATAAATAATCCTCCATGTAAAGAACAAGGGTCAACAGGTATCGCATATTGAGAGGTCATAAAAATATAAACACGTAAGGTATTGTAAAACACATAATGGTATAAAAATATATGCGACATCAACATGATAAACCGTGCTCTGCCACTCTGAAAGCGAGTTAAGACCCTAGATCTGTAGGAGTCCCGACTAACAGTCAGAGGGGACGAGGTTCAGGACCATGTCTCCTCTGAAAGAGGTTTGGACAAGGCCCGTCATATTGTCTCCACCGCCCTGTTAGTCAGCGTGCAACATTCAAGTAAAAGTCTGCATAAGGCTGTAGAGGGGCCAAATACAAGACCTATAGTCTTTTTGATGATCTCAATATCATATTGTCTATATAGAAGACGTTTGACTATTTTATTACATGATAAAATAACGTTTTCGGAGCCTTCTAGTTTCCTTAGTTTATATACAAGATCACCGTAAAAATTAGGATTGGAAATACCATTGGATACATACTGTTGAAAAGAAATATTTCCAAATTTAGATAGAAGTTCTGAATAAGATCTGAAGAATTTGCCGAATGTTTTTCTTAGCTTGTGATAACTGTAACCCTAAGTTAAAAGTTTAGTAGTAATTTGTAAATTTCGTTTATGAAAGTCCAAAACATCAGTGCAGCCTCTGACAAATCGAACTAATTGAGATATATAGATACCATATGATGGGAGTCGAGGGACATCGCCATCCAAGTAAGGGAAATTTACAAAAGGAAATCCAAAATCCTCACGTTTATCATAAATATTAGTATATATTATGTTGTTGATAATTTTGATGTTTAAATCTAAGAAAGGTGTAGATTTATCTCAAGTATTAGCTTTATTCAATGTGAGCTCTGGTGGATATATTTCTGATATAAATTGTTCGAATTCAGGGTTGTCGATTACCAAAATATCATCCAGATATCTGCAAGTATTATTAAATTTGTCAATAAGGTCAAAACGTTTTGATTTTTGAAAACCATAAAATCCCTCTCATAACAATAAAGAAATAAATCTACTATTAGAGGCGCACATATAGTACCCATAGGAATCCCAACTATTTGTTGATATATCTTGCCATCAAATTGCACAAAAATATTATTCATGAGAAAGTCTAGTGCTTTACATAATTCCTTGCAAGTTCAGTATTTATATGAAGTATATTGTTTGTTGGAAAAAAATCCAGAGTTATCCAGGAAGTACATATGTACGTTTTAGATTCCCTGTGAAAACACCATTGTATAAGAGACAGCAACTTGCTTTTAATCAAATCATGAGGCAGAGATGTATAAAGTGTAGAAAAATCAAATGTAGAAATTTGAAATTTCGCATTGAAATTTAGCGAAAGAAGTTTGTCTATAACTTCATGAGAATTTTTAATCGACCAAAAGTAATTGATGTTACTATTATGAAATGCGACATCACAATATTTGATAATATGATTTTTTATAGCAGTTAGAGCAGACGTAATATGCTTCGATAGTACCGTAGTAGAGCAGTGGCTAGATTTAGATATGCAACGTGATTTATATGGACTTTTATGTAGTTTTGGGAGCCAATATATGGTTGGTAGATCAGATTTATCAGTTTTAATTTTGAAGTCGGACATGCTCATGAGGTGATCGTGCAAGGTGCTGTCTTTTGAGGTAGGGCTTTCCACATATGTATGTGGAGTTTAATTCGTTTTTAAGTACTTCAATATAATATAGTTTTCAAACGACTATTATGTTATTACCTGCTTTATCAGCAGGAACAAAGACATATTTAGCATGTAAGTCAGCTATATGATATATACATGTAGTGTTTGACAATGTCTGTTTGAAACAAATTACTTGGATGACGTGACTTGACATCATTGGACGACTTGATTGGTATTGGGCGATTTTATTATGGGGAGACTTAACCTGACTCCCCAAGAAAGTGTCTATAATTCCTCTTGATTGAGAGAGAATGATGTCAACAAAATTATAAATTCTTAACAAAAATTACAGGAAAGAATAGCTACATGTAGGGTTAACCCTAACTCTAACAAAAATTACAGGAAAGAATAGCTACATGTAGTACATCATGATGTAGGCTATTCTATTATGTAAAAAAGTAATTGTAGGTTGTAACAAGAATAGGGAAAGACAATATGAAAAGAGCTTTTTCATGTTATTAATGATTATTTAATACTTAAATGCCAGTTAAAGAGCCAGGGCTCTAATTAGGTTTAACTTTTACTAACAGTTGGCTGCCAAGGGAATAAAACGCTTGACATCAGAAAATATTACCAATCAAATGACAAACTGCTGATGCAGTTTTTTCGGCTCTCCATCAAAATTTACAGAAGAACTGTGACCTAAATTGACAGCTGAAATGATAAGCACTCTTTTGATAACATAAGGAAATGAAATGGATTCATTGGTATACCCCAGGCAAATGCAGGAAATTGATCTTGTGAACAAGAAGGGTTAATAACTGTACATCTTTATTTAATCTGTTTTAACAAATTCAAGAATTCGTTATATTAAATTCAAAAATATTTTTTGATAGGTCTTAAATGGGCTTTCGTAACAAAATGATTGATTGATTATTGTTTTACCTCACTCCACGATTATTTCATGTATATGGTGATGGCATCTGCCTGATGCATTGGATACAAGTTTAGACCTTTGCAACAGACCCACCCAAAGCAGTGAGGGATCTTTTACGTGCCATGCCTACCGTGACACGGGACCTCGGTTTTTACTGTCTCATCTGAAAGACAGAACACCGGTGTGCCCCGGACGGGAGTCGAACCCGGGACCTCTCGATCAAAAACCGAGCACCTTATCCACTAGGCCACACTGGATTTGTAACAAAATGAATATTAAAGCAAGAGTAGTGAAAATGTTCAACAGATGTAGGGTTTATATCCAGAACAAGTTTTTGTAATGTTCATGGTTTTGACATCACTAATCAGAAAAATGACCAACATCGAGATCTCAATACATGGTTGATCAGTCGAGGCACTAAGCATGTTACAGTTCATCCTTATCTGTTCCTCATAAATCACATGAACTTCAACCATGTGACAAATAAACAGTAAAATGATTTTAATAATGGCTTCCTTCTTTTTTATTTAATTGTACAGGGGAAGTTAAATTTTTGATTGGGTTAGTAAATTTTGATCTGTCAGACACTCATGGGTGAGTGGATATTGGATGATATAAAAAATTCAATAGCACTGCACAATCATGATCAAATTGTACTTGATCTTTTCATTTCTTATCAAAGACTGTGACATGTACAGAGTGCAGGTTACTGAAAATGTTATTTAGCCACTATTATTTAGTTCAATGGCACACACTGACAGAGGACATGCATTCTAATGCTTTTACCATTGGAATTGAAATATGTGTACATGCATGTATGTATACACATTAATTAGCATTATTTAAACAATTTAAAAGATATTAATACCTTTTATATTAACTTGTATATCTCCAATACCAACCAATTTTGAATTTAATTTCAAGATAATGTTTCATGTTCTGGCCAATAGTTGTTTTTTTTTTTTATCATATTACAAATATAGCTCATTTCATGCTATGATACAGTAGGGTTGATACAACTCATTTATCAAAAATGCAACACCAATTTTGACATTCAGCAACTTTATTTTTATCATGTACTTCAAGTTAAAGAAAAATTAAGATGCAAAAAATTGCGGCAGTTTTTAGGACCTGTGCCAGTCTTGTGCAGGAAATTTCCAATATGGGATGAAAACTTAAGGAAAATTGCAGACTAGCATTGATCATTATGTTACATTCACACAATTTATACTGGAAATATGCTAATAGATTTCAATCAAATTCGATTAGACCTACTATTCAGTTAGTTGATTGATTGATTGAATGTTGTTTTATGTCACTC
Source organism: Pteria penguin (assembly GCA_035048485.1). Lineage (NCBI taxonomy): Eukaryota > Metazoa > Mollusca > Bivalvia > Pterioida > Pteriidae > Pteria > Pteria penguin. Next base: position 124,617 of record CM068582.1, on the reverse strand, counting down.
CATGATTATTTCATGTACATGTATATGGTGGTGGCATCTGCCTGATGCATTGCATACAAATTTAGACCTTTGCAACAGGCCAACCTGAAGCACTGAGGGATCTTTTACGTGCCACGCCTACTAGACAGAACACTGGTGCACCCAGGGCAGGAGTCGAACCTGGGACTTCTTGATCACAAGCCGAGCACCTAATCCACTAGGTCACACAATCTTACTTGTCAGTTTTTGATTCAGCTTAAAATTTACTCATTGCATTTTTAATGTACATAATTAATGCTACAATACAGTCTGGGTGGAACTTAATTTGCCCACTGGTTACAGAGGACATTTTTAGAGTGGGCATTAAAAATGTCCACTGGACACAGTGGACATTCTTGTAAGAGCCAGTCGGAATTAACATACAGGTAAGTGGACAGCTTGATAGCTCAGGTAAATGTCCACTCCTAATGCCCACTGAAATTTCAGGTGGACTGCAATATTGTTCAAATAAAAGATATTTTGAACTTTGAAATTTTAAGAATGCTGATATCAGTTTCTTCGGATCTTGGTATTTTCTATGTTCAGTATTATATTCAAGGATTCAATACTCTATCAGCAGCTTTATTGAACTTGGTTATGTCTTTTGGTCGTTACATCCAATCTGCAATTTTAAATGGCCCTTACATGCTTCATTCATCTTCTTCCCCTCCCTCCCCCCTGCCACACACAAAAACAACTGCAGGTATTAGTAAGTAAAGTATAGTATGGATGGTTACTTTTTACTAGGATGGATACCATTCACATTGCTCTGAATGCAATATCAATTTTGTGAGAATATGTAAGCTGTAAGCAGCAGTATCCTATCCCTGTGAGTTATGTCTCGGAATCAGTAGTGGCTCCCATCTTTGCCTCTTAAACTCAGTTTTTAAGAGAATTAACAAAGATTAGCCTGTTCAGACCGTTTCCTCTGACAAATAAAGATTTACGATAGAACAAAGCTTAAAGGTTTAAATTAAATAAAAAGTAGAAACTTCATGGTTAATGAAAAACAGGAAAGTGTATGTTAAGCATAAAAAAGGTTTTTGGTGAGCACATAGCAGGACGATTTATTAGGGCCCGCTTAATAAGTGAGTGCCCTATAGTAATCACTCTACTAACGTTAACAAGTTGTGCTATTCTGATGATGTTCCAAAATGACATGCATTATATTTTAAATAGTTCTGAATAAGGTTGTTCAGGAAGATACATGCTCATGTAGGATGAAAAGCATAAAGTAAACATATTCTATTGAAAAATTAGGATGTGGAAACCTCAAAAGATTAGATAATTATATTCTTTCATACTGGATAGACTATTTTCAGTTGAAAACCTTGTCAATGATGTAAGGGGCATTATTCCAGACATGCTATTTTTTATGTGATTTTCATTATGACGTTAAAGTTCACATTGTGACATCACAATAAAGTATTGCAAACTTTTTATGGCAAATTATGATATTGTCTGGCATGAAGTGAAATATAAATGTACGATCATTTGGAAGGAGGTGTGTATAAACTTATTTCATGTAAAATTACACAATTCATATAAACACAATATATGTATTGTAGTGAATATCGTTTTTTGTTTGTTTTAGTATCAGATGGACATCTAACATCTTTATCTGCATGTTGACACTGTACACTTGATACAATGTCTCGTGTGTTTACTCAAGATCAGAGAGGGCAGTACCATAGTGTTCCTCTGGATGAGATGACAGAGCAGGGTAATACACAAAACTTTGCTGACATCCCATCAGAAGGAAATATCAACCAACTAGCCATCCACAACACTCATGATAGTGAACAACTACAGTCAGCAAACCAAAGCATGGAGTATGAACAACATCAATTAGCTAATCAGAACTTGGAGTACATATCATTTCCTACAAGTGAATTGAATACCAGATCATCTGTTTTAAGCTGGATGGCCATAGAGTCACTAAAGTGCCATTGTATATGTAGCAAGAAATCGCAGTTTGCTTTTGGAATCTTATTTGCTGTTCTTATGTTGTTTTTTGTACCTGGGATATGTGTGGGACTTGGGTACTATAGCGTGTTCGTAAAGTTACCAGGACCCATCATAGATAAATCCTATCATGCATTCTCCATACCTGATCACCCTGTTTCCCTACATTACAAGGCATTTAAAGCTGCATCAAAGTCAGCCACCACAAGTGAACAAGCCTTTTATTTTGCTGTAATACGTGCAAAACAGAAACAGCAAAGATCTACTCCTCATAATTCTTATTTCTCATTTAAAAAAGAAAATAAACAAAAAAATTACAATAGAAATCATCTGAAAAAGCAGGAAATTGTGAAACGATCTGCAGAATCCCAGAATTCTTTCTATATAAATGCTCCATATTATCAATCTCATTTGGAATGGAAGATGCAGGTGGTGTTCATCGCAAATGATGGAAGTGATAATATATTTACAAAAGAAAAATTACAACATGTGCATGAAATTGAGCAAAAAATTATCAGTTTCCCAAAGTTTAATGAATACTGTTACAAAGACGTGTTTCTAGATGATCCTGCTGTGAAATCTATAAATGGATGTGCACCTTTGAACTCACTCATGTCTTATTTTTATCCTTCTGTTGTCAATGGTAAGACATACTATGATGGCCTTGGGATGACTTTGACCTCTGATATCAATGAGACACTCAAGCTGGCCTTGAGTTCAGAGCATCTGTACTACTTTGTAGACGATAAGATGGACAGTTCCCACCGCAGCAGCCGTCTGCTGAGAACAGAGGTCTTATTTGGGGCACCACTTCAAGGTTAGTCATATAGCTTATCATCAATAAGTTACATGTATTATTATTTTGATAGGAGAGTTCAAAGTTCTTGAAATCAGAAAAGATTTATGAGTTTCAAGTAAATGAAACTCTGATAATGATTATGAAACTTTATTATGATTAACAATAATCTAGGATTTTAGCCAATATAACTTGTAATAGCATACATGTATAAGTTGTAATAGCATACATGTATAAGTTGAATTAATATTTACACTCAGTTGGCATTAAAAAGGAATTTAAAATTGGCATGTATAAAATGATACCTAAATGATATTTGATGTCAGAAGGATATGAGTACACAATGTAAATGTTTAGATGATTAGTTCCACTAAAGTCAAAACAAAATGTCGATCATTTTCTGTCACTAGACTGAATAGTGCAGAGTTCAGGTGTATGCTACTTATCACATTCATTTTCAAAGCAAGCATACATGTAACAGTATATTTTTATATACGTCTAGTAAAATCAAGTTGATGCAAATTTTATTCATAGTTAGATAAAAAAGTGAGCAAACATGTAACAGGAATGTTTATGATCAGAAAAAAACAGGAAGGTTTATAATAAGTATGAAGTAGGAAAGTTTTATAAAGCATGAGGGAGGAAGATTTGTGGTAATCACAAAGCAGGACAGATATAAGATGGGCACAAAGGAAATTTTATGACAAGCACGAAGCAAGACAGATTGAAGCACAAATAAAGGCATATTTAAACACAAAGCAGGAAGGTTTATGACATTAGTTTATCAGTCTTTATGCCAGATAATGTGCAATGTAACTACCTGTAGATCAATGATTTAAAAATATGTTTTAATTCAATAATCTGATTTCTGAATTTCTGGTATTCCATAATTTTCTATTCAGTTTCAGTTCAGTCTTGTTTATCATATCTATATCTTACATATGTATCATCTGAAGTTATCAATAAACATGTAAATATGATTACTCTTGAAGGGTATATGGAAGTGACAGATAAAACCAAAGAACAAACTGAAAAGTTCAAGAATTTTGTCATACAGTACATAGATTTATTGGCTGATTCCTCTTCAAAGTGAGTCACAATATACACAGTTCATGATGTAGGTACCAGGGTACAGTATGAAATGTCAGCTATCATTTTATGCATGGACTTACATGCACTACATCGTAAACAGAATGACTATTGTTATTCATGTATACAGTGATATAGACATAAATTGAAAATGACATCAAATAAAAGATTTTTGTTTTTCAGTGTATCTGTGAGCTTTTTTAAGAAGTACTCAATTTCTACAGCAGGACACAAAATTGTTTGTCTATACCTGTTTACAAAGAATAGTTACAAAACCCAATATGCATATGTATGCTAGTCCAAGATTCTCTTCCCTTCTCCCGCTTTTGATATCAGCAGTTTGCAGTGCTGAAATACCTGGGTAATTGAATACAAAAAAGCTAAAGTGGGGATATGGGAGTGAATTTTTGGCAGTTTTTTATCTTTCTACATTTATGTGAAATACCATTATTAAATAACTTGTATTTTAATTTTCCAACAGACATACAGTATTAAATAATATTGAACATAATATTTTCTTGAACAGGTATTGTACATGTATAAGTATTGGTATGAGTACTTACCTTGTTGAACCCAATGTGGCCCAGTGGATGAGGTACTTGGCTTCTGACCCAAAGGTCCCAGGTTCGATTTCCACCATGGGCACACTGATGTTCTGTCTTTCGGTAGAGACAATTAAAAACCGAGGTCACGATAGGTTTGGCACGTAAAAGGTCCCTCACTTCCTCGGGAGGGTTCATGCAAAGGTAAAAAAATTTTTACATTGCGTCAAGCAGATGCCTTCACCATATATGTGAAATAATCATGGAGTGAAGTAAAACAATAATCAGTTATAACCTTGTTGATTTCAGGAAATTATCTATAACCTTGTTGATTTCAAGGAATTGTTATTAAACTTGAGGATTTCAGGGATTTTTTAAAGACCTTGTTGATTTCAGAGAATTGTTTTTTTACAAATTAATTATAATTATTTATACCCTTGTTGATTTCAGAGAGGTTCAAGTATTGTATGGTGGTAATGAGATCTTTGATTATGAAGTGGAATCAACCTTCTGGCAGGATGTCAGCATGTCATACTATGCAGGGGCAGCCATTTCCTTATTTATGCTAGTTTTCACGTCATTTTCAATATGGCTGACTCTCTGTGGTTTAGCTGCCATATTGTCTTGTTTCCCTCTAGCATTTTTCTTCTATCGAGTTGCATTTGGTGTTCGAGCATTAGGTATTCTAAATGGAGTAGCAGCATTTGTTATCATTGGTATAGGTAAGTAAATAGACAACTTTATTAGGGTTAGCTTTTCCAAGTACTGTACTATTGTGTATTGTGATTTGTATCATGATTTATTTGTAGGGGTGAAGTGATTCGTCATCTTTTACATATGATATGTATTGCAGTGCAATACTACAGTTTTATAATTTTGAACCATAAAACAAACACATTCTACATTTAGTTTCTAATTACATATGAAAGCTAATACCACTTTAAATCTCATTTGAAAAATTAAAATGGGAGGTAAACTGTTTGAACAAAAAAAAAAAAGTAGAAAGAAAGAAATTAAAATAAAAGACAGTGGCACTTCAGATTTCATCCAACAGCATTTTATTGAGTCACAGTATACAATTTCAACTCATTATCTTACAGTAGCTTAAGTTGAAATTCCATTTATCTCATAATCAAGTTCCATTCCAGAATTTTTACCTTTTGATTTCTTTAGAATGTTACTTTGGTTATGTCGTAGCCAGTTAAGTCAAAATTCTGCGTATGTCAAATGCATTTTGCAGTCACCAAACTCTTTATTCTCCAAGTCTCATTGTTGTACAAACAAATTGAGTAACACTGCAATAAAGGTGGAAGAAATGCAAAAAGTTATCCCAGAGGATTTTGAGATAAAGACTGATTGTTTCATCACCATTTCACCTTGATTGGAAATGATCTGATAACTGGATTACATGTAGGCTAGTTAGTCCCCTACTGGCATCACCGAAGGGGACTATAGGTTTGCACTCCGTCTGTCTGTCCGTCAGTCCGTCAGTCACACTCACGTTTTCTGGACTTTTTTTCTAAACACTTGTAGATATTCATCCAAATTTTGGTGTGTGAGTATACCACCATGAGTTACAGATCAAGTTCGAGTTTCGTTACGGTCCACTGATTTTTGACGGAATTACGGCCCTTGGAATTAGAAAATTTCTTTAAAATGGCAGTTTTACGGACTTTTTTTCTAAATGCTTGTAGATATTCATCCAATTTTTGGTATGTGAGTCTACCACCATGAGTTACAGATCAAGTTCGAGTTCCGTTTCGGTCCACTGATTTTTGACGGAATTATGGCCCTTGGAATTAGAAAATTTCTTTAAAATGACAGTTTTCCGGACTTTTTTCTAAACACTTGTAGATATTCATCCAATTTTTGGTGTGTGAGTCTACCACCATGACGAGTTCCGCTTCCTGATTTTTTATGGAATTATGGCCCTTGGAAATAGAAAATTTCTTTAAAATATAGCAGTTTTCCAGACTTTTTTTCTAAATTTTAACGCTAGATATTCATCCAATTTTTGGTGTGTGAGTATACCACCATGAGTTACAGATCAGGTTTGAGACAGTTCTAGTTTTCATCATCATCAAAGGTTGTGATCAAATACTTAACTTGCTGGCAGCCTGAAAGACAGTATGTTGTGTGTGTGTGTGTGTGTAGGTGTGAGTGTGTTTTGGGGGTCTTAGTTTTCCATTTGCAGGTAGGGGACTTAGTATTACCTAAGCAATACTTTCAGAATGCTTGTTATTTTAAGATAAACTCATTTCGTTAATTAAATACATCTGTAATTAGGGCAAATTATAGGTCGGAATCATTTAATATGCAGGTTGTAAATTATTTAATGAATTAAGAATATGAAGAGCTGATTAAAAGATCTCACATGATTAGTTTATATTTAATTGGGAGATAAATGTATTACATAGAGTTTTTAATAAAAAGATTGAGACAACTCATGTTTATCTCGAATTCTGTGCAAGTTGAAATATATGCTCCCATTCAGTTGACTTCATCTTATCAAGTTTCAGCTCTTTTAAAAGTCTAAGTAAATTAAAATAGGAAGTTCTCATACCATTAACTAGAACTAGACTTACAGTAACTTTATATTATCTATAGTGAAGATCATGTGTACTGGAGAAGGTGTACTGAACACGTTTCAAAACCACATAAAAACAGTGAGAATTCAGGTGTATATTCACACCTTTGTATAAATCAATTTTTATGTGTAATTTCTAAATTTACACCTGATTAGATGCACTGTGTTTTATGTAAAATCTTCAAAACATCTCGACTACATTTTAAGCCCCCCTCCCCTTTATTTTAAGATGGACAATGCTATGTTATTAGTAAATTGTACATGTACCATCATATGATATGGATTAGGAAAATCCATATCAATGTGAGTTCAAGTTAATTTCAATGATAAATGTTTAACTATCCTCCCCCATTTACTTTCTCCTAACCCTCCTCTGTATTCTGATGTATGTTTCTAAATATCTGAAATAGAAGACAGTCATAACTATACAGGTGTACAGTGTTTAGTATTTGCCTATGGACCCATTTTAATCCCTTACCATTTAATGTGCTTCTTTTTTCTTATCAAAGAGTGTTGTGTATATTTCCAATCCATTTCATGATAGAGTCTGTTGATGTCCGTAACACAAAATTGTCTTATTCAATAAGCATATACCATACAAAATTTAGTGATAATGTGCGATATAAATCCAGTATCCATGTTATATAGTAATGCAAAACACAACTTGTTAAATTTTGTGTCCCCCCTTGATTCAAGAAAAGATAACTCTCAGTAGACTCCTCTGTACCAGTTTTATTCTTGAGCCAAGCTTTTCCTTTTGCAAGACCTGTATAGTTCCAGTTCCATTCTTGTGCCAAACTTGTCCTTTGCAGGATCAGTGCCAGTCTCATTTATGGATTCTGGTTATGATTGTAATAGATTTTCAATATTATCTTATTTGCTTTTTAGGTGTAGATGATGTATTTGTGTTCATCAATATTTTTCGTCAAGCCAACCATATTCAGTGTCGTAGAGCTCGTCTGATACATACAGTTAAGACAGCTGGGAAAGCTACATTCTTCACCTCCTTTACCACTGCTGCTGCTTTTGCTGCAAATATGACTTCATCTGTAAGTATTTGAACAGTGAAATGAAATCTGGTCTGTAAATAGTAACAAGGTCATTAGTAAGATAATGTTCACTACAGATAGACTGTTACCTCTCTGTTGTAATATGACATACAAGCCAGCTTCTACCTGTTGTAATATGACATACAAGCCAGCTTCTACCTGTTGTAAGATGACATACAAGCCAACTTCTACCTGTTGTTTCTTTCTCCTACCGCTATTTCTGGTCTGTCTTTCAGATCCCAGCAGTACATACGTTTGGCCTGTTTATGTCATTAATTGTGGTCAGTTGTTGGATTACGGTGATCCTTATGATGCCCCCAGCTTTATACATCTGGAGTCTCTCGTTCTCTCATTGTGAAAACTTTTTGGCTGAAAGGTAAGCATACATAATTAAAAACATTCAATATATGCTTATCCCAGGTATGTTTGGTAAGAAATGTATTACATGTATTATATGACACTACAGATATAATAAGTAACAGTCAATCAAGTCTCTCCTGGACACATGGATATGTTGTGTTACTTCCTGGACACATGGATATGTTATGTTACTTCCTGGACACCTGGATATGTTAAATTACTTCCTGGACACATGGATATGTTGTGTTACTTCCTAGACACATGGATATGTGGTGTTACTTCCTGGACACAAGGATATGTATTGTTACTTCAGATGACTGGAAGGTATAGGTTTAGCTGGTCAGATAGATCAAGCTTTTTGAAGATCTCTAGCTGCCTATAATGAGGATATTTGCCAATATGATTAAATGTGAATCAAAACTAGTAGTGTTTCCACTATGTATCAAGTGTAGCTTATTACTGGTACATGTGTTACTGTATCACCAAGAAATGCTGTTCCCTACCCACCTAAGCTACTTGTATTACATCACAGATTTTGAATTTTTCCACTTGACTAATTTATTAAAAGAATGATCTAAATTGAAATATTTAGATATTTTTTATTTAATTAGAGTAGGATACTGGTAATTCATTTTCTGAAATTTTACACCTACGTTTAAGAATTGCTTTGTTTATCTTTGAAACATTCAAATATGGTACAAACTCTTTCTTAATAGCAACTCTGGATTGGAGGCAATTCAAATGGAAAAATGATTGTTGTGTAAAAGTGAATTAAATTGTGGATAAAAGAGAAATGCCTGATTGGTTCTGACAGAATTTACCTGGTTATAAAGTTTGGATCTGTTGCCAGGAAAACTTTGTTTCCAATCCAACTGTGTAACCACTGTATACCTTAATTGAGCAAATCAAGCACTTTATCTTTTTCTCCTTAATGTTGTGTAATACAACAAACAAACAAAGGAATAATGTGATCATGCATTTCTATCTATTTCAAATCAGATCATAGAATTTGGCACTGTACACAATCAGTTTCTGTTTGTTTATCATTTAAATGAAAATGAACCTAGGTTATGAACTAAAATTTTAAAAACAAATGAGGAATAAAGATTTGTTAGATAATGTTTGAAAATATTTTATTACAAGATGTAATATTTACAGGTTATGTCAGTTTTCTGTGAAGAGGTTGTCATTGCCTGCAGATATTACCAGGTTTGTTAGCGGTGATAAGTGTCCAGACCCTCCTGTGGTGATCACCCAGCCAGCGCAGGTCATACCTAACGAGGAAGACGATGATCTTCCTCTCCTGACCTTAGATGATCCCATGGAGTATTATATAGGTATAATCATAATGTGTGAGGAAATGTATTGTAAATTTGGTATTACTTCGGTAAATATCTCTTAGGCTTGGTTTCTATATGTTATTTCTAGTACATGTAGTAAGAAGAATGACCTTCCACTTATGGGAAAATTTTGTAGAATGTGACACAGATATGAACTTCTGGCTTAGTGAAGCAAGAGTTAGCCCTACTGTCATCAGTATTTCTTTCCAACTCTTTATTTACACCCCATTTAAACAAGTGCATATTAAAGGTAGTAGCCTTGAGGTATCAAAAATTTTCCTATCAATCAGTTTCACTGAAAATCGGACAGTAACTAGCCTTTATATAAATACAAATTAAGACACAGTTTGGCCTGAATTGATCCATGGGTAATGTTTTGACAATAGCACAAAATGAGGCATTTCAACCCGTTCTAGCATGCTTTGAATTGATTTCAAGATATTTCAGATGTTCATGGAAACTGATAACAAAGGGTAAGATCAGTATATAAAACCTCTCGATGCTTTTAAAGGATATATGCAATAATTAAAATGCTTCATCATATTTATTCCTTGCTTAGTTTTTGTAAAATGAACTTATTTCCTGATTGATGTAGTAAAAATTGCCAATTTCTGAGTCCCTCATAAGATTATTTCTATCCATCTGTAAGGAAAATTCTATCGTTTAATTTTTTCCAAAAAACTGTGAATGTTTTTTAAATATAACACCTTTCTTCTATATCAGTTTAAAGAAATTTAACCTAAGGTTGCTAAGTTATTCAGAGTTGAATTACCCCCACCCCGTCATTCTCTCACTATGCTCAAATGTCCATATGTGATATGTATAATAATTACTCCATAAACAACATCCTAAAACATTTTTCTTTTCAGAAAATGTTTGAAATATTGAATGTCTATACAATATAACAATTTGTGTATGGTATTTCCTTTGTATGCCCCCCCTCCCCCTCATCGAATTACTTAGTGTTGGGGGTCCATGTATATTACTTTTGCCCTATCTGTGTTTCAAGTATCATTCTACAATATCGACCTTATCCTTAACATTTGAACTATAAATTTTTAAAGTAGAAGACGTCATATATGGCGTGTGTATTTCACCTATAAAGCCCTTTCAACAAATGACCTTGAAGTCAATGACCTTGTCACCTTGACCGTGAACCATATGCTAGAAAGCTAAAATTAACTTTGCCCACATTTGATCAAACATAAGAGACATAGACTTCAATCTGAGAGGTGTACCCTACTAATTAAACCCTTAAAAATGACACCAAAGTCAATGACCTTGTGACCTTGACCTTAAAATAAAAAATAACTTTACCTTGCCCATTACTTATGAATTATAAAAGACACACGTTTGGTATGTATTGGGGATTTAAAGGGGAGTTTCAAGGTTTGGAATGTTTTTCCAAAACAAAAGTCGTTTGTGACAATTCTACGGTTGCAACCCCCTCCTTTCCGTACCAAATACTGCAAAACATTAGTCATGGGAGACTGCATCCTCTCTCTTCCCCCCTTTTCAAAAATTTCTAGATCCGCCTATGGTATGTGTACTTCATTTATGAAACCCTTTCTGACGATATTAAGGTGAAATTATCCTGTGATCTTTTTGTGCGGTTTTGTGATGGTTTTCCATGCGGAACGACAGGTTTGGCCCATTACACACTAGATTTATTCACTAAGCTGCCTACAACAAACAACTTTAATGAGTACATAAAATTACTGAATACCTGTATATCTGAAAATAATGAAGTTGTACTCCACCGTACATAATCAACCACCATAAAATCTACAACACCACAAATGCCTTATGTCACATTCAATTCACAATGACGTCAGTTAGATGCCAGTAACTGGGTCAGCATCATTTCCGGTAAAGTGCGTGTCGCTTATCTTTCACTCCCTTGTGGAAGAAAGGCGGACCATTTAGACAAATAACGAGGATAACTCTGCAAATATGGGACAAATGATCGTCTGTCATGTTTACAAATATCCTAGATCTGTATCTTTAAAATACTTGAAAAACGTGCGTACGCATATATGATTTAGATAAAATCATTCGTAACGGTTCTTATGTGGACAAAATAGGTCTAGATCTGAAATGTGCTTGAAAAGTGCCCATACATATAAACATTTTAAACACTTTTCAGAATTACGTCCCTTAGATCGTCATCACTAGGACTTGCCTATGTAAACAGCTTTATTGCAAACAGATATATACGATTGTGTTACGTAAGCAATGTCCCCTTGTCAGATAAAGTTTAATCTGTGTTCGAAACATTCTATCTTTCCATATCATGATGATCTTCAAAAGATATATCATACACTCAACTACATGTTATTCATTGGTTATTGACAGAACGAAACATATTCATTGTAGCATATTTGGTAGGTCCTGTGCCATTTTAGATGTTGTTATATGAAAAAGTGTTGCTCACTTTAGATCTGTAGCATGAATCAAATTATTAGATGAACGGTGTAAGTTAACTTATCTTAATGTGACATTAAACAAGAACAAACTATTTATACTTTGAGGATGTCGATGATAAACCCAGGAATTGAGTTGTTTGTTAGTTAAACAAGGCCATTTTAATGCTATGGTGAAACTTCTGATGTTTTGAATGCATGGTAAATGGTTTATTTAGTATTTTCACTCTTGTGTTCTCAGCTACCTATGGCAACCAGGATGGAGAGAATGATGATGAACCGTTACTGAATGCTGCTCCTGATAATATGACGTCCCCTACAAACACCTACCTAGGTGGAGTGTTACAAGCCTTACTATACCATGGTATTGCCAGGCCTGTGGTGAAGGCCAGATGGTTTATACTGGGTAAGGAACATTTTCTTTCATAATGTTTTTAAGGGTAGACAATGATATGCTTGTCCTTTGAGAAACATCTCTTTGACTGTCTGTCCTTCTGTCCATATGTACACACTTTGGTTGTGATGCAAAAGCTTCAAAGGTATTCAACTGACAGGTTGAAATTTGACATGAAAATGAATAAGGTGATGGGATGAAAATGACAATATTTGTATAGATTTTGGATATAAGATTAAGGTCAAACTGACACAGTGAGACCATTTATGACTTTGTCAGATTTCTGGTATAGTTTGTATGTGGATGAAATTTCACTTGAAAGTGAAGAATGATGGAGAGAATGTGATCATGCCAATACGTTTCATAGTCAAAAGATTAAGTCACAAGTGGGGTTGTTCATGGCTTTGTCAGTTTCTAGTAGAGTTTGTATTTGGATTAACTTTTCTTTTATTTTTTAGGTTTATAAATCTTTAGTTAGGAATGTTGTATTACCACACTAACTTCTCAGTACATTTAAAGCATTATTTCATAATGAATAACATTTTGATTGATTTGAGTACTCAATGATCTCTATCACCAATAAATGATTAATATGAGGAAATATCATATCTATTATGAATCTAGCTCATCAATATACACTGTATATACTTAATATATAGAAAAAGAGTATGTTCTTTAAAATACAGTTGAATTGATAAGAGAATTGTTACATTTTAGTGATGTCTTTAATACTGATGGGGATATCCATTGGTTTGTCAACACAACTGAAGCCAGCAGGGAAATCTCCAAGGATATTTCGAGAGGACACCAATTTACAGATGTTACTGGATCTGAAGGAGAGTCTTGGAATAGATTCCATGTCATGTTACCGGTGCTCGGCTGTCTATCATGTATGTGTAATTATATAAATTAGTGTAAAATTTCTCAATGATTTAATGTTGACTAAACAATCCCTCAACATTTTGCATAAGGCATGACTTAAGGAGAATTAAGAAAAGTTATAGGAGAATTTTGCCACCTCATGAAGAGAGGTGGCCCATGCAGCAGGGGGGTCTTGGGTAGCTCAGAAGCTCTGAAGTAAATGGCATAAAATCGTGCATTCTAGCCCTTTCTCGGCATTTGATTTCAGTAGTTAAAAACTTTATGTTTTGTACTATTTTACCCCTGTTTTGAAATAATGTTCAAGATAAAGACTCGTTTTACCAGTTTTGATTAAACAGTGACTGATTTAGGCAAATTTAATGCACATAAATATTATCCATCGAAAAGACGATGGCATTACATAAGTCATAACTCTATAGACTTTTTCACGGTAACTGTGTGTGTGCGCAATAGCCTTCCAGACGTTAAGCTTCAAACCTGAAAGAAAAGTGATCTCTTACAATTTCAGAGGGATGTTCTATATGTTTGGGTTTTGTATATAGCCGTATGAAAAAGCTGTTGTTCATAAACAAATTGTAAGACCGCAGCTGTCTTGAAAATGTTTATGCAAAACGTAAGACATGCACTTTTCCATGAATGTTACTAAAATAACTTTAGGGGATTTCTGGGAAGTATATGACTGTTTATTATGTGGCTTAAAATATTAATCACAGACTGAGGCATATGGTAATTTTGAAATGTAAAATTATTTTATCCATTTTATGTTTTTGTAAGAGAAAAAGTAACTGGCGTTGACAGCTAGAATTATGGGTGATTTTCGCTGGTTGCCAGCTTCTAATGACATCCCTGGCATAGTTCTTGTTTATAGTTTGTTGGCGTTATCTATATTATAATGAGTATAATGGCATAGTTCTAGTTTGTAGTCATCCATATGGTTACGGCATAGGTTTAGTTTATAATTTATCCATATTTTAATGGCATAGTTATACTTAAATAGTATATTCATATAATGATGGCATAATACTGGTTTATAGTTTGTCTGTATAAAATGGCATAGTACTAGTTTATTGTTTTCCATATAAAACTTTGATAATTCTTATTTACAGTTAATCTAAATAAAATGGCATAGTTCTAGTTTACAGTTAATCTGTACAAGAATGGCAAATTTTTTGTGTATAATTAATCCATATAAGAATGACGTAGTTTAAGTTTATAGTATATCCATATTATAGTATTATTGTTTATCAGTATTATAATGGCATAGTTTTAGTTTATAGTTTATCCACATAATTCAAATGTTTTATTGACGATTATCATACATGAAGCGTACATCATAAATCAACATCCTGTAAATCATGTATCATGATAAACAATCTCAGATTAAACACAATTGTCCTGATTTCTCAATATAATCAATCTTAGATTAAACACAAATTTCCTGATTTCTCACTTCAATCAATCTCAGATTAAACACAAATGTCCTGATTTCCCAATATAATAAATCTCACTTAAACACAAATGTCCTGATTTCTCAATTCAATCAACCTCAGATTAAACACAAATGTCCTGATTTCTCAATATATTATTAATCTCAAATTAAACACAGATGTCCTGATTTCTCAATATGATCAATTTCAGATTTAACACTATTTTCCTGATTTCTCAATATAATCAATCTCAGATTAAACACAACTGTCCTGATTTCTCAATTCAATCAACCTCATATTAAACACAACTGTCCTGATTTCTCAATTCAGTCAACCTTAGATTAAACACAACTGTCCTGATTTCTCAATTCAATCAACCTCATATTAAACACAAATGTCCTGATTTCTCAATTCAGTCAACCTCAGATTAAACACAATTGTCCTGATTTCTCAACTAAATGAAGCTCAGATTAAACACAAATGTCCTAATTTCTCAATTCAATCACTCTCAGATTAAATACAATAGTCCTGATTTCTCAATTCAATCAACCTCAGATTTAACACAATTGTCCTGTTTCTCAATTGAATGAAGCTCAGATTAAACACAATTGTCCTGATTTCTCAATTCAATCAACCTCAGATTAAACACAACTGTCCTGATTTATCAATTCAGTCAACCTTAGATTAAACACAATTTTCCTGATTTCTCAATTCAATGAAGCTCAGATTAAACACAATTTTCCTGATTTCTCAATTCAATTAACCCAAGATTAAACACAATTGTCCTGAATTCTCAATTCAATGAAGCTGAGATTATAGTTACACAAAAATCCTGATTTCTCAATTCAATCAACCTCAGATTTAACACAAATGTCCTAATTTCTCAATTCAATCAACCTCAGATTAAACACAATTGTCCTGATTTCTCAATTCAGTCAACCTCAGATTAAACAGAATTGTCCTAATTTCTCAATTCAATCAACCTCAGATTAAACACAATTGTCCTGTTTCTCAATTGAATGAAGCTCAGATTAAACACAATTGTCCTGATTTCTCAATTCAATCAACCTCAGATTAAACACAACTGTCCTGATTTATCAATTCAGTCAACCTTAGATTAAAAACACAATTTTCCTGATTTCTCAATTCAATGAAGCTCAGATTAAACACAATTTTCCGGATTTCTCAATTCAATTAACCTAAGATTAAACACAATTGTCCTGAATTCTCAATTCAATCAAGATAAGATTATAGTTACACAAATGTCCTGATTTCTCAATTCAATCAACCTCAGATTAAATACAATTGTCCTGATTTCTCAATTCAATCAACCTCAGATTAAACAGAATTGTCCTAATTTCTCAATTCAATCAACCTCAGATTAAACACAATTTTCCTGATTTCTCAATTCAATGAAGCTCATATTAAACAGAATTGCCCTGATTTCTCAATTCAATCAACCTCAAATTATACACAATTGTCCTGATTTCTCAATTCAGTGAACCTCAGATTAAAACACTCATTCAGATATTGACATAAATGCTTTGTGGATGTATAATTTTTCAGGATTCATGAGATTTTTTTTTATGGAATTTGCATTCAAATTACCCAAATATTTCGAACATCTATCCCTTAAGTGACCATATTTGGTACAAAATAATAGGAAATGTTTCTCATCCTCCATTTCAAATAAGCAGAATCTGCAAAATCTATTAGACCGTGGAATTGGAGGGGATGTGCACTTAATCTTAGTTTAGTGAGTAAAGATCTGCACGATTTTGGTAATGCGAATTTCAGATATTTTTGCATTTCAAAATTATAATCATACATTTGACTATAAAATACAAGTTTTCGACAGTTTGCTGCTTTGTGTTATCAAATTGATTAAATATCTTATTTTGATAATATTTTCCTAAGGTATCGCTAAATGTTTCATACGAAATCTCTAAAGAGGAAAGTTCAATAATCTTTGCAATAATATTCAATGACTTTGTCATGCCTAGGCTAGTTTTCATATGAGATAACTTTTCATTATGGCATTGTTCTAGTTTAATGTTTCTCTGATTTGTGATTTACTAAGAAAGGGAGTGGTGTAAACACAATCCTTATCCTGCCGTGTAATATTTAGTTTTAAATGATTTTACCCTAGGGAAGGTTTTCATTATTTGTGCAGAGGTTTTTGTGTATTTTTCAGCTCAATGATCAAAGTTCTACTGATGGCACTAAGATGTTGCATACTGGAAACTCACCACCTGTGTTACCTTCTAATATACCACCTGATATACCATTACATTTACCATCTAAACTACCAGATGGCTTTAAAATACCACTGCAGTATATACCATCAACTAAAACTCCTAGATATATTGGTAAGAAGCTTTGGAGATATATAGCAGTCAATTCAGGGGTATAAAACCTAACATAGAAATTACTGCTAAGGTTTCTTATTTATTTATATTTGATATAACTAACTCTGTTAATATGTGTACCTTAATTTTTCATAGTCAGTTCAGTGTAGGCAGGAAAAATGTGCTTTGACTATCTTTTTATAGATAGTCATAGTGGACATAGCAGCTTTTGTAATAGCCTGGCATAATGTGTTGCTGACGGATGTAGTAATGCTGTCATGAGCACATTCATTTTGTTTTGATTAATTGGAAATAAATGGAAATTGTAGTGGACACTCTTAATGTCACAGTAATGTATACATTGGAGTAACATCAAACTTTGTGCAATTATTACTTATGAAGTTGGGAATGAATCTTTTGTTTTTTCAAGATCAGAAGTCAAAAGCTATGTTAGGGGATGTTCTGACTTAAGATGCTCTTGTTATACCCTTATGTATCTCTATGGGCAGCTACAGTCTATATATTTCATGTTTTATATCTGTGATTTGTAGAGAAGCAGACAACACCAAAGCACAAGGAATTAACTAAAAAGCAACAGTTTATCAGAGTGACACAACCACTGACAAAGTCAACAAAGTCACCAGTAACAGAAAAGTCACCAGTAACTGAGTCAGCACATCATAAAGTTATAAACACAGCAAGGAATACAAAAACAATAAACACACCTTCTGTTCCTTTACATCCTAAAACACCATCACCACTGCAGCCCTCAGGATGTGATGTTCAAGATTGTGAGCATCCAAAGTCCAGGCCTAATATAGAAACAGGGGCTACAGTTTATGTGGTGTTTGGTATAGACCACATGGAGTTGAAGCAGGTCAATGAGGGACATGTAGTAGATGATGATGAAGTATGTATATAATTTGTGATAGAGCCAATAATCTACCCTGAAGAAGTCAGTATCATGTATAGAAATAGATATGTCATTGCTCTATAAGTCAACATTTTGAGGCTTTTTTATGTAGTACTATGATACTCAGTATATGACATAAAGTTTTGCTTAAATGAATAAGTATGTAATTTCAGTATATGACATAAAGTTTTGCTTAAATGAATAAGTATGTAATTATGTATTTTTATGTACTTTCTTAAAGGGAAAAGTGGTATTTGATCCAAATTTCCACAAATCATTTCAATTTTCTGATACTGGAATATTGAGGAATGGATTAGGAAAGCTGTGTGCTATATGTTCAAAGATAGCATCACGCACTGACTTGGTTGTTAATGGCACAGCTCAATGCTTCCCAAGTGAATGTAAGTATTTGATAACCCAGTTTAACAGTCTTCTTTCTCCATAAGTGTGCTTAGTTTTCATATATGTGAATAGTATACATTGCATGTAACTGTCCTATGAAAAAGTGTTATTCAGTTTAGCATGTAATGTAAATAGGGTTTCAAAATGTAAGTCATCATTGATTGGACTTTGAAATCAAAATGGTGTCAGTCAGCATTTTCTTTGTTATACATGTATTAATAAATTAAAATAGTATTATACATCAATGATAGTATTATACATCAGTGATAGTATTATACATCAGTGATAGTATTATACATCAATGATAGTATTATACATCAGTTGATTGATTGATTGATTTTTGTTTTACGTCACACCACAAATATTTCACGTATATAGTGACGGCATCTGCCTGATGCGGGGCATACAAATTTTGACCTTTGCAACGGACCCACCCGAAGCAGTGAGGGATCTTTAACGTGCCTTGCATATCATGACACGGGGCCTCAGTTTTTACTGTCTCATCCGAAAGAGAGAACACCGGCATGACCAGAGCGGGATTCGAACCCCGGCCTCCCGATCAGGAGTCCGACGCGATACCACTAGGCCACGCCGGCTTATTATACATCAGTGATAATCTTATACATCAATGATAGTATTATACATCAATGATAGTGTTATACATCAGTGATAGTATTATACAGCAGTGATAGTATTATACATCAGTGATATTATTATACATCAGTGATATTATTATACATCAGTGATAGTATTATACATCAATGATAGTATTATACATCAGTGATAGTGTTATACATCAGTGATAGTATTATACATCAGTGATAGTATTATACATCAATGATAGTATTATACATCAGTGATAGTATTATACATCAATGATAGTATTATACATCAGTGATAGTATTATACATCAATGATAGTATTATACATCAATGATAGTATTATACATCAGTGATAGTATTATACATCAGTGATAGTGTTATACATCAGTGATAGTATTATACATCAGTGATAGTATTATACATCAATGATAGTATTATATATTAGTGATAATGTTATACATCAATGATAGTATTACACATCAGTGATAGTATTATACATCAGTGATAGTATTATACATCAGTGATAGTATTATACATCAATGATAGTATTATACATCAGTGATAGTATTATACATCAATGATAGTATTATACATCAGTGATAGTATTATACATCAGTGATAGTATTATACATCAGTGATAGTATTATACATCAGTGATAGTATTATACATCAGTGATAGTATTATACATCAATGATAGTATTATCCATCAATGATAGTATTATACATCAGTGATAGTGTTATACATCAATGATAGTGTTATACATCAGTGATAGTATTATACATCAGTGATAGTATTATACATCAATGATAGTGTTATACATCAGTGATAGTATTATACAGCAGTGATAGTATTATACATCAGTGATATTATTATACATCAGTGATAGTATTATACATCAATGATAGTATTATACATCAGTGATAGTATTATACATCAATGATAGTATTATACATCAGTGATAGTATTATACATCAGTGATAGTATTATACATCAGTGATAGTATTATACATCAATGATAGTATTATCCATCAATGATAGTATTATACATCAGTGATAGTGTTATACATCAATGATAGTGTTATACATCAGTGATAGTATTATACATCAGTGATAGTATTATACATCAATGATAGTGTTATACATCAGTGATAGTATTATACAGCAGTGATAGTATTATACATCAGTGATATTATTATACATCAGTGATAGTATTATACATCAATGATAGTATTATACATCAGTGATAGTATTATACATCAATGATAGTATTATACATCAGTGATAGTATTATACATCAATGATAGTGTTATACATCAATGATAGTATGGTTTAAAAAATAACATGAAACTACACTGTGTATACTTGAAATACATAATTATTATAACATTGTTTTTTTTTTCCCTGCAGCTCATAAATTATACCTTTGGTTATACTTGTCATGTATATTCATGTAATAACTCAAGTTATCTTTGCAGTATTTCCAATGTTAAAGTCCAGTTTGAAAATCGATCCACCTGGAGAATGTTTAAATCTGCCAATCCCACGCTCTACAGTGTTCAGTCAGAACAAGAAAGTCCACTTTATAGGAGGAATGGACCAAAATACTACTGGTCTACAATGGTGGGCTTTTGGTTTTGAATCTGTAAGTGCAATCTTTACATCATTATCCATTGTTGAGCAGCAGATATAGTGATACTATTATCCATTGATCTGTCCATTCTGCTTACATTGTTAGGGCTGTAAATGTAAAACCTGTTTTCTTGCTTTGATCAAGTTACTGCACACAACTGTTACCCATGAAACAAAGATGTTTTCTGATTTTGCCCTGACATCATACCTCCAAGGTTAAGGTTGTAATGAACTATTGAAGGAAACATTTTTCAGATCTTTAAAATCTGTATGCTCGCTTTTATCTGCTTCATACTTTCCAAATTTTTGTCCATGAGAGAAAGGTATTTTATGATTAAGACCCTTGGTCATACTGGTACCACCAAGGCCTACTTCACTGTGAGCTTATCACTGAAATAATTATCTGATGTATAAAATCAATATGCTTGTTTTGATCAAGTGGATACTTTTTATAATTTTCTTTGTGAGAAAAGGCTTTGTCATGATCTTGGCTCAAGGTCCGATTTCTAGGTCAAAGTTATAGTGAATCTACAACAAAACTTGTTGTTCTCATAACTATCTAAAAATCCTCCTCTGTCAAAATATTTTTCCATGACTGATCTGCTTCATTCTTTACAGAAATGTTGCCCCTTATGCAAGGGTATATCCTGGCTTGGATCCCAAGTCGTCACTCTGGAGGTCAAGGTCACAAAAAATGTTGTATAAGTTTCTTTAGGACAAACCTAGCAAGGACAGTTAATTCATAAGGGGATTAATTCTTTTGCAGTGCTCTCATTATTACCTTAGTGTTGTTTCATTACTAGTATGAGAAACAAATAAAAGAGATGATATGTATCTGAGCATAATAATGAAGTGTGTTTGAGTAAACAAAGTTCATGATGTAAGGTAAAGATTTGGTAATTATGTTCCAAGTAAAATGACTTGGAAATCTATCTTTAATCAGGGACAGTAAGTATAAACTAAATCCTCCACCAGTGTAGTGCCATTACTTTATTCTTAAAGTCGGACTGGTCGAATGACCTAATTTGCATTATATTTGTTGTGGGATAAGTCTCGGGATTTATCATCGCGTTCTACGAAGAATCTGATATTTTGAAATCATGTTTTTCCAAACTGCAGTTATATAATGTTCGAAGAAGGAAAGAGAGTGAATCATTGTGAGATTCCTCATTGAATTTCAGAAGTTTTAAGACTAATTTAGCTCTTGTGCATAAAATATGATTAGCAAAGTTGCATTACGGACTATGATAAACACCGAGTTTATCCCCCAGGTCATCCTTGGAATGTTTCGAGGATGATCTTCATTTAGATCTTAGTGTGATGTCACGCTAACTTCGAGAATACTAGGTAAACTGATTCTGGTGTGGTAAACAATAAGTTAATAAAACTATGTAATTTTTCATTATGTAGATGTAGATTCATTGTGTATGATTCTTTGGAATGTAATTTGTTTGTGATATTATTTGTTAGACCTCCAAGAAGACCATGTCGTACTTCACAGCTTATAAACAGTATCTAGAATGGGAGGAACTTATGACTCAGATTAAGCAGGAATTCCAGGATTCACCAGAAATAATAAATATGTATCAGACATCCGAATTCTGGACTAAGGTCAGCATTTCTGCTTTGGTGTTATTCATTTTCTTTATATTTGTAGTACACAGTTTTTCTTCGATAACTCAAATGGGATAACTACAATAACTGGAAAGAAGTTTAAGACGTAATCATTTTGTCCCAATAACATTTACATTTTAATGTTATATACCTACTCAAATTCGAACTACTGGAACTTGAAAACACTTTTTTCAGGTTTTACCAATGAAACTGTATTGTACTTCAAGCATGGAAGCTCGAAAGACTTGATTTATTTATACATTGATTATAAATATCAGTTCATATGTATCCATGTGTGACAGATTGTCTTACGCACTTGTAAGATGATATGTGTCCATAATACTGTAATAGCATAACATTAGAAACTATGAGATGTTCAACACACCAACTAGTGCCTTAGGCTAGTAGATATTTCACGTATATGGTGATGTCATCTGTCTGATGCAGGGCATACAAATTTTGACCTTTGCAACGGACCCACCCGAGGCAGTGAGGGATCTTTAATGTGCCATGCATACCATGACACGGGGCCTCGGTTTTAACTGTCTCATCCGAAAGACAGAACACAGGCATGACCAGCGCGGGACTCAAACCCTGGCTTCCCGATCAGGAGTCCGATGCGATCCCATTAGACCAAGCCGGCTTGTAGAAAGTTTACAGTATGTTATTAGAGTAACATGAATACTTGTAAAATGATGGAACTCCCTTTACTGCAGTCAAAACAATAGTAGAAAAGCTTGATCAGGCCTTTCCCTTTCTGTGCTTTTACTAAATACACTGTAAATTCATTCAGACCTACTGAAACTTGAAGTGATTTCAACCGTTTCTTGCTTTCAAGTTATCAAAGTTCAAGTTTATCATAATCAAACCTGGAACTTTGCTGATAGGTCATGCTGGTTATTATATTGCATATCAACTTGCAGCGTTACTAATGTCATCTTACCTGTACTGTGAAGTGTAGATTACTGTTAAATCTATTTACAGGTTTTATTCCAATTTCTGTTGCAATATAGTCTATCTGAAAAAAAGTGACAACCCCAGTCATGCTACTAATGTACCTTTTATAAAATTTTCAACAAAGGCATTGGGAATGACAGCCTAATTCATGACTCGGATGTATCCATCATTAAACATTTACATTCTGGATTATATACTACATAGACCTCTATGTAAAGCAAATGGTTGATATTTGCCTATACATTACCATCTGTGAACGTATATTACAACATGCTACGCCAATCAAAATGAAGCAAGGAAAACAACATGGCTGCTCCATGTAGATATTTATGCCTTTGCTAAGTCGGCGATTTTACTTCCTTTTCGTATATTGTAATGAATAAAACAAAAATCTATTCCTCTATATCTTTGATTGTTGCTTTTCTCCAAAGAAAAGAATGCATTTAATCTACAAATTTCCCAAAACATCCATATATTATGTTCTTGACAACAGCTAATCGATAATCATTTATGTTAATTTCTATATGCATGACCTCTGCATACTGCCTAATAGTGGAGAACAAGGACATTAAGTTTCACCTCGAGTTCACTGACATGGAAGAAAATGTCTATATGGTAGAGAATATTACAGAAGAATGAAGACTTAGTAATTACATTGTTAGCAAACTGGGAATGCATGTATTTTGAGTTTCAGTGAATAAACTCTGCTCATGTTCTGTTTTTACACACTCAACTACTTCCTTAGTAACGTTCACTTGACAACGGACACTAGGGCTAGGGCAGCAGGAAATTTGAAAAAAGTTGTAGTAAATTATATATATATATAAAGGAATGTAAATATAAGAAATGAATGCTATTCAGAAGGGTGTTATGGGGAATTCATATTACCATCTATAGGGTGTCATTCAATTTGTCAAAATCCAGATGATAATATAAATTCCCCTTAACAACCATCGGAATAACATTCATTTCTTAAGTGTATAACCTAGTCTTCATGACAACAGAAGTCATACCTCTTATGTATCTATCAGAAAGTTTGTAACATAACGATCATAAGTGACAACTCCAGACATGCTCCTTATGTACCTGTCTTAAAATTTGTGAATATAGCCTTCCTAAGTGACAACCAAATTATGGTTATGATATAATCTTCATTAAGATTATGACGGCCATTACAAATGACTAGTCAAATCATGCCTCAGATGTATCCTTCATAAAGTTTAACACATAGTCATCATAAAAGTAAGGAAAGGAGACATGTTACCCAGTGTAGGAGATACGTCACCATGTACAGACAGTAAATACAAGGATGTGGACACAAAAAGACATGTTACCCAGTGTAGGAGATACGTCATCATGTACAAACAGTAAATACAAGGATGTGGACACAAAAAGACATGTTACCCAGTGTAGGAGATACGTCATCATGTACAAACAGTAAATACAAGGATGTGGACACAAAAAGACATGTTACCCAGTGTAGGAGATACGTCACCACGTACAAGCAGTAAATACAAGGATGTGGACACAAAAAGACATGTTACCCAGTGTAGGAGATACGTCACCATGTACAAATAGTAAATACAAGGATGTGGACACAAAAAGACATGTTACCCAGTGTAGGAGATACGTCACCATGTACAAACAGTAAATACAAGGATGTGGACACAAAAAGACATGTTACCCAGTGTAGGAGATATGTCACCATGTACAAATAGTAAATACAAGGATGTGGACACAAAAAGACATGTTACCCAGTGTAGGAGATACGTCACCATGTACAAGCAGTAAATACAAGGATGTTGACACAATTTAAAAGATGTGTTACCCAGTGTAGGAGATATGTCACCATGTACAAACAGTAAATACAAGAGTGTCTGATGTGTCACTCATAAAGTTTATAACATAGTCATTATCATCAGAGTGTAGTGCTGGAGATAAAGTCTGCAGAAGACTGTAAGTGACAACACTAGTCAGGTGTCTGATGTGTCACTCATAAAGTTTGTGACATAGTCATCAAGTCAGAGTGTAACGCTGGAGATAAAGTCTGTAGAAGGCTGTAAGTGACAACACTAGTCAGGTGATTGATGTGTCATTCATAAAGTTTGTAACTTAGCCATAATTTTGTGTAATTGTGCATGTTAATGTCTCTAACATGTAGTATTCTGTACTTTAAGGTGATAATGGAGATTGTTGCAGTCAGCAGTGCCATCTATGGCTTAGTTTTGTCTATGTTGATTTGTATGGTTGCTGTGGCAATATTTACAGGACACATTGTTCTTCTGCTTATAGTTTTCTTCACCATTGCAGGTACATTTATTGCATAACCAATATTTACAAAGTATAAATTTACTTCATGAATAAAAGACATTGAATTTCATAGATTACACATAGACCTGAATATGGTAGGGACCAGTAAATGTTTGTTTATCCCCATAGACCGGAATATAACCATGTTAGGGCCAGTCAGATGTTTGTTTATCCCCATAGACTGGAATATAACTATGGTAGGGACCAGTAAAATGTTTGTTTATCCCCATAGACCGGAATATAACCATGGTAGGGACCAGTCAAATGTTTGTTTATCCCCATAGACCAGAATGTAACCATGGTAAGGACCAGTCAAATGTTTGTTTATCCCCATAGAACGAAATATAACCATGTTAGGGCCAGTAAATGTTTGTTTATCCCCATAGACTGGAATAAAACCATGATAGGGCCAGTCAGATGTTTGTTTATCCCCATAGACCGAAATATAACCATGATAGGGACCAGTCAAATGTTTGTTTATCCCTATAGGCCCGAATATAACCATGGTAGGGACCAGTCAAATGTTTGTTTATCCCCATAGACATGAATATAACCATGGTAGGGCCAGTCAAATGTTTGTTTATCCACATAGACCTGAATATAACCATGATAGGGACCAGTCAAATGTTTGTTTATCCCTATAGGCCCGAATATAACCATGGTAGGGACCAGTCAAATGTTTGTTTATCCCCATAGACATGAATATAACCATGGCAGGGATCAGTCAAATGTTTGTTTATCCACATAGACCTGAATATAACCATGGTAGGGCCAGTCAAATGTTTGTTTATCCACATAGACCTGAATATAACCATGGTAGGGACCAGTCAAATGTTTGTTTATCCCCATAGACCGAAATATAACCATGGTAGGGACCAGTCAGATGTTTGTTTATCCACATAGACCTGAATATAACCATGGCAGGGACCAGTCAAATGTTTGTTTATCCACATAGACCTGAATATAACCATGGTAGGGCCAGTCAAATGTTTGTTTATCCACATAGACCTGAATATAACCATGGTAGGGACCAGTCAAATGTTTGTTTATCCCCATAGACCGAAATATAACCATGGTAGGGACCAGTAAAATGTTTGTTTATCCACATAGACCTGAATATAAGCATGCTAAGGCCAGTCAAATGTTTGTTTATCCACATGACTTTCATAACAAACATTCAGTGGTCATTCAAAATGGCCTCTAATTATTTACTCCTATGAAGAGTTACATCATCATTGTTGAATGCATCTGTGATAACCAAAGTAGTTCTAAAACAGATAAAAACTTTAAGAAATAAATCTTATTTTCAAGGGTATACATATTAAACTATCATAATTTTAAAAAGTAACTTTCATGATACATTCATTTACCATTTTGGTAGTTATTAAAAATTAAAACTATTGTAACATTATACTGTATATTTTATTTTTAAATTTTTATCAGTTTCCATAGAGCCAGTTTACATCATAGATTTTCTACTCCAAAAACCTACTCCTAGGGTAGATAACTCTTATGAAAAGATCAGGTCATTGTCAAGAAGAAAGATTTGTATTAACTGAAGAAATACAATGTAGATTAAGGCAGCTTTTGTGAGTTAGGGTTTGTGTATCATGAATACACATTTTAAGGCATTTTCCCTTCAAACCAGTGAAAACCTGAAAAAAAAAATGAAAAAAAACTTGAATAATGCCTAATTGATCGAGTCAATTATTTATAGAAATTATTATGATATGATTTGAAATGCCATAGGAAATTTTCTAAAAATATTAATGACACCATGACAGGTAGTCAGTATTCTGTATTGCCAGACACTTTGAGTTTCATAGGTATATCTTGTGTAATCAGGTGACCCAGTCAGTGGACAATATTAGGTCACTTGACTCTTCTGGTCTTGTTCTATATTTTGAATTGTGAACTGAGGTAATGTTGAAATAGTTATTACATAACACATATATAAAGAATATTGTATCAATGCTTTTCAGAGATGATTGTGCTGGTGGTGGCCATCTTCTATCTAGCTGGCTGGAGGATGGGAGGAGTGGAGGCTATCTCACTGTCTATATTGGTGGGATCCTCAGTGGATTATTGTGTTCATCTGGTGGAAGGTTACTTGCTGGCAGGCAAATCTCTACCAACCAACACCAAACAGGTAACAGAGTCACTAATATGACTGTGTTTGATAGAAGATAGAAATTGTAAAGTGCTTATTCCATAGTATTCATCATCTGTTGTCTAGTCACTGTTAACTTAATGTTAAGTGTAATAATATTCAGTGGAAAGATTACCATAGGGCTCATTTTAAACATTGGAGGAGACAGAATTTTATTTTATACTAGCTACAAATCATACCAATAAATCAGTAAAGATCCCACAAGGACCAAAGGACTTTCCATTCTAGGGAATACTGAAGATGATTCACATTTTGAATATCAGAAGAAACTAAATCTAAACTTGGACCAAGTATAGATATATGCTATCATCCTGTTAAGATGCTAGAATGCTTGAATGTTGGACTTAAATTAGAATTTCAACCCGCTAGATTTTTTAAATTTGTTATTTTTATATAAAGTGGTCATATTGTCAAAGACTTGTACAAGACTAGAAGAGCATCATTTTTCATTCCTGAAATCTTAAGATATTGCTAGCTGCATCCTTAATGCCACTTACACTGTTATCAATATTGCTGGCACCTGTCACAATGTTGCTTGCATGTTGTAGTATTACTGCATCATGTATTACAAAAGTCACTGTTTCTAGCACTTGTGATAGTTGCTAGCATCTATATTTTCTTAAAGTTTGATTTTCAATTTTATTATCTTTCAGAACAAATCTCTAAGTCGACAGTGGAGAACTAAAGCAGCACTAAGCCATATTGGTGTCTCTATACTCAGTAGTGCTATTACTACTATAGTGGCTGCCATACCCCTCACTCAGACCATTATACAACCTTTCTCCAAGTTTGGTCAGATTGTAGCCATCAACACCACAGTGTCCATCCTATACACCTTAACTGTATGTTCAGCTCTTCTGACCACAGTAGCACCTCCCAGATTTATACTCAAATGGAGAAGTGTTGGAAAGGCTTCCTTAGGAACTGTAGTTGTGCTTGGTTTGTTTATTCTGTGTTTATTTATTGTGTCTAAATGTGGTGTAGTTATCCCGGGTCCTAATGGAAATGCATTGTTTTAGATATAGTTCATCTTAATGTGTTATATCTACAAATAGAGTCTTAATGTGCTGAGCCGTGTATGAAGAGATCAAGAAGAGTTATGCCAATTGTATACTAGTTTAGAGTATACAAAAACTTCATGTCTTTTGTATTTCAGTTATGTCTGTAATTTCTTTGTAATTAACGTGGATGCAGTTTTTATGTACATGTAAACCAGTTGTAAGCACAAATTCAGTGATGGTTCATCGGTCTGAAAGTTTTTATTTTATCTGTATTTTTTACAGAATGTGATAAGTTAACAATTTACCCAGATATAATAATCACTTTATATCAAGGCAAAGAGAACCTTTATTCTTTTTATAAAACTTACCGAAAGATCTAGAGAATTTCTTGAAGAATATACACACATACTTGTTTAATTCTCCAAATAATGAAGGAGTTCTTTGACCTTAATTTCTATAAATTGTTCTTATGTTATGTGACACCAGTTACTTTCGTATCTTAGATTATTTTAAGCCACTTCTCACTTATTTTTCAGTTTATACATACTTTATATAATTCCTAATATCCAAAGATTCTACTTAATTATACCATAGTATATCATTATTGTACCATTATATACGATAATCAGACAAATGACCAATACACTATGAGAAAATGAGCTCCTACACAGCAATACACAGCCAAAGGAAGTAGCTCCTACACAGCGATACACAGTGAGAGAAAGAAGCTCCTACACGGCAATACACAGTGAGAGAAAGGAGCTCCTACACGGAAATACACAGTGAGAGAAAGAAGCTCCTACACGGCAATACACAGTGAGAGAAAGGAGCTCCTACACGGCAATACACAGTGAGAGAAAGAAGCTCCTACATGGCAATACACAGTGAGAGAAAGGAGCTCCTACACGGCAATACACAGTGAGAGAAAGGAGCTCCTACACGGCAATACACAGTGAGAGAAAGAAGCTCCTACACGGCAATACACAGTGAGAGAAAGGAGCTCCTACACGGCAGTACACAGTGAGAGAAAGGAGCTCCTACACGGCAGTATACAGTGAGAGAAAGAAGCTCCTACATGGCAGTACACAGCCAGAGGAAGTAACTCCTACACGGCAATACACAGCAAGAGGAAGTAACTCCTACATGGCAATACACAGCCAGAGGAAGTAGCTCCTACATGGCAATACACAGCCAGAGGAAGTAACTCCTACATGGCAATACACAGCCAGAGGAAGTAACTCCTACATGGCAAGTTTCATTCATAATGATTAATATCTTTTTTTACATTTTTTTTAGCTCACCTGAGCCAAAGGCTCAAGTGAGCTATTGTGATCAATCACCGTCCGTCGTCTGTCGTCCGTCCGTCGTCCGTCGTCCGTCGTTAACTTTTCACATTTTCGACTTCTTCTCCAGAACCACTGAACAGAATTTGATGAAACTTGATAAGCATGTAGTACTCATGGTCCCCTACAAGTGTTGTTGTTTTTCGTCCAGATTCATCAACAGGTGGCGCCACCACAGGCAAAAGTAGGTCAAAGAGGGTACCCTCCTTTGACAAACTTCTTCTTCAGACCGGGGGCATACAGAGACAAACCAAATGCATAGGAATGATCTAGAGGGATGTGTGAAGAAGTGTTGTTATTTTTGGTTCCATTCCGAAATCAAATTTTTGACGTTTTTTTGACGTTTTTTTGTACTTGGTAATTTTAATGCAGAAAAGAGGTATTTTTTTCTTTTAGTAAACATTGATGCATTAATTTGGTTTAATTTGATCATTTTGATGGTAAGAAATACTACTGCGAAGAAAATTTTTCAATATTTTATGTTTTGGATTTTTTATGAATTTTTTAAGACTTTCAAGAAAAAGGGGGGGTGGGATAATTGGTGTAAACTTTTCACAGTTTGAACTTTTTCTTCGGAACCACTAGCTGGAATTCAATGAAACTTGGCATGCATCAAATACTCAAGGTCCCCGACAAATGTGGTCATCTTTGTCAGGATCCATGAACAGGTGGCACCACCACAGACAAAAGTAGGTCACAGAGGGTACCCTCCTTTGACAAACTTGTTATTCAGATCGGGTGCATACAGCGACAAACCGACTCTATAGGAATGAGATAGAGGCATATGGGAAGAAGTGTTTATATTTTTGGTTCCATTCCGAAATCAAATTTTTGACGTTTTTTCATTTTTATTTTGGACTTTGTTATTTTAATGCATTAAAGAGTTATTATTTTCTTTTAGTAAACATTGATGCATTCATTTGGTTTCATTTAATCATTTCTATGGTAAGGAATGCTGGTGTGAAGGAATTTTTTCAATATCTCGATTTTTGAATTTTTTATGAATTTTTTAAGACTTCCAAGAAAAGGAGGGGGGGGGGGACAATTTTTCATATCTTCAACTTGATCTACAGAACAACTTGAAGGATTGTAATAAAACTGGGTAGGATGCAAGTACTCATAGTCCTTTTCAAAGGTTTTGTTTTTTGTGCGGATCATCCAAATTGGTTAACAGATAATGCCACCATGTCTAAAAGTAGGTCTCACAATGGTACATATACCACTTGGTAATTGAAATATGGAGAGTAGCGGTTCAAATCCAGCTGTGGTCAAAAAAATTTTTTTTTTTTTTTACACATCTAAATAAGTTTTTAGATGTTTCTCAACACTCAACATATGAAATTAGGAATTTTACGTTTAAGACTTCCAAAAAAAAAGGGGGGGGGGGGGGTTGGCCATTTTTCACATTTTCAACTTTTTCTACAAAACTGTTTGAAGGATTTTAATAAATCTTGGTAGAAATAAGTCACTTATGATCCTCTTCAAATTCTGTTGTTTTCGTCCAGACCTCTTTGCAGGTGGCGCCACCATAGTCAAGAGTAGGTCACAAAAGAGTTCCCTCGTTTAACAATATTCTTTTTCATACGGGCTGTATACAGAGACAAACAGAATGCATAGAAATGATCTAGAGGGATGAGTGAAGATGTATTGTCATTTTGGTTCCCTTCCAAAATCAAATTTTAGAAATTTTTTCGACATTTCTTTGGACTTTGTGATTCAATGCAGAAAAAAGTGTCATATTTCCTAGTTAATTGATAATGATGATTTCTTATGGACTATTGTGATCATAATTATGGTAAGGATTGTTACTTTGAAAGAATTTTGTCAATATCTCAATTTTTGGATTTTCTATGAATTTTTTAAGACTTCCAAATGAGGGTGTATAGGAACAATTCAATCACATTTTTCACTTCTGCTGTTATACCACATGAAAGATTTTAATGAAACATGGAATACTTGAAGTACTAAAAGTCCTCTATCAATTTGGTAAATTTCATCCAAATTGGTTAACAGATAATGCCACCATGTCTAAAAAGCAGTTCTCACAATAGTACATATACCACTTGGTAATTGAAATATGGAGAGTAGCGGTTCAAATCCAGCTGTGGTCAAAATTTTTTTTTCATTTCTTTACACATCTAAATAAGTTTTTAGATGTTTCTCAACACTCAACATATGAAATTAGGCAATTTTAAGTTAGATCTGGACAATATTTGAAACAATTGTTGTTCATGACCCAGACTTGAAATCAGTCAACAAAAGGCCCCACCTAAAGACAATGACTAACTTGTTGCCCTGAATGACTTCTTGCAGAGACAAAGGAAATACTTAATATCAAAATCACCTGAATGGATGTGCAAAAAAGTGTTGTTTTTATTCTAGCCTGAAATAAAATTTGACATATTTTCAACATCTGTGTTGACTTAGTCACATTAATGCAAAAATAAATGAATTCTTCCTTCATGCATGACTGATAATCTAGGTACTCAGGTGAGCGATATAGGCCCACTTGGGCCTCTTGTTTTATCCTTTCCTCACTTTATTTTATTTTTTCCTTTTACTTTCTTTTCCTTTTACTATGCTAACATGTCTGATGAGAAGAAAATTCTTAAACTGTTTATATTATTATAATAATGTTTCATTCTTTGATTTTGAATTATATTTTGATAATGTAATTGAATTTTAACTGACATAGTTTGAACTTCAAACTAATTGCAAAGATGAAATCTCATTTCGCAAATTTTTAGTCATCTGTCTTTTATCAATTAAAAAACATTGACATCATCCTTTTATCACTTGATAGAGAAGCCAAATGACCAAACATTCATGAGAGGGTGTTTTATCTTCTTACTTAATTATATATTGACTACCCTCTGAAAGAATTTATTTGCAAAATAATGAATAAATCACACAGTGTTTTACATCGTTATTGTAATTTAAAGTATCTAATTAAAATTTTACATTTCTCTCATTTTTCTCATACTCTTTTATTTTTTTTGTTGAAGTGCATAATTTATGTTTTATTACATTAAGTGCTTAATGTGAAAAAACAAGACAGTATGCGATATTAATATTACTGAAGTATTTGCATAGTAAAATTATTGTGGGTTATTTGAAAATCAGGTCTATATTAAGTGTGGAAGACAGAATTTGACAAAAATAAATAAGAAATTACTGAAAGTGCTCCCATTCAGTTTGTGAGTAAATGAAGAATAGTCTCCTATCAAAGTGCCTCATGTATTGAGGAGTCATGAGATAGTGCCATTCTATGGCAGCAATTTAAAATCAATGATGAAGCAAGCACAGATCTAGGAACCTTTTTGAGGAAAAGTCCACCCTGACAGATTTCTTTAGAGGGTTCAACCATGTTGATTTTGTAAATTTACCTATTTTATTAAAAATACCAAGAAAATACATTTTGGCAGAATTTCAGTGTGGGTCTAGGGCCCCAGTCCTCACTCCTTGATCTGTACATGATGAAAGCTCCATAACTCAAGTGGTGTCAATTTCACAAACCTTATCATGCCCTGTTTCTCATATCTATTAGTTCTAAGAAGTGAGCTAAGAAAGTTTTATGTACTGCTTGATGTATTGTCATAGGCTTCACTTATGCCACAAAAAATCACTATATAATAAGTCTGACGCCTCTTGATCCTTTTTATATCAAATTTTAATGAAATTAAATGCTCAGAAGTTCTTTTTCTGTATTCTTAGATTAAAAACAGACAAAAATCAAAGCAGAGAGTTTTAAAAGAGTTTTTAATGAATTATTCTTCTATTCATAACAAACAATGTAAAAAAGATAAATTTGTAATGGAATGGTCAGATGTGGAGTTTTTCATAAACATGATGTCCTGCACATAGTATTGGCCAGTTTTTTTATGAGGAACTTCATTTGAGCACATTATATGCACATGCTCTTGATATATTATAGATCATGGTATAGTATAAATCTTTATTTATGATATTTAGAAAGGTTGTAATAGACTTCTTGTAAAATATGTTCTTGTTTAGTGCTTTGTGTTTCACCACATTCAGTAATATCAGTTTTATATTGATAGAAAATGCTGTACAAGCTTTAAATGTTCTCTAGCTGTCTTGTTACGTTTGTATAGGCTAGATTCTATCATGTCCTTGACATCTGATAAATGTCCTCATAAAGTCCAATACATAATGTACATCTGCCTCATTTAGTGACCACCAATGTCATATTGTAGGACATGGAGTAACAATATTTGTTACAATGATGATGAAAAGAAATGGAGCAGATATAGCACAAGTTTTATGAGGTTAACTTCATTTATTGATGCATAAAATCAAAATGGACAAAAGCAGTGTGTAGACTTAATATAGTATATAAGGAATGGATTTTTATGTTAATGTAAAATATGCTTGTTCTTATTATATAGAATTGAATACTTTTCAGATGTATGCCAGATATAATTGATATAAATTTCTTTCTGAAGAAGTTTGACAATTTCTATAATGGTAATTTAAAAAAAAAAAAGAGGCATTTGAATGTGTCAGCTTAGTAACAAAATGATTATTTATAAATTATTTATATGTGATAGAAATACAATCAAAATGCACACAGTAAATCAAACTGGTCATAAGTTGGTTTAAACAATATTTATTTAGAAATATGTACATCAAGTTATAGCAATACAATACATTTTAGGTAAGGATTTAACAACAAGATATAATCTTATATGAAGTCATCTCCTTAAACTGGTCATAAGTTCTATGATGTACTAATATGGCATGTATTTATTGTAAGATGATCAGTATAAAAATAAATTTTAAGTATGGTCCATTTTGATTGTAGACTTTAAATAAATGAAAGTGTTTGTTTTTTATTCAGCTTAATTATATGTAGTAAGGGTCATGTAATACAGATAAGATTTGGTTACAATTAGTAGACTTTTTATAAATGTTTAAATGGTACTAATATTTTTGTAGTAGAAAAAATTTAAAGTTCTTTTTTTTAAACAATTTGATATTCTGGAATGCTTTTAATAATAAGTTTTATATTCAATATTTTTGATTGATAATTACTTTTTTGGAGAATATTCACTATTCCAGTTTTGAAAACACTTAGCAAATCATGTGCTAAATTTTGGTTGACTGTAAGTTCTGCCAAAAAATCTGTTCAGTATAGGATTGCTAAATGTCTTGGTCAGATGTCTTGCTTTAGTAACTTTTATATTATAAGTAAGTCAAGATATATTCATGATAAAGGGTTATGGTATAAGCAGATACCTTGATGAAGGGTTAAGGTTGAAGCAGATATCTTGATAAATGTTCCGGTAAAAGCAGATGTCTTGATAAAGGGTTAAGGTATAAGCAGATGTCATGATAAAGGGTGAAGGTAGAAGCAGATATCTTAATAAAGTGTTAAGGTGTAAGCAGATATCTTGATAAAGTGTTAAGGTAGAAGCAGGTATCTTGATAAAGTGTTAAGGTAGAAGCATATGTCTTGATAAAGTGTTTAGGAAGGAGCAGATATCTTTATAAAGGGTTAAGGTATAAGCAGATATCTTTATAAAGTGTTAAGGTAGAAACAGATGTCATGATAAAGGATTAAAGTTAAGAAGATGTCTTACTTAAGGGCAAAAGTAATTTTTAAATAAAATTATCAAGTTTGATATACATGCATGTTTATTTTGTTTTATTATTTTACTTCATAATTTGATCTGATTATATTGTACACTATGTCTTTCATTAAATTGCTTCAATGTGATTATCTTTTTCTTTGTTCAGAAAGTATTATAATTATGACATAGATTTGTTTATCTTACATCTTTTGTGAGATACAGTCAAACACACAGCAATACAGTTTCTGTGCTACTCCAAACATTTCAGGGGAGCTTATAATCATTGTCATGTATGTCCATCTGTCTGTCCATCCAAGTTCATATTTCTAAAACTGTAGACTAGAATTTTATAATATCTCACACAAATGTTCCTTGTACAGGGACTTTGGACAAAGGTCACTTAAGGTCATTTCTGCATAATCAAGGTCATTTAGCACATATCCCTAAAATACATGTATTTTGAAAGATGTCATATATCTTAAACCTTAAACCATTTATTAGAATTGTATCATATTTCACTCAATTGTTCTTTGGAACAGAAACTTTTGCACACATTCAAGGCCATTTCTAAAAGGTAAAGGTCATTCAGTACCTTTCCCTAAAATATTAGTTGAGGCCTTTTATCTCTTTTACCCATTTCATCAGAATTGTATCATATTCACACAAGTGTTCCTTGGGGACAGGGACATTCAAAAAAGGATAACTCAAGGGTATTTGCAAGGTGTATGTCGATCTGCATCTATCCCTTAAATGTTGGGAAAGACCTTTATTCCAGCGTATCTTGACTGTTAATAAGAATTTTATCGTATTTGACACAAATGTATTTTGGAATAGGGTTACTTTGGCTTGGGTCTTTTGAACAATACTCCCTTAAAGTCAAATCCCCACAAATATTGGGAAAGGCCTCAATTTCAGGAATTTGCCAACATTTCATGATAATTCTGTGGACAAATTGTCATTTGTTAGATGCAGTTCAAGAAGCATCCGTCAGTTTTACTGATATTCTTGTATAAAGTGATCAACATGAATACACAAAATTCTTCTATGTTCAATGGTATCGCATTATCTGTTTTTAACCTAATTGAGATAATGTTTAACGTCATTGTACACAATGATGTCACAATGGATTAAGGTACTGAATGTTTTCATTGTCACAGTAAACATAGACATGGAATATTGTCAGTGTTACACAAAGGGTTTAAAATGTTATTGTCACAGTGGGCAAAGGTCCTGGATGCTGAATCCTGTCATATTGGACTATGGTACACAATGCTGTCACAGTGAACTATGGTAAGGAATGCCGTCAATGTTATGGTGGACTTTTGTACAGAATGCTGTCACTGTCACAGTGAACTATGGTAAGGAATGTTGAATCCTGTCATACTGGACTATGGTACAGAATGCTGTCACTATCAGAGTGAACTATGGTAAGGAATGTTGAATCCTGTCATAGGGGAAAATGGTACAGAATGCTGTCACTGTCACAGTGAACTATGGTAAGGAATGTTGAATCCTGTCATATGGGGAAAATGGTACAGAATGCTGTCACTGTCACAGTGAACTATGGTAAGGAATGTTGAATCCTGTCATAGGGGAAAATGGTACAGAATGCTGTCACTGTCATAGTGGACTATGGTAAGGAATGTTGAATCCTGTCATAGGGGAAAATGGTACAGAATGCTGTCACTGTCACAGTGAACTATGGTAAGGAATGTTGAATCCTGTCATATTGGACTATGGTACAGAATGCTGTCACTGTCACAGTGAACTATGGTAAGGAATGTTGAATCCTGTCATAGGGGAAAATGGTACAGAATGCTGTCACTGTCACAGTGAACTATGGTAAGGAATGTTGAATACTGTCATAGGGGAAAATGGTACAGAATGCTGTCACTATCAGAGTGAACTATGGTAAGGAATGTTGAATCCTGTCATAGGGGAAAATGGTACAGAATGCTATCACTGTCACAGTGAACTATGGTAAGGAATGTTGAATCCTGTCATATGGGGAAAATGGTACAGAATGCTGTCACTGTCACAGTGACCTATGGTAAGGAATGTTGAATCCTGTCATATTGGACTATGGTACAGAATGCTGTCACTGTCACAGTGAACTATGGTAAGGAATGTTGAATCCTGTCATATGGGGAAAATGGTACAGAATGCTGTCACTGTCACAATGAACTATGGTAAGGAATGTTGAATCCTGTCATAGGGGAAAATGGTACAGAGTGCTGTCACTGTCATATTGGACTATGGTATAGATTATTATCACTTGCATAGAGGACTATGGCACCTAATGTTATCATTGTCATAGTGGACTATGATACAGAATGTTATCACTGTCATAGTGGACTATGATATACAATGTTTTCACTGTCATAGTGGAATATGATACAAAATGTTTTCACTGTCATAGTGGAATATGATACAGAATGTTATCATTGTCATAGTGGACTATGATACAGAATGTTATCACTGTCATAGTGGATTATGGTAAGGAAAGTTGAATCCTGTCATAGGTTAAAATGGCACAGAATGATATCACTGTCAGAGTGGACTATGATACAGGATGTTATCAGTGTTATAGTGGAATGTGATACAGAATGTTATCACTGTCATAGTGGATTATGGTCAAGAATGTTATCACTGTCATAATGGACTTTGGCACAGAATGTTTTCATTGTCATAGTGGATTATGATACAGAATGTTATCACTGTCATAGTGGACTCTGATACAGAAAGTTATCACTGCAATAGTGGACTATGATACAGAATGTTATCACTGTCATAGTGGAGTATGATACAGAATGTTATCAGTTTTATAGTGGAATATGATACAGAATGTTATCACTGTCATAGTGGATTATGGTCAAGAATGTTATCACTGTCATAATGGATTTTGGCATAGAATGTTATCACTGTCATAGTGGATTATAATACGGAATGTTATCACTGTCATAGTGGACTCTGATACAGAAAGTTATCACTGCCATAGTGGACTATGATACAGAATATTATCACTGTCATAGTGGACTATGATCCAGAATGTTATCACAGTCATAGTGGAGTATGGTACAGAATGTTATCACTGTCAGATTGGACTCTGATACAGAATGTTATAAATGTCAAAGTGCACTATGATGGCAAATGTTATCACAGTTGGTTGGTTGGTTGGTTGATTGGTGTTTTACGTCGCTTTCAACAATATTTCAGTTATATTGCGACATGGAAGCAGAAGGTTACCAACCTTTTAAACATAATGGCGCAACCCGGAATCGAACCCGGATCGTCGGCGCCGCAAGCCAAGCGCTTAACCACTACACCAAGCCTGCCCCTGTTATCACAGTCATAGTGGATTCTGATACAGTATTTATCACTGTCATAATAGAACTTAGGTACAGAATGTTATCACTGTCATAGTGGACTATGATACAGAATGTTATCACTGTCATAGTGGACTCTGATACAGAAAGTTATCACTATCATTGTGGACTATGATACAGAATGTTATCATTTTTATAGTGGACTGTGATACAGAATGTTATCTCTGTCATAGTGGACTCTGATACAGAATGTTATCATTGTCATAGTGGACTATGTACAGAATGTTATCACTGTCATAGTGGACTATGATACAGGATGTTATCACTGTCATAGTGGACTATAATACAGAAAGTTATCACTGTCATAGTCGACTATGATACAGAAATTTATCACTGTCATAGTGGAACTCTGATACAGAATGTCATCATTGTCATAGTGACTCTGATACAGAATGTTAGAACTGTCATAGTGGACTCTGGCACAGAATGTTATCACTGTCATACTGGACTATGACACAACATGTTATCATTGTCATAGTGGACTATGATGCAGAATATTATCACTGTCATAGTGGACTATGTACAGAATGTTATCACTGTCATAGTGGACTATGATACAGGATGTTATCACTGTCATAGTGGACTATAATACAGAAAGTTATCACTGTCATAGTCGACTATGATACAGAAATTTATCACTGTCATAGTGGAACTCTGATACAGAATGTCATCATTGTCATAGTGACTCTGATACAGAATGTTAGAACTGTCATAGTGGACTCTGGCACAGAATGTTATCACTGTCATACTGGACTATGACACAAAATGTTATCATTGTCATAGTGGACTATGATGCAGAATATTATCACTGTCATAGTGGACTGTGATACAAAATGTTTTCTCTGTCATAGTGCATTACAATACAGAGTGTTATCGCTGTCATAGTGGACTACATTACAAAATGTTCTCACTGTTATAGTGGACTATGAGACAGAATGTTTTCACTGTCATAATCGAATATGATACAGAATGTTATCAGTGTCATAGTGGACTATGATACAGAATGTTATCACTGTCATAGTGCACTATGGTACAGAATGTTATCACTGTCATAGTGGACAATGATGCAGAATATTATCACTGTCATAGTGGACTGTGATACAGAATGTTTTCTCTGTCATAGTGCATTACAATACAGAGTATTATCGCTGTCATAGTGGACTATATTACAGAATGTAATCACTGTTATAGTGGACTATGAGACAGAATGTTTTCACTGTCATTATCGAATATGATACAGAATGTTATCAGTGTCATAGTGGAATATGATACAGAATGTTATCACTGTCATAGTGGACTATGATACAGAATGTTATCAATGTCATAGTGGAATATGATACAGAATGTTATCACTGTCATAGTGGACTATGATACAGAATGTTATCACTGTCATAGTGCACT
Source organism: Pteria penguin (assembly GCA_035048485.1). NCBI lineage: Eukaryota > Metazoa > Mollusca > Bivalvia > Pterioida > Pteriidae > Pteria > Pteria penguin. The sequence goes on along the minus strand of CM068582.1, from coordinate 84,073 downwards.
ATGGTACAGAGTGTTATCACTGTCATAGTGGACTATGATACAGAATGTTATCACTGTCATAGTGGACTATGATGCAGAATATTATCACTGTCATAGTGGACTGTGATATACAATGTTATCACTGTCATAGTGGAATATGATACAAAATGTTTTCACTGTCATAGTGGAATATGATACAGAATGTTATCACTGTCATAGTGGACTATGAAACAGAATGTTATCACTGTCATAGTGGAATGTGATACAGAAAGTTATCACTGTCATAGTGGACAATGATACAGAATGTTATCACTGTCATAGTGGACTATGATACAGAATGTTATCACTGTCATAGTGGACTATGAAACAGAATGTTATCACTGTCATAGTGGACTATGATACAGAAAGTTATCACTGTCATAGTGGACTATGATACAGAATGTTATCACTGTCATAGTGGACTATAATACAAAATGTTATCACTGTCATAGTGGATTATGTGCAGAATGTTATCACTGTCATAGTGGACTATGATACACAATGTTTTCACTGTCAAAGTGCACTATGATACAGAATGTTATCACTGTCATAGTGGAATCTGATACAGAATGTTATCACTGTCATAGTGGACTCTGGCAAAGAATGTTATCACTGTCATAATGGACTATGACACAGAATATTATCACTGCCATAGTGAACTGTGATACAGAATGTTATCACTGTCATAATGCACTACAATACAGAGTCTTATCGCTGTCATAGTGGACTACATTACAGAATGTTATCACTGTTATAGTGGACTATGATACAGAACGTTTACACTGTCATAATGGAATATGGTGCATAATGTTATCAGTGTTATAGTTGAATATGATACAGAATGATATCACTGTCATAGTGGACTATGATACAAAATGTTATCTCTGTCCTAATGGACTATGATACAAAATGTTATCACTGTCATAGTGGACTATAAGACAGAATGCTATCACTGTCATAGTGGACTCTGATCCAGAAAGTTATCACTGTCATAGTGGACTATGATACAGAATGTTATCACTGCTATAGTGGACTATGATACAGAAAGTTATCACTGTCATAGTGGATTCTCATACAGAATGTTAGAACTGTCATAGTGGACTCAGGCACAGAATGTTATCACTGTCATAGTGGACTATGATACAGAGTGTAATCGCTGCCATAGTGGACTACATTACAGAGTGTTATCACTGTTATAGTGGACTATGAGACAGAATTTTTTCACTTTCATAATGGAATATGATACAGAATGTTATCAGTGTCATATAGAATATGATACAGAATGTTATCACTGTTGTAGTGGACTATAATACAGAATGTTATCACTGTTATAGTGGACTATGATACAAAATGTTATCTCTGTCATAGTGGACTATGATACAAAATGTTATCACTGTCATAGTGGACTATGATACAAAAAGTTATCACTGTCATAATGGACTATGATACAGAATGTTATCACTGTCATAGTGACCTATGATACAGAATGTTTTCCCATTCATAGTGGACTATGGAACAGAGTGTTATCACTGTCATAGTGGACTATGATACAGAATGTTTCACTGTCATAGTGGACTATGGTACAGAGTGTTATGGCTGTCAAAGTGGACTTTGGTACACAATGTTATCACTGTCATAGTGGAATATGGTATAGAATGTTATCACTGTCATAGTGGACTATGAAACAGAATGTTATCACTGTCATAGTGGACTATGATACAGAATGTTATCTCTGTCATAATGGACTATGAAACAGAATGTTATCACTGTCATAGTGGACTATGAGGCAGAATGATATCACTGTCATAGTGCACTCTGATACAGAAAGTTATCACTGCCATAGTGGACTATGATACAAAATGTTATCACTGTCATAGTGGACTATGATACAGAATGTTATCGCTGTTTTAGTGGACTATGAATCAGAATGTTATCACTGTCATAGTGGACTATGATACAGAATGTTATCACTGTCATAGTGGACTATGATACAGAGTGTTGTCACTGTCATAAAGGATTATGATACAGAATGTTATCATTGTCATAGTGGACTATGATACAAAATGTTATCACTGTCATAATGGACTATGATACAGAATGTTATCGCTGTAATAGTGGACTAAGATACAAAATGTTATCACTGCCATAGTGGACTATAATACAGAATGTTATCACTGTCATAATGGAGTTTGGTGCAGAAAGTTAATTCTGTCATAGTGGACTATGATAGAGCATGTTATCACTGTCATAGTGGACTATGATACAGAATATTTTCCCTGTCATAGTGGACTATGGTACAGAGTGTTATCACTGTCATAGTGGACTATGATACAGAATGTTATCACTGTCATAGTGGACTATGAAACAGAAAGTTATCACTGCTATAGTGGACTATGATACAGAAAGTTATCACTGTCATAGTGGATTCTGATACAGAATGTTAGAACTGTCATAGTGGACTCTGGCACAGAATGTTAGAATTGTCATAGTGGACTGTGATACAGAATGTTATCACTGCTATAGTAGACTATGATACAGAAAGTTATCACTGTCATAGTGGATTCTGATACAGAGAGTTATCACTGCCATAGTGGACTATGATACAGAATGTTATCACTGTCATAGTGGACCGTGATACAGAATGTTATCACTGTCATAGTGGACCGTGATACAGAATGTTATCACTGTCATAGTAAACTATGATACAAAATGTTATCACTGTCATAATGGACTATGATACAGAATGTTATCACTGTCGTAGTGGACTATGATATAGAATGTTATCACTGTCATAGTGGACTATGATACAGAATGTTATCTCTGTCATAGTGGATTATGATACAGAATGTTATCTCTGTCATAATGGATTATGATACAAAATGTTATCTCTGTCATAGTGGACTATGGTACAGAATGTCATCACGCTCATAGTGGACGATGGTACTGTCTCTGTCAATACTGATGAAGGTACAGAGGGTTGACACTGTCATAGTGGACTAAAGAACAATATGCTTTCTTTGTCATAAACGACGACACTACTGTCCGCGCCACTCACTCTGGAAACTGGAAAATCTGGATTTTCAGTTATTTATCTTCAGAATAATTTCAAAAAGGCAAAACCATTCGATAGATCTTGTTTAGTCGTAACTATTGGTGTATATTATATGTTTGTATGAAGAAGCATTCATATTTGATAGAAAAAAAATCAATTTTAGATAGGGCGATTTCCATGTTATATTTTGACGTGACGTCGCCAAGTTTCCCATAGACTCAATGTTAAACATCGGCGACGTCACGTCAAAATTAACATAGAAAACGCCCTATCTAAAATGATTTTTTCCCTATAAAATACGAATGCTTCTTCGTAGAAACATATAACATACACCAAAAGTTAAGACTAAACAAGATCTGTCAATTGATATTAATTTTGCAAAACTATTTTAAAGATAAATAAGTGAAAATCCAGATTTTTCGGTTTACAAAGTGCGTGGCGCGGACAGTAGACATTATTGTCAGTGTCACGATGGACTTAAAATATCAGATAAGGTATTCATTTTACCATCTAAAACTAATTTTAACATCTTTAAAGTGATTGGAATGCACGATAAATTGCAAATATTCATCAAAACGTGCAAAAATGTCTTTTTTGGTTGTGTTTGTTTGGGTATTTTTGTTTTTGTGGTTTTTTTTGGGGGGGGGGGGGTGGTTTGATCATTATTATTATTGTGGGAGTTTTGTGATATGTTATGGGGACTTTTTGTTGTTTGTTTTTTATTTTGGTTTTTTGTTTGTTTGTTCTTTTCTTTGGGGGGGGGGGGGGGGGGGGGGGGGGGGTTGGTATGCCTGTCATCCCTAAATATAATATTGCTTCAATGTGAGGAGCTACAGACCTACTTTTACAAGAGTAATTGCCCTTTGCCGAAAATCATTGTACAAAGTGCAATGTTCCTTAAAATTATCGTAGAGCAAAGGCTATCTTTTATTCTTGATATAAAAAAATTATGACCGATCCAAGAGAAGGGGACAATGAACGTGTCCCAGCTACTTCTACTTAGACTTCAATGAGCTATCGTCCACCGTCTGTCCGTTAACTTTCAAATCTTAGCATTAACTGCTTAATGGATTTTGACAATACTTGGTAGGATGGAGACAATGTTCAAGGTGGGGTTTATTTTTTTTTCTCTCTTTCCTTTCCTCCTTTAAAATTTTATCGTCATTACATCTTTTAAACAGTAAAAGTTAGGATTTTGATTTTGTGCTTCTCCAGTTATAAATATGGAAAGGTTTAGAAGAAAAAATCATATTAATATAAAGCACAGCTATCTACAGCGAACAAACACAAAGTAAGGATCATATACGTGCCACATCCAATGTGATAAGTCCCAAATCTCAAGTGTTCTTAAAATATATACCTGTATAACACTGGAACATACAGAATTACGAGTGACAGGAACTATTATATAAACACTTCCTGGTCACCCTAACCCTAACCCTAACCCTAACCCTAACCCTAACTATTATATAAACACTTCCTGGTCCAGACACGGAAGTGATTAAGTGTTTGAAATATCACGTGCAGAGTATTGTCATTAAAACAATAATTCAAACTTCATAAGTTCGTCCTTTTGTGGATCATAGATGACATCATCATATCTATTCTGTTTGTGTAAAGATCAAATGTGGGTTTGAAAGGTTACACTAATGAACAAGTGTTATTCAAAACTTAGATACATCAATGCAGGTTTTGAATAGTTATTACTTTTTTTATTTATTCATTTTTTTTTTCTGATTTAACACAGCAATAATAATATACTATATGGTATCGGCATATTATTCTTATTGATCATCTCACTAATATTATATTATATAGTGTCGGCATATCATTCTTATAAAGCACCACACTAATATTATATTATATGGTGTTGGGATTTTATTCTTATTTAAAACCACGCTAATATCATATTAAATGATGTCGGCATATCATTCTTATTTAAAACCACACTAATATTATATTATATTATATGGTGTCGGCATATCATTCTTATTTAAAACCACGCTAATATCATATTATATGGTGTTGGCATATTATTCTTATTCAACACCATACTAATTTTATATAATATAGTGTCGGCATATTACTTTTATGTAACACCACACTAATATCATATTATATGGTGTCGGCACGATATTTAATTATTCATTCTTATTTCTTATTTTACACCACACTAATATTATATTACATTGTTGATATTTATTTATTTATGCATTTATTTATTATTTTATGCACTTATTTTACACTACACCAATATCATATTACATGGTGTCGGCATATTATTCTTTCCTAACACTACATTTATATTATATTATATGGCACCATCATATTATTCTCGTTTGACACCACACTAATATTATATTATATGGTGTCGGCATATTATTTATCTATTATTTTTTTCTTATTTAACCCCACACTAATATTAAGTTATATGGTGTCGCCATAGTACTTATTTATTAAATTCTTTATTCATTTTACACATCATTAATATTATATTATATGGTATCGACATTTTATTATATTATATGGTGTCGACATTTTATTATATTATATGGTGTCGAATTTTATTATATTATATGGTGTCGGCATTTTATTCTTATGTAACACCACACTAGGTCTATAATATATCATGTCGGCATTTATTTTTTCTTATTTAACACCGCACTAATATTTTCTAGGTGAATTTATAGGTGACACCACTAAACACTGAAAACCCCTTTTTCTAGGTGGTACAGTACCTACCACTTAACACTTACCACCACTATGTATAGGTGGTAATAAATACTGGTCACCACCATGTAAATATCTTACAGTATTTACCACCAACTTGGTGGTAAAGCCTCTAAACTGGTGTTAAAGGACGAGATATATATATAGGTGTTACAGTATTTTCCAATATACACTGGCTACAACCATATATTTGATTGATTGACCGATTGATTGATTGATTTTTGTTTAACGTCTCACCACGAATATTTCACGTATATGGTGACGGCATCTGCCCGATGCGGGGCATGCAAATTTTGACCTTTGCAACGGACCCACCCGAAGCAGTGAGGGATCTTTAACGTGTCATGCATACCACGACACGAAGCCTCAGTTTTTACCGTCTCATCCGAAAGACAGGACACCGGCATGACCGGAGCGAGACTCGAACCCCGGCTTCCCGATCAGGAGGCGAGCGCGATACCACTAGGCCACATCGGCTTCCATATATTTGTGTTAAAGTTTTCAACACTAGAAATTGGTACTATATATGGCCGATAGAGATTTTGCCACTAAATACTGGTAACTGGTAATTGAGAAAATACTTATGTCAATTATTTCAGTTTGATTTATTCCATCATTAAACGTTCAAATAAATTGTTATGCAGAATGGTTTAATTCTATTTATCGATAGAATAAAACTAAATAAAATACAAATCCTAGTTATTAATTCATTGTTGAACAGAAGAATATGAAATTTTGACCGAAGCATTTCCTCATTTTATGGCACCGGACCCTGGCAATAACTATACATGTATGTTTGTTTGCAATGAAGTTAAATATATCACAAAATAAAGTGTGTCCCATTTATTGGGGTGTGTGCACATAAACCGATAAACCGATAATCCTCAACGATTTAGTGTTGACATTTGTTCCTTTAATACAATCGAATACTATAGTTGTTTGGTTGGTTGATTAGTGTTTTACGTCTCTTTTAACAACTTTTCAGTTATATCCCGACATGGAGGCAGGAGGTAACCAGGCTCAAACATAGTGGCAACCCCGGAATAGAACCCGGATCGTCGACGCTGCAAGCCAAGCGCTTAACCACTACACCAAGTCTGCCCCTCGATTACTTTAATTATGTTTTCTGTGTTTATCTGTGGAGATTGGTGATTTCTGCCATAAAGCTTGGTCAGATGTTTTCTGTTTTCTCAATTGTAAAAATAAAACAATAAAAATAAATAAATAAATACGTATTAATAATGATTTATAATCTATGAAAAAATAGATAAGAATAAATAAGTAAATAATAGAATAAATGTAATGGTACGACACTCGTGTTGCTGTATTAATGAAATAAAATAAATAAATCTCAAACTTACCAATGAATTATTTCCATGTTTATATAAATTTCCTTAAATTCTAAATTCTCAAAACTAAAATTAAAAGAGCATTATAAAGACTTCTATGTATTGTAATTTCTACAAAATTGGGTAAAACAACATTCTAACTTCCAATACTTTTATGACTTCTTGACGACCGAATCAGAGACATGTATTTGATTGCTGACATGTCTTGTTTTATGATTAATGGTGAGTATTTATACCAAAACATGATATTCAATTCAAATTCAGTTCAGGATTTTATGATGAAATGTGTCGTTAATGTAAAGTTCGTGCTACGGATGATGAACAATATGTTTCTTTGAGGACATTTCATGTCTCGGTTAAATCATTTACAAACTGCAATTCACTGTGGCAATGATATATGTAAGAAATATGCATCTTTCGTCATAGCTACGAAAAAAGTGTGTATCTGTATGTGTGTGTTTACTTTTTATTTGAAGCCGTTTCAGTTATACCTATGAAGCAGTAGACTTGAGTGTTTACTAAACTGAACCTAACAAAACATCCACTCCGAAACGGTCAAGCGAACAGGAACCCTTTTATAGCAACAAGAGAAAAGGAACCATAAGTTCTTTCAAGGTCCTAAATGTGAATTGCAGGTTATCATCAATTAAAAAAGAGATTTTTATAACCTCTTAGATAGTACTTCTCCTGACATTGTAGTCGGGACAGAGTCGTGGCTTTCCCCTGATATATGTGATAGTGAAATATTTCAAAGCAACCTAGGCTACTCTGTCTTTAGGAAAGATAGAAAGAAAAAAGAGGAGTTACTGGCTCAGTTATGTGGCAGAAGTCACCATAGAGCTATACAATACATGAATATAAATAATATACTAGAACATATATCACATTACAAAAATATTTGATTGTAGTGCAATTACGATACCGACTTAGGACGGTCATTTAATTTGACAAAAGCCAAACAAATGGTGTGGTTAACCGGTTTACGGGCCCACCTTCCCACTCACCGTAACAGCAGAACAATCAAAGGACGTACATTTAAAAATTTATAAATAATCCTCCATGTAAAGAACAAGGGTCAACAGGTATCGCATATTGAGAGGTCATAAAAATATAAACACGTAAGGTATTGTAAAATACATAATGGTATAAAAATATATGCGACATCAACATGAAAAACCGTGCTCTGCCAGTCTGAAAGCGAGCTAAGACCCTAGATCTGTAGGAGTCCCGACTAACAGTCAGAGGGGACGAGGTTCAGGACCATGTCTCCTCTGAAAGAGGTTTGGACAAGGCCCGTCATATAGTCCCCACCGCCCTGTTAGTCAGCGTGCAACGTTCAAGTAAAAGTCTGCATAAGGCTGTAGAGGGGCCAAATACAAGACCTATAGTCTTTTTGATGATTTCAATATCATATTGTCTATTTATAAGACGTTTGATTATTTTATTACATGATAAAATAACGTTATCGGAGCCTTTTACTTTCCTTAGTTTATATACGAGATCACCGTAAAAATAAGGATGGGAAATTCCATTGGATACATACTGTTGAAAAGAAATATTTCCAAATTTAGATAGAAGTTCTGAATAAGATCTGAAGAATTTGCCGAATGTTTTTCTTAGCTTGTGATATCTGTAACCCTGAGTTAAAAGTTTAGTAGTAATTTGTAAATTTCGTTTATGAAAGTCCAAAACATCGGTGCAGCCTCTGACAAATCGAACTAATTGAGATATATAGATACCATATGATGGGAGTCGAGGGACATCGCCATCCAAGTAAGGGAAATTTACAATAGGAAATCCAAAATCCTCACGTTTATCATAAATATTAGTATATATTAGGTGGTTGATAATTTTGATGTTTAAATCTAAGGAAAAGAGAAAGATAGAATCACCGATACTGAAGGTGGTGGTATTTTCATATTGGTTAAGAACATCCTCGTTGCTTCCAGATACACAGAAGCTGACACCGAAAGTGAAGTTCTATGGGTTAAAATAGAAGTAAGTGGAAACAAACCCCTCTTAGTAGGCGCTTATTACAAGCCAGAGGAAAACAATGAGAATAACCTATTAGAACTGAATAAGTTCCTCTCCTCTGTCTCTAATAAAGGTAACATCACATGGCTATTGGGAGATTTCAACGTGCCAAAACTGGACTGGCCTAGGCTTAGCCCTTCCCCAGATTGTAAACTCCCTACACTTTCATAGAGACCATAAATGACCATAACCTTCAGCAGCTTGTAAATGCACCAACCATAGGTGAGAATGTTCTCGACCTTTTTCACTAATAATCCAACATTGGTTAATAAAGTGTCGACAATTCCTGGTTTAAGTGACCACAGCATAATTATGGCAGAATCCTTGATCAGACCGAAAGTAAGTAAAGTGCCCCCAAGAAATATCACACTCTATAAAAGAGCTGATTGGGACGCCTTTAAAACCAAAATGGCAAACTTTAGACATAAAGTGTTGTAAAATAAAGGTAACTATACAGTAGAGTCCTTATGGTCTGATCTGTAACATCAAAAAGAAGTAGGTATAAAAGAGCACATTCCTACCGAGAGAAGGAGAGGTAAGAACAAGCTCCCCTGGGTAACCATTGACATCAAAAGGTTAATACGTAAGAGAGACAGACAGTTCTACAAGCAGCGAACATCTAGATCACCATCTGATAGAACTCATTACAAGAATACCAAACACCTAGTCCAGAAGAAATTGAGAGCGGCCTATATAGGATAGTTATGTTGAAAACATATTAGGTATAATGGAGCGCGAATCAGAGGATATACCATCATCAAAGCAGACCTACGCCCTCAAAAAGTTGTCCACCTCCTCAAACATGCAAAGCAGGATGTAAGCTCTATTGCTACCCTTAGAGAACAAGGTAAGGAATTTTCAGGGAGTGTAGAGAAAGTCAACATTCTGAATCGCCAGTTCCAGTAGGTATTCAGTCCAAAGTCTCCTCTATCCCTAAAACAACTTTGTCAAATCAAGTAAGTGATTCAGGACTAGACCCACATGCAAATAAGTACTCACCCATGCCAGACATTGAGGTTAGTACACAAGGCGGCATTAGCAAGCTCCTCAGAAACATAAAAACAGACAAAGCATCTGGACCTGATCACATCAAACCCCTGCTGCTTAAGGAACTACACCTAGAGATATCCACCATTATGCAGGTACTTTTTCAGTTATTTCTCAGTACTTCCACTATCCATAAGGATTGGGTGACAGCAAATGTGAGCCTCTTGTTCAAAAAAGGTGACCGTACTAATCCCTCAAATTACTGTCCCATTTCCGTAGCTTGTATACTCTGTAAAACGCTCGAGCACATGGTCACTTCAAACCTTGTTAAACACCTCACTTTCAATAACATTCTCTATGATTTACAGCATGGCTTCAGGGGAAACGCAGTCGTGAAACTTAGCTAATTATGTTAGTCGACGAACGTGCAAGAAACATCCAAAAAGGTAAGCAAACTGATTTAGTGCTATTAGATTTTAGCAAAGCGTTCGACAAAGTGTCACATGAAAAATTATATTTTTCAAACCTCAATAGTATAGTATTATGGGTAAGAACTTACAATGGATCCGGGCATTTCTTAGTAATCGATCCCAACAGGTGGTTATAGATGGTGCTCAATCATCATCAATCCCAGTTACGTCAGGTGTGCCCCAGGGGTCTGTGCTTGGCCCCATTCTATTTCTTGTCTATATAACGACCTTCCCGAACATATCACTTCACAGGTAAGACTTTTCGCTGATGATACTGCCTTCTTTTTAACTCTACATAAGGAATCTGACTCTCTCTCTCACTTCAAAAAGATCTTCAAAATCTGGAACTATGGGAGAATTCATGGAATATGGAATTTAACCCTGGTAAGTGCCAGGACATTCATGTGTCGACTCAAATTCAATATGTGCTACCTGGACAGGTGCTGGAAACTGTTTCTTCACCCAGGTACCTTGGAGTCGACATTTCAAATGACCTGAGCTGGAATACACATATTAATAGAATTACATCAAATGCAAACAAATCTTTAGGGTTTTTTAAGAGAAACATCAAGGCAGCCCATCCGTAGCTCAAAGCAATGGCATACAAGGCCCTTGTGCGCCCACAATTAGAGTATGCATCATGTGTTTGGGACCCTTATACGACCACAGCCATAAAAAGGATTACAATGGTCCAGCGGAGAGCTGCGAGATGGGTTGTCAACGATTACTCATACACATCTAGCGTGTCTGCCATCATTGAACATCTTGGATGGCGGTCTCTAGAACAAAGAAGGAGTGATGCAAGACTTTCTCTGCTATTCAAAATAGTCCATCACTTGGTAGCCATTCCGCCGACACAACTTGTTCCTCCTTCCCGACCCACTAGACACTCTCATAGTTGTTCCTTTAGGCAACTACAGGCAACTAAAAATCTATACAAGTATTTTCCCACTCACTATTGTGTAGTGGAATAGACTCAAGACACCGTTGTCTCGCTGCAAGAGTTTGAACTCTTCAAGCTCGCAGTGACTAAAATTCACCACCTCAAACCATAATTTTTTTTCCTTTTATATTTTATTTGTAAATACTTATCTTCTTATCTTTTACCCACTGACAGAATTACCTATCCTCTGGTTCTATCTTTTAAAAAAATTCCGTATTCCCTTTTTATTCTTATCCTTTTTACTTTTTAACCAGCTACGCACCTTCACAGAGTACTCAGATTTGAAGGGCGTGAAGTAGTGAGAGATGGATAAGGGGATCGGCTCTTGATCAAGAGCTCCTGGAATCGATTTCCGCCGTGGGCTATTCGGTGTTCTGTCTTTTGGATGAGACGGTAAATACCGAGTTCCCGTGTTATGTAAAATATTCCTCATTCCTTCGGGTGGGTCTGTTGCAAAGATATGAATTTGTATACGATAAATCAAGCAGATGTTATTACTATATACGTTAAATTATCGTGGAAGCACATAAAAGAGTAATTAATCAATCAATCAGTCGAACAATCAACCATTAATCAATCAATCCATCCATCAATCAATCATTCAAACAATCAATCAATCATTTATCGTTTGTCTGTTTGTATGCGTGCATTGTATATGCATTTTCCAAAAAATTCTAAGGAATATTGTAAAATGATAGAAATTTTCAATCAAACAAAATTGAACGTCATTTACTTTATCATTTTACGTATATCATCAATGCAACTTACATAATACAACAGGTACACATATAGTATGATATTGAAGTCAGGGCATGATTTCTAAAATGTACATTTCCGCGTCAACCATGGGCGTAACTGGGTTAAGAGGAAGAGGTGCCGTATGATTAGATCAAATAACGATCCATGGATATCATGATTCATTCTTTCTTGTGGCAGTTGAAATGACTACAAAGGATATGGAAATTCATAACAATTGTACGAGAACAGAAAGGTATGCATCTTTTCTCAAATGTTTTTATTATTTTATTTTCAGTTGTATTTTTATCTGAATGACTGTCTCCAATATATATGTCAGGAGAGAAAAAAATGCTAATCCTTTTTACATACCCAGTGATGCTATGTATGTCGTTATATCTTAGAAAATTGGGAAAATATTCGTCCATTTACGACTCTACATACAATTTCATATCAAACAGATAAATGGGTTTTGTTTTGCGTTAAAAACACTTATCAAGAAATTCATATCTGATTAACAGTACATGTTTTAGCTTATTTTTCTAGTTGTGTCAATTTTAAACATACCTAAATACTGCCGTTGTTTTAATTAAAAAAAGGGTTCACAAAATTCTAAAAGTGAAAATACTAATCACAACAAAATCAAGAATGCTCCCATTTGATCAAAATTACCAACTCTTTCAGAATCCGAGAGATAAAACTTTAAGATGGTAGTTTTATAATGGTTTTTATTTTAGAATCGAACATTGCATCTTTTGTATTGATTCTTTATATTTTCTTAATCTTCTGTAATGACAAAAGAGATTAGGAATCAATTGTGTGTTTACCTCTTAAGTAGTATTTGTGCTGCACATTGTTATTTTTATGTAAATAGACAGGTGACTTTATTTATATATTTGAAGCAGGTACTTTGCCATGAATTAATATTCGTGTGATTTTGTGTTTTAGAACAAAGTGCTGTGTAAATTACTATTTCAACACAGAACATAATAGCTGTGACCGTAAGTATTGTTTACTTTGAACGACAACCACCGTAAAATTGACAAAATCAATGACATTGCTTTTATCATACTACCAAATATCTCAGTCTTCATATATCTAAATGCGATATTTTCTCATAATCTTAATATTTACGGACAATAAGTAAATAGGAAAGAAAAGTACAAAAGAAAACAAAAACAAACAAACAGAACCACCCCCACCCCCAAATGAATTAAAACAAATAAATAAACGAATACCTGAATACAAAATCCCAAAGAAATAAAAACTCCCAAAACAAAACAAAACACACATACAGGAACAAATGAACAAGAATCCCCCCCCCAATAAAAACAAAGAAAAACAAAACAAGCCCCCAACCCCCAAAACACCACCTCATATATATATATATATATATATATATATATATATATATATATATATATATATATATATATATATATATATATATATATATAAGCACAAGAAAGCGACAAAACAAAACGTAAAATGAATGAAAAATGGTATTTTTTAAGCCGATCTGCTCCTTCTTCAGGACAAAACAATATAAAAAACCTACATAAATAGAAATATGAAAAAAAATGTACAAAGCACTAGTCCAATTATACGGTGATATCGGGCGTCAGCTACATATTGTTTTGTCCTGAGGAAGGGGCAGATAACCCTTTCCTACTTGTACTTATCTCTCTCTCTCTCTCTCTCTCTCTCTCTCTCTCTCTCTCTATATATATATATATATATATATATATATTATATATATATATATATATATATATAATATATATTATATATATATATATAATAAGCACAAACAAGGAAATTGTAACAATATTCACTATTCATAAGTATTGGATCAACCTCAATGAAGGTTAATGCATATCGCTCGAGAAAAAGGGGTCAATATAAAAGCACAGGTAAGCGATAACGATACTATAACAATTTAAAAATTGCCAAATTTTCGAAGCAATCTGCTTCTTCTTCAGGACACAGACATACAAACACTTACATAAATATAAAAAACAAGAAAAGGAATATAGAAAATATATACAAAGCACTAGTCTAAAAAAAACTGGTTTCTTGAATTGGCTACATATTGAGCGTGTTTCTCTACGCGCTATCTAATAGGAAATGAGCCAAACACAAGCTAACAGCTTGCTTACAGGTCAAGTGGCGCCCCCTAAATGTATTTGTATTGACCTACTGGAGGTAATAAGACTAGGTGATAAGTATTTATAGATAGAAAGACAAAGAAAATAAATAACAGAAATACATGGGAGTGAAAAACAAATAAGTGATAAAATAAGTAAGTACCAATAAAAAAATACTGTCAAGACAAGTGGTAATATTGGATGGCGAGTTACATGACAAGTATAAAGACACGGATTCCTATCGTCTGTTCGTACCAAACCCTACCCAAAAATGGGCATCTCCACAAAAGATACGGTGTTTGGAACAAACAGACGCAGACTGCTCTATCTCATAATATAGGATGCTGGTATCAATACTTCTTATTCATCAAAAGGACATCTGACACTTTGTTTAGACCGCTTGGTTCTATAGTGTGAAGCATATGTTGCCAATAGCTCTCTTTCGCCACTCGGTCATCTACTGTCCACATCGCACTATGGTCAATGGCCACAACAATCATGTCCTCCCAAGAATGGTTGTCCATGTTAAAATGCCTGGCTACTGGCAGATGCATTTTCTTGGTTTTGATGGACGACCTTTGGTTGTTCACTCGCATGTTCAAAGCATCTTGTGTTTCCCCAACATACTGTTTTACATACCTTGCATGTGATAAGGTAAACCACATTTTTGGATTTACAGTCTTATTGTTTTAGTTATTACATCCTATGAGCATGTAACAGGGATTTTGTACGGGAGATATAATATAAATTCTTCACTTTCGATGTAAGTATATGAAAATTGTCAAAGTTTTCTCTCGTAGCTTGTCCACTTGGAACGCTTGGAATAAACTGCACAGTACCATGTCCTCCAGGTCATTATGGACGATTTTGTAAACTGAAGTGTAACTGCGATAGAGGATTCACTTGCTCGCCCAGGACAGGATGCGTAAAAGTCATTTATATTACAAGTATGTATCACTTGACTGTGTTACAATATGTTATTAATGTAATTACATGTACACCACAGTCATATTTTATAAATGATAACAACATGTACACCAGTCATATTTTATAAATTACAACGACATGTACACCACAGTCACATTTTATTCATGATAACCACATGTACACCACAGTCATATTTTATTCATGATAACCACATGTACACCACAGTCATATTTTATTCATGATAACCACAATGTACACCACTGTCATATTTTATAAATGGCAACGACATGTACACCACTGTCATATTTTATAAATGACAACGACATGCACACCACAGTCATATCTTATAAATGACAACGACATGTACACCACAGTCATATCTTATAGATGACAACGACATGTACACCACAGTCATATCTTATAGATGACAACGACATGTACACCACAGTCATATCTTATAAATGACAACGAAATGTACACCACAGTCATATTTTATTCATGATAACCACCTTTACATCACAGTCATATTTCTACCTAGTCAATTTATTAAGAAAAAGAGGCTAAGAAAAAGTTAAATCTTATTCTTTTTTAATTCCATTTTATAGTATATTGTAAAAAATAAAAGAAAACAAAATGTGAATTTTGTTGTTAATGCTTTGTTTTGTCTTTTTGTTTTGTTTTGTTATGTTTTGTTTTGTTTCAGTTTTTAATTTTTTGTTTTTGTTTGTTTGTTTATTTTTGGGAGGGGGGTGTCTTTGGCTTTGTTTTTATTGTAACTGACTAGATTTAAAGCAAAATTTTTATAATAAAAAATATGATACATCGTTACCAATGTTTCATCAGTGTACATGAAATCATAAAACTCTGTTTATTCACATCATTATAAATGTATTCTAGATATGCACCACATACAATACATTGCATCTTTTGTAGTATATTTTCTGAATATTATGCTTATAATTATGCTATAACGACTATTGAAAGGTTCATTTATCGCATGAAATCGATTAACAACAAATCTCTCGCTATTATTTTGTTTGAATATTTAATCTTAAAATATCACATTTTATAGATCACACTAATACGACTCCCTCCTTTTTACCTTTGATCGCTATAGTAGTTGTCATCAGTGTTGTGTGCTCAGTCATTGGTGTTTTGTGCTACAATAGACAATGGTACGTTATAAATAACACATTTCAGTCGTTAATTTTTCACATAATATTACATAATAAATAAGTGGTGAACATCGTCCGTCTATCATGATGTATTCGGCATCATGTTTTGCGAGTTGTCATCTAAGGAACTAATGTTCTTAGTGGGAAGGTGGGCGCCCGTACACCGGTTAACCACACATATTGAGTGACGTTTTTACCTCAATTGACCGTCCTAATTCGATATCGTAACCGCAGCACGATCGAATATTTTTGTAATGTCGTTCAGTGTATATTATGCTATTGTTATTTTTTTGTGTGTGCAGGTCCTTGGTGATTTGTGCTATACAGCTTTGTCAGATGTCTTCTATTTTCTCTATAATATTTGCATTCACAACACGTGTGGAGTTGTGTTTGGCTGGCCATGTCAATTCTGAAAACAAAAACTAAATGAAAATTGTGAAATCGAAAGGACACGAAGTTTTACAAAGATATATCAAGATCTAAATCTATGATCATTCATCTAAATCTATGATCATTAATCTAATGAAGCGATTAGTGATAGAGGACATTAGTTTGATTTAAGTTCGAAATGATATACTTCATTACAATACTTTCACAGATCATGAAAAGAAGTGATTAACAATATATTGAATCCTAATGATACGTGATAAAAAAAAAACAAAGCAAAAAAAAAAAAAAAAACCACAAAAAATGTTTCTTTGCATGCCCTTGGTGATTTGTGTCATACAGTTTGGTCAGATGCTTTCTGTCTTCTCTTTTGTCTCGCTATAAGGGTGATCCAGAGGATTTTATAGGTTGGATTGTCACTTAGGATGAAACATGGGTTCACCAGTTTGATCCTGAATCTCTGAAAGAAAGCATGCAATAGATTCACCTGGCTTACTCCCTTTTAAAAACTTCCAGAAAGTTTTCTCAGCTGGGATAGTCATGGCCGTTATCGTCTGGGACCATCATTGATTAATCACATCTAAATTTCTCGAGAAAGGCTGCAATGTAAATGGTGCATATTATGCAAATGAGTTAAGAAAGCTGCGTTGGGAGATTGTGAGGAGAAGAACATTAACCAGAGGCGTAAAATCTTGCAGAATAAGCACCCGTTCAAAATCCCCGAGTTACAAAGACCGCTGCGACGGGGTGTAGCTTCCAGTTTCTTCTTCGTCTCCCATATTCACAAGACTTAGCCCCATCTGACATCTCTCTGTTTCGAAAACTAAAGTCATACCTACCTGGTATCACACTTGGAAATAATTAATGTGTCATTGACGATATACACGAGTACATAGGGAACCAGAATGAAGCATTCTGTTTATAGGAATTCAGAAAATGGAACAGAGGTGATGAAAGTGCATTGTGATGAAAATTGTGATGAAAGAAGATTATATTGAAAAATATTTAAAATTATTTCAATGCCGAATATTCCCAAGTACATGGAACAGAGAATGTTTCGATCACATCTCACCATGGTCAATTGACCACATAAATAACATTTTGATAAAACTACTTCTCTATTTCTACAGATAAACTAAATGAGGATACACAGATAATTCATTGACGTTGTTGAAAAGGCCTATACTGAAATAGAATAATAGCAAAGGCATCCAGATTCGTTTTATCATTATGTAAAGATGATGGATAAATCCAAACCACAAATCCAAAAATCATGAAACCATAGGACATACAAAATCAGTGAAAATGAAAAACAAATGGAAAATAACAAAATATGTCTACTTGAAGAGCATATGTGAACCCCTGTGATGGAGTGAGATCAGGTGCCCGGGGAGAGTGAGCATCTCCTGCTTGCTAGCAACACCCGTCACATATACCCCGTAGAAAGAGTCAAATCGTGTGAATTCCATATGTATCTATATATGGAGAAGTCGAAGTAGGTAACCTTCTAGTATAGAAGGTGTCAAATCTGTGTAAAGTGATCGGAATCGGTCTTAGTCCAGAATATCATTTAAAAGTCTGGATAACGAGATATCATATGGAGTAATAAGAGTCTCGTAACGACCGTAGAACTTCCTCAGTGACGATGCTAGTCTAGCACATATATAACCCTGGTTGAGCAGCTTAACTGAAAGTCGGCTAGCCCTCAGAACAAAGTCATTGTAATTTGAACATGCTCTGGAATAACGTATTAACTGAGATATGAATACGCCGTATGCGGGCGATGATGGAATGTTGCTACTTATGAAAGGAAAGTTTGTGATAGCGAAATTGAAATCGTCACGTTTGTCATAGAGTGAGGTGTTCAATTGACCATTAATGTCGAAAGACAACATAATATCTAAATACGAAGTAGAATTACTATTTTCTGTGGTTTCTTTGACCTCCAGTTCACTTAGATAGATGATGCTAAGGTAATCCGCGAATGAAGGATTATTAATTGAAAGCAAGTCATCTATATATCTGTAAGAAAAATTGAAGCCAAGAGCCAATTGTTTTTTTTCCTTGCGAAAGCAAAGACTGAATGAACTCAGCTTCGTATGAATAAAGGAATATGTCAGCCAGGAGCGGAGCACAGTTAGTGCCCATTGGAATGCCGACAATTTGTTGAAAAACCTTACCTCCAAACACCACAAAAATGTTATCGATAAGAAAGTTCAACATCTGAATGACAGCTGTTTCAGTGTATTTATTTTTGGAATCAGAATTTTCCCTAACAAAGTAAGTTTTATCGTGGCCTATTACTATATATTTGAATTTGCGGCTTCCGTTTTTACTAGTAAATGCATTTTGAATAATTTCCGCTAATCTGTCTTTTAATTTCTGATGAGGGATCGTTGTGTACAGAGTCGAAAAGTCAAAAGACTTGATGGAGTGAATTTTAGTAAAACTTTTTGATTTTAGATGTTCTAACAACTCTTTTGAATTTTTAAGGATCCACATTTGATTAATTCCACTTCTGGAATATACTGTTTCGCAATATCTATGAAGGCCAGATTTAATTTCTGATAATATTTTTGTGAGTAGCATCGATACAGATTTCATGAAACAATTGTTGTATGCTGTGGTGATTGGGGATTTATATTGTATACACTAGTTATAACAGTAAACGAGTTACCTACACGATATACGTTAACAGTGTTCATATTGAGATTTTATTCTTTTAATTCCATGGTTTTATAAATGTCTCCTTCTTTACATATAAAGTATATGCTATCTTGCGATATAACATCGTGTTAAACCCATGGGGTTTGTGAGGTACGATCTACCTCGTGGATTTCACACTATGGCGATATAGCGATATATCATATAATTGATATTTTAAGCAGTATATGTATTGTTATCTTATAATTTGAATTCGTCATTAAATGTTAACTAAAGAACCATATGTTTCATTCAAATATGTTTTTAATTTTAAGGAAATCCAACATGAAAAATTTTTCCAATTGTTTTTATTTTAAGGGTAAGTATAAATTTACATTTGATATTTTCCCAATTAATAAGTTCATAATTATGAAAAAGTAAAACATTGTTCAGATATTTTCTAGTATATTTTAAGCTAGTTCTATGGTGTATTAACAATACATTTTAATTCTTCAGGTCCTGGCAACAAACGTAGTCGCACAAATATAACAAATGTAGCAATCACAAATGCTAATTACTCATTAGCAGGGCAGCTTTCTGACCAAACCATACAGGGAATGGAATGCAGTAACAGTAATCCAATGGAAACCTACACCAGAACATATGACGAAATATCACTAGAAGGATCAGATTATGTCGATTTGAAACGACAGACATCACACTACAGAACTCTTGAGCTCCGCATCCGTAATATATCGTGCAACAGTTTTGACTTTGACACAATAGAAAACACTTATGAAGAATGTAACGTACATACTTCTTCTAACAAAAAAATATCCGAGACATCGAGTGATGTGTCTAATGATAGTTCTGGTTCTGTGTGTGAGGTGTTTGTTTTAAATCATGATGAATGCAAACCTGTGTATGAGAAAGCTACCTTTGAAATACAGGTACATGCCGAACCCCCGCAACAACTTGAATAATCCAAACATTTTATGCCGAGCATGAAAATACGTACATACCACAAGAATACAGAGATTGACTTACAATACTGTAGGTGTACATATATTAGCGCAATCAAATTTTCACGCAAAATGCTCGAAGGAGGGGTCGGCAGTATTTTAGCGTAGTCATAAATTAGCGCATTTGTCATGTTCGATTAGCGCAATTTATCCATTAAATCAGCGCATTCAAAACAGTTTTTGAGTAAAAAATAGTGCGTTTAAGTATCTTACTTACGATGAACTGAAATATATGCAACACGTGCGATTATCGAATCGGCTGGTATGACACGTTTGCCATTGGACATAATTAACGAGTACATGTACCTGGAGTTGTTAAACCGTTGATTGGCTTGGATGACAAGCGTCGGTTCAATTACCTTACTCACAGTATATGCAGTGAATCAAATACAACCTCATTTCATTCATGTTTATCCAATAAACTACCATATCATTGAAAGCAAAACACCTAATTACAATGATAAGTAATAATTTTTTTTAAAGAAAGACATATAGAAAATAAAATGCCATTCTTACGTTTTACGGACGAAGCCATTGTTTGCATTGTTGATATAAAATAAATTACTAGTATCGCTGACCGCTCTTTGCCTATAATTACGTAATAGACGGAATTGTAGAAGCGATATGCTTAGCGGGGGATTAATTCCTAACTTTCAAACCACTTTTTTTTAAATTCTTGCGTTGGTTTTGTGATAATCATATCGACAGTGTCCGGTAATACAAACATCTTTAACCGATCGTTACTTGTGTCCTCTTTATGCTTTATCAAAATAAATGATGAATTTGTTCCTGATATTTATTTAATAGACATAACTATAGAGTTGAAACGGAAGTGCCCATTTAATCCTATCGATCTCATGTACTTTATATTAGCGTAGTCATGAATTAGCGCACTTTGAACAGCGCCAATTGCGCTAAAATATGAATCCCGCTAAAATTAGTACACGTACAGTAATTGAGCTGCACCCTATCGCTACCTACTGACCTAGGGGCTGATACATGGCTTTATACAGTACAATAATTAAGCTGTAACCTATCGCTACCTACTGACTAAGGGGCTGATATTGGGCTTTACACAGTACAATAAGTAAGATGTGACCTATCGGTACTAATTGACCTAGGGGCTGATAGTGGGCTTTATACAGTACAATAAATAAGCTGTACCCTATCGCTACCTACCGACCTAGGGGCTGATGCAGGGCTTTATACAGTACAATAATTAAGCTGTAACCTATCACTACCTACAAACGTACGGGCTGATACAGGGCTTTATACAGTACAATAATTAAGCTGTAACCTATCGCTACCTACTGTCCTAAGGGCTGATACTGGACTTTATACAGTACAATAATTAAGCTGTAACCTATCACTACCTACTGACCTAGGGGCCGATACAGGGCCTATCGCTATCCACTGACCTAAGGGCTGATACATGGCTTTATACAGTACAATAATTAAGCTGTAACCTATCGCTACCTACTGTCCTAAGGGCTGATACTGGGCTTTATACAGTACAATAATTAACCTTTAACATATCTCTACCTACTGACCTAGGGGCTGATACTTGGCTTTATACAGTACAATAACTAAGCTGTAACCTATCGCTACTTACTGACCTAGGGGCTGATACAGGGCTTTATACAGTACAATAATTGAGCTGTAACCTATCGCTACCTACTGACCTAGGGGCTGATACAGGGCTTTATATAGTACAATAATTAAGGTGTACCCTATCGCTACCTACAAACGTACGGGCTGATATTGGGCTTTATACAGTACAATAACTAAGCTGTACCATATCGCTACCTACTGACCTAGGAGCTGATACAGGGCTTTATACAGTACAATAGTTAAGCTATACCCTATCGCTACCTACTCACCTAGGGGCTGATACAGGGCGTTATACAGAACAATTATTAAGCTATACCCTATCGCAACCTACTGACGTAAGGGCTGATACAGGGCTTTATACAGTACAATAATTAACCTTTAACATATCTCTACCTACTGACCTAGGGGCTGATACTTGGCTTTATACAGTACAATAACTAAGCTGTAACCTATCGCTACCTACTGACGTAAGGGCTGATACAGGGCTTTATACAGTACAATAATTAAGCTATACCATATCGCTACCTACTGACGTAGGGGGCTGATACAGGGCTTTATACAGTACAAGAAATTTAAAGCGTAATTCTGTAATGATACTTTGTACAGTACTTTAAAATAAAATTCTCTAAACTAAATAGGAATGAAACATTTCTGATTTGGAATTGCTCAAAAATATTGATTGAGCAGAAAAGAGATAGACCTTCATATGATGCCATGCGAACTATGACATCTCAAATTAATTAACGTTCTATTATAAGTTTTGCTATTCCAGCAATCCTTATGTCTCTGGATACATTTACTATGTTACTTTTAAAGGAGAAAGGACAAAAGGTGCCATAGATTCTAAGTGTTATACTGTAATAGTATATACCATACGACAGTTACTGCACTATATGTAAATATTGTACATTTCTACAGATTCACGATCTCTTGACATAAGTATATCCTCGAGTGTACATAGTGCTTTACAAGGAATAGCACTCTAAATAGTATTAAGTCTTTTCGTTAAACAGAGTTATTTCCCATTTGTGTTGGTGTCTGACGTAACTTAATTCTGACGTCATCAATTTCCTATGAAAACGTCATTTGTGGATTATTATATCTCTAAGTTTTAGACTGGTTTGCATATAAAGCAATGACGTCATAATGGATTTACATTAGATACTGTCTCAAATGGGAAGTAACTCTGTGTAACGAAAAGACAGAAGAACTATATAGACAACAACACATTAAAATGTACTTAAACAGTTCAATCTATAATAATAGAATATCATGTAGTTACAAGAACTATTATTTCTTGATATCTTTTACCACACTGATGAAGGCTGTATATCTGAAATATGTGTACAGAACATCACTGGGGAGATATAATTTGTTGAAATGCACATTTGGATCACTAAATTATAATATATACATGTTCATATGTACATATACGTATTAGAGACAACAGCTTAGTTTTCATTAAATTGAAATGAGGGATACAAGGTAGAAAAATGAAGTGTAGAGGCTTCAGTATCTTGGAAGTTTCGTAAAAGAAGTTTGTCTATAACTACGTTAGTAAACAGTGCACAATTTCAAACTTTCAACCGATTTTGAAAACTGATTATTAAATATTGTATTGTATTGAATTGTATCTTTCAGATTGAAAACTGATTATTAAGTATTGTATTGTATTGAATTGTATCTTTCTTTTTCTTTGCTAAGTTTCCCTGGAAGTGGAGAACCAATCAGAGACAAATGTATGTAGTACGATTCGTGTATTGGATGTACATGGGATTTCATACACGAACGAAAATTTCGCAGCTTACAATGAAAAAAAAAAAAAGAAATGTAACTCACTGGTATTTAATATTCCAGTTGAACCACCAAAATGATGACAAAACATCTGACTGCACCTCAGAGATGATGTATCGAAAATCACTGCCGAAGAGTTCAATTCCTCCCCATCTTATCAATACATGAAAATTACATATTCATATATTATATTATATTAATATATATATATATATATATATATATATATATATATATTATATATATATATATATATATATATATATAAACATCGATATATAAGATCTTCCAACCATGTATTGGCTCCTTGAATTATTTTATATACACATAAATAGTATATAATGAAATATGAAAGACATATGCCAAGCAATTATGATTTTATATCTCCTTGGCTTATTTCAAATATAGGCTCTTGAGGCAAATATTGGACATCTAATATATTAAAATTTGTATAGAAAGAGAGAACATATTTGAAAGGTTCTTAGAACATATCCTTCATATGATAATATCTGGTGTATATGTAACTATAAAAGAGATTTACCAAGAAATGAAGATTTTATACCCCTTCGGCTTGTTGAAAATATATCTTCTTGGGCCCAATCTTTGACATTTAATACCTAATCATTCTACTACGGTACTATCGAAGCATATTATGTCTGCTCTAACTGCTATAAAAGATCATATTATCAAATGTTGTTGTGTCGCATTTCATAATAGTAACATCAATTACTTTTGATCGATTAAAAATTCTCATGAAGTTATAGACAAACTTCGCTAAATTTCAAAGCGACTCAAATTTCTACATTTGATTTTTCTACACTTTATACATTTCTGCCTCATGATTTGATTAAAAGCAAGTTGCTGTCTCTTATACAATAGTGTTTTCACAGAGAATCTAAAACGTACATATGTACTTCCAATAACTCCGGATTCTTTTCCAACAAAGTATATACTTCATATAAATACTGGACTTGCAAGGAATTATGTAAAGCACTAGATTTTCTCATAAATAATGTACAATATGATGGCAAGATATATCAAAAAATAGTTGGGATTCCTATGGGTATCCCAACTGCGCGCCTCTGATAGCAGATTTATTTCTTTATTGTTATGAGAGGGATTTTATGGTTTCTATTCAAAAATCAAAACGTTTTGACCTCATTGACAAATTTAATAATACTTGCAGATATCTGGATGACATTTTGGTTATCGACAACCCTGAATTCGAACAATTTATATCAGAAATATATCCACCAGAGCCTACATTGAATAAAGCTAATACTTGAGATAATTCTACACTTTTCTTAGATTTAAACATCAAAATTAGCAACCACCTAATATATACTAATATTTATGATAAACTTGAGGATTTTGGATTTCCTATTGTAAATTTCCCTTACTTGGATGGCGATTTCCCTCGACTCCCATTATATGGTATTTATATATCTCAATTAGTTCGATTTGTCAGAGGCTGCACCGATGTTTTGGACTTTCATAAACGAAATTTACAATTACTACTAAACTTTTTTTTACTGATATCACAAGCTAAGAGAAACATTCGGCAAATTCTTCAGATCTTATTCAGAACTTCTATCTAAATTTGGAAATATTTCTTTTCAACAGTATGTATCCAATGGTATTTCCCATCCTAATTTTTTACGGTTATCTCTTATATAAACTAAGGAAAGTAAAAGGCTCCGATAACGCTATTTTATCATGTAATAAAAGAGTCAGACGTCTTCTAAATAGACAATATGATATTGAGATCATCAAAAAGACTATAGGTCTTGTATTTGGCCCCTCTACAGCCTTATGCAGACTTTTACTTGAACGTTGCACTCTGACTAACAGGGCGGTGGGGACTATATGACGGGACTTGTCCAAATCTCTTTCAGAGGAGACATGGTCCTGAACCTCGTCCCCTCTGTTAGTCGGGACTCCTACAGATCTAGGGTCTTAGCTCGCTTTCAGACTGGCAAAGCACGGTTTATCATGTTGATGTCGCATATATTTTTATGCCATTATGTGTTTTACAATACCTTACGTGTTTATATTTTTATGACCTCTCAATATGCGATACCTGTTGACCCTTGTTCTTTACATGGAGGATTATTTATGAATTTTTAAATATACGTCCTTTGATTGTTCTGCTGTTACGTTGAGTGGGAAGGTGGGCCCGTAAACCGGTTAACCACACCATTTGTTTGGCTTTTGTCAAATTAAATGACCGTCCTAAATCGGTATCGTAATTGCACTACAATCAAATATTTTTGTAATGTGTTACATGTTCTAATATATTATTTATATTCATGTATTTTATAGCTCCATGGTGACTTCTGCCACATAACTGAGCCAGTAACTCCTCTTTTTTCTTTTTTATCAAGAACAAATACAATTCTATCTTTCGTGACACCAGTGTCGTTAGAGAACTTTCTCGACTTCACGAAAATTTCATTATTGTTCCTGCTGACAAGGCAACTAACAATTACACATTTGTATGTAAGGTATATTATATTAAATGTCTTATAGAAGAGCTTGGTAATCATACAAGGCCTGGTAATCCAACTTACAGTTACAAATATGTCTCCTTCAGAGGTATTGGATAATCACAAGTCAGTTCTTAGATTATTCGGTATTACTACACTATTACTTGCCCTATATCTCGATAGATAAATCATATACATTTCCTTTCAAGTACCATAGTCCGAACTTTATTCTTAATTTTCCACATAATGTAGTTAATATAAAAACTCATACCAAGGCGACTCAGAAAGTTTCCTAATGCTATCCATGATCTCCACCTTTAATATAGACGAAACGGCCATTCGGTTAACCACATTTTGTTTATGTCTTACATTTTTAGATTCGAACCCATCTCCAACCAAAACAAAAGCTATATTCTACACTCATTTTGTTCCTCGGCTTTCATATTTCCCTTAAACTGAAAGTATTTTTTCAATAATCGCAGGCCGTAAAATGGAGGTTGAAGATGTCATATCAGAACAAGATTTTGGAGAGACTTGTTTGGAAATTCAGAGTTTTCCGAAATATTCAGGAAAAATGGATCACCTGGTGAATTTGTCAAAAGACTTTGCGTTACAAAAATAGGCATGCACCTTGATGGACGGCTGCGAGATATTCATACAAACAACCGAAATACTGGGGATATCAGACAAAGTTTGAATGCCTTTCAGATAGAACTCGCCCTTGAAAACTTCTATGGGGGCATCCTGTATGCTGGAGAAGTAATCAGTTCTCAATTAATTTGGGTCCTGGTATATTAGGACATTCAAGAAGTCTCACCGATATTAATGGTTTTTTAAAGACTTGATGAACCGTCTAAGTGTACGGGCTAGATGAAGGTTAAGTGCAAGGTATAGGGTGAGTGTAAGAGATAGTGTAAGGTAAAGTGTAAGGTAGAAGTTGAGTGTAAGGGCTAGTGTAAGTTAGAGAGCGAGTGTAAGGTAAAGTGTAAGGTACAGGTTGAGTGTAAGGTAAAGTGTAGGGTTAATAGCATACATTCCCTCTTGATCGGGGCTAGCACGCTCAAAAAGTGTGGGATATCATCAAAAAGAAATTAGCACTGGTATTGGAGTACCGCAATGTTCAGTTTTTGACCCATCATCATTTTAACTTCAATTTGAAAAAAGACTCAAATGCCATTTGCACCAGCCCAATTTTTCTCTTTTAGGATTTCTTTTTGATTATGAATTGAATTATATTGACCGGTACTTTAGGGCCAAAAATTTTTGGTTTGTTTTCGTTTTTTTCTGGAAAGCAGGAGGATTTTGATCTGCGGTAACGTAGCACGCTCATAGAATCTGAGATATCATCAAAAAGAAATTAGCACTGATAACACTTGTTGGTAGTGGAGTACCGCAAGGTTCAAGCTTTGAACCGTCATCATTTTACTTAAGTTTGAAAAAGATTGGAAATTGAAATTTTCCAAAACTATGACAAAAACTTATCAATAATGATATATTCAAATCAGAATGTTATTAATATTGAACACTACATACATTTAAACTTAAATCTGTAATGAAATATAAATTTGAAATATTTAAAATAAAGCCAGCAAATTATATAGGTCAATTTGCATTAGCCCAATTTTTCCTCAACTTTCTAGATTTCGCAGTTTGAATTGTCATTCGAGGAAATATCTTTGAGTGCGAAGGACGTTCTTTTACCAAAGAAAAAAGATAAATAAATCATGTCTATACCTTATATATTTAAGTGAAAGGAAGGTGTGCACGTTTTGATAATTTTGAGATAAAAAAATTAATTTTGTCGTAAGTCTCTCATAATGTTATAGTAAGGGATTTGGGACAAGACTTTTTTTATCTCAATGTTATCATAACGTGCATACCTTCCTTTAAAGATATATATGGTCTTCTGTAGCGTCTACTATTGTGATTAAAGTAACATGGTAAATTTGTTTAGCGCAGTATCTTTCGACTGCCCATCAGTATTAAATGCAGCTATCGCGTACAAATAGGCTACATAACCCACGTTTTCCTTATCAGTTTTATTCATCTCGGCCAACCTCGGAAATATTCATTTGCACAATGTATGCATTGCACGTGGTACAAATTCTACTTCTTGCATGCTTTACATCATACTCATTCTTTCTTTCTTTTCTTGTCCAAGTCACTAAGTGCAGAAGGCCGATTTCTTTTCTTTTTCTCTTTCTTATCTTCACCTTTGTTAATTTACTCCGTATGCAAATGAATAATTTTAAGGTCACGTGCGTAACATCCGGTCTCGTACGAACGTAAGTAGGTTAAATTTGAGGGTCGTATTTCTAACTTGCTGCAGCAATAACTGTATAAGCAAGGCTTATTAGGTTTGTGGTCGCTGCAGCTTATTATCTTTTTATAAGTAAAATAAATTAGGAATATATTTTATTGTACCTCTGATTTTATAAAATTAGACATTCTTTCTAGAATGATTGATAATATTCTGGAATGCGACTAAATGACCTGTTCAGTGAACACCAAATATGACTTTGTATACCAGTTTTGTACGGTCGTATGTACAATTAGGAAACCAAAACTTGATTTTGACATGTTTCTTAAGAACTGCTGTGACGGGTGATGCGTGCAAACAGGAGAAGCTTACTCTCCACGGACACCTGGTCTCACCTCGGAATTTTTCAGTATTTCGGGGTTCACAACAGTTTATTTTTTAAACTTACACGATTTTGTATCTGTCCTTGGACTTTGAGAATGATTAACGGTTTGGTACTTCTTCAATATTGACATGTATCTTCAAATGTTTAATTCATTGACCCTTCTATAGGGGACAAGGTATAGGTGGCAAGATCTTTTTCTTTTACCACCACAAGTTTTTAGCTCACCTAGGCCAATGGTGAGTTTAAGGCCAAGTGTAAGGATTTTGGTGAATGTACAGTAGGGTTGGTTGATTGGTGTTTTACGTCGCTTTCAACAATTTTACAGCTATATCGCGACATGGAAGCAGGAGGTAACCAACCTCTTAAACATAGTGGCGCAACCCGGTAATCGAACCCTGATCATCGGCACCACAAGCCAAGCGCTTATTCACTACACCAAGCCTGCCCTTGTAAAGTCAGGGTAAGGTTCGGTATTAGGATAAGGTAAAGTGCAAGGATAAGGGCTTGTGTAAGGGGGGTTTTTTGTAAGGGTATTTTTAAGGGTTTTTAGCAAAGTTGAGTTTAAGGCCAAGTGTAAGGGTTTTGGTGAATGTAAAGCTAAGGTAAGATTCGGTATTAGGGTAAGATTAAGGATAAATGTAAGGATAAGGGGTTGGGTTAGGGTTAGGGCTAGAGGATTAGTAATCCCAGGTAGCGAAAACGGTATTCATAAGTAGCAAAACGGTGATATATGGTAACGAAAATGCTAATCGCGAGTAACGAAACGTTAATTTGCTACCTGAGCTGTAATTTGCTTCTTGAACAAAACAATTTGGATTTATCCATCATCTTTACATTGCTACCTAAGCGGTAATTTGCTACTTGAAAAGCGGTAATTTGCTACATGAAAAGCGGTAGTGATAAGTAACAAAATGGTAATATGTTACCCTTGAAATTGTCCAAGTTTTTCTAATTTCTTAATTATTAATGTGGGATCGGTAGGGGTTTGTACTCTATCCGTTTCAAAACATTTCCTACTATATGACATTTATTAAACCGGATTTTATTTTTTAAAATCATACCTTACACAACTTGTACAAAATCTAACCCCGAGGTCACAGAGTGCAGTTAAGGGTCTGGGTTAACCCTAACCTTTTTGGATATTTTTAAATGTCATCATATCACCTAAATGTTGGCATTTAAACAGTTTAAATATCTTGAATATGCCTGTGTTAAATGCTGGTAAAAAAAACTTACTATTTCATGGAAAACGTTCATAAGTTTTTCCAAATTTTTTTTTAAAGAGTCGGGGATATTTTTATGTGAAATTAAGGGAATTAATTGTCCATTATGACATTTAAAAAAAATTTAATTTTTTAAATTAAACAAAAACACTTAAAGTTTCAAGCGCTAAAAGCTACCGATTTAACGTCAATTGTTACCTTAAACGGTAAATTGCTACTCAGGGTTAGGTTCAAATTAAGCAAAAATCGCTTTATTTGTCCTAATCACGAGCTTTTTCCTGTAGTCTTGTAAATGACGTTTTGGTTACAAATCATGTTTTATCTAATTACATGTATGTGTTAACTTTTTCTTAGATATTTTGTTTACTATCGTGATATAAACTAACTTGAAAGGTTGCCCATTCCTACCCATGAACACTTAATTTATAACAATATTATAACTCAATATATAACAATATATACTTGCAATTATCAGTCACGAAATTTGATAAATCGTTCAAAAACTAAGGAGTATCTTCCTCATGCATGTGTCTGTTCTTAGATTGATTCGTTAGTTCACCTTTTCGGTCCCGTTGGCATAAATTTTGCTCTTCAAATATTTATATTATACTAGAATTCGAAATTTCGTACATGAGCATCACTGATAGAGATAATTTGTCGATATGGTGTGGTGCACTTACATTATACGTATATATTCTAATATTCATCGTAACAGGCAATACCTCAATTTGACGACGGCTTGCTATGTAACCTCTGTATTTCAAATGTCCATGCATTTTCACAACTATGGCACATAGTTGAATGTCCCATTGTCATATGACTCCAGTTACTTTCGTATTTTGCATTATTAGTGAAATACAACTTGAAACAAAATTTCAATCTAATCAAAGTAAAAAGCATACTTTATAGATCTATTGATTTATTGTATTGTTACTTGTCTTGCCAGATCATTCAAATATGTAAAAAAAAATTTAAGTTAAATCATTACGAGTATTCATCATATCATACGCATGTTATAAAATTTCACACCATATCAAATGATATCATACTTTACATCATATTTTTGTATTTGTAATCCTGTACGAAATTTTACGCCTGTAAATGAGACGGATAACCAAGCGTCAGACTAGCGTAAACCAGGTGGAACTTATTCTATTACACCTAATACAAGAACGAAGCGGAAAATTAGGCGGAATTTTGTCCCAAATATGCAAATTAGTCCGCCTGGCTAGAAAACACCAGGCGTATATAGAAATTATTCTTGTTCAATGACCGTAATTTGTACAATAAGAGGCATATTAGTGACTAGGTAGTCGTTTCATCAATAATCGTAAACCTACGTAAAACTAAAATTTACGTCAATTGCGTAAGTCGAGTTACGTACAACTTTAGTTGTTTGGGCTTTGCGTTTCATCAAACAGCGTAAATGTCTACGTACGCAACGATCTCAGTAACGAATCTACTAAAATTTACGTACATACTCTGGTTCCCGGGACCCCTCTGGATTTTTTGTTGTGTTAGAGGGGTCAGGTAACACCCGACGCCATATTGTTTTCCGCTGTGTATTACATGGCGGAATTGAAGCGATTTCAGCTGGTACGTACAAATTGAGATTGTAGGCAATACGTGGGGTGACAGCTGTAACGGATGGGAGGGACTGTTGCAGGAGATAATGTTTTTCTCTTCTGAGGTTATAACTTTGCCATACAATTCGTATTTTGATAGTTTTGGCGTTGTTTCCATTGTAAACACTTGCCAATTTTATACCCCCTTGCCCATTCTGGCGACTATTTGCGTTTGATCTAGGCGCGACATAAGTTTTATTTTGGTGTCAACAGATAGGCAGATAAATTCTACGCCCGAGAATGCCACAGTTAAAGCAATGTCACCCGCTGTTATAAAAATATTGAGCACCTTTCCCCCGAATTTACTCCAAATTTTGCATGTATGCATTGCTACACGCTATTTGAAGCACTGTAATCATCATGGTTGCTTTAATGTGCTCTCATGTATGTCATTTACAATTCTATCCCACATAGTTGGCTTTAATTTATTTCTACATCAGAATTTATAACCCTATTGGCATTACATCTGTCAAGCTTTATGTCATATTCTATTCATATGCAACCCCCCTCCCACTCAATACACATAGTTAGCAATATATCCTTCATGTATACTTTTGGTGTAAAGTCCAAATATTCTGTACACAGTTGATTCTTATTTGTAAGTTGCAGAGGATATTGAAATCTGTCATGCTGAATAATTTATGGAAGGCAGTGTTTGTCTGATTTGATATTTAAATTCAAAATCAGCAGTCATGGCCTGCTTGGTATGGCATGAACAGTGCATTTAAAAACTATTATGGATGACAAATATGCAATCCTTAAATTTTACTTGAATTTTAAATAACAGTAAATTTTACACTTGCATATGTTTCATTAAATATTATTCAGTTTCAGCTTTATGCCATCAACACTGCAGATTCAACTCTATAGACAATAATGCCATCCTTCTTGGAATATTGTATATTAGTCATTTTTCATTAGTATGGCTTTGTTGTCAACTTCCTTTTCTACAGTGACATTTATATGCAATGCAGTTTTATGATGTGGTTTTGCTTTTGTTGTGGCATTATATCACATTTCAAGGCTTACAAGGTGAGAAATTCTTTTCAAATTATTTCAGCATTAATTTATAATCATTTTTCACGTATTTGCATCTGGTAAACAGATAAATGGATAATTATAATGGATGAACATTTTTATTATGGCAAGAGTTTTCAGTTAATCTCACATATTAATTTCCAGTTGAATCATTGATGACATTTATAAAATAATTTATATACATTGCAGGAAATTTCAATTATATCTTGATTCTGTAAATTCATAGGAACTAAATGTGCACAGTAAAAAATTAGCAGTATAATTAATGTATTATTCTATGAATATAAATTTGGAAATTATTGGGTATGAACTGGCTCTTTTATATGTGTTCGATAGGTTGAATATACTGGGCATTACCACTTCCTACATGACAGCCAGGAAGCTGGTGGAGGAAATGGACCAACGCGACCATGAGAAGATAGTCAACAGCATGAATGTGTAGAGGACGACAAAACTATCGTTATGTATAACATTTTTTTGTCAAATGGTTTTATTTCACTAGTACTTTGAATGGTATGATGTTATATGTACAGGACTCAAACTTGGCAAAAATTTCAGGTTGTCAAAATGGCAGATTTAAAGAAAATTTGGACGACCTCCATTATATTTGCTGAAATTTGAGGTTGCTCATAGAGGTTTTAGGTTGTTTTTAATGACCAGACAACTGCTAATTTCGAACCCTGTATATAGTATATTATCACAGTTTAAAACTGGCGAATCTGGTTACTTGCTGTATGTAAACCACAAATAATATGAGGTTTCCCTGGATGTTCTTTCTTTTTATGGCACCAAATTTTTATTTACTAATATTTGCATTACATATTTATGACTATTATGGTTGCAATTTTTAAAACATGGAATAAAGCATGCAGACTGCACATTTCATTGTACATGTATAGTTATACAGATCTGGTATAAATTAAATACCTCTAATGAAAGCTTCCTTCCTGTTATGCTGCTTGCCATACCAGTAGTTGTAGCTTTATTTGTATATCTGTGTTCAGAAATATTCCATGAAGCAAATAACATGTAAACGTGTAAGAATACTCTTTCAGTTATACAGTGAAATTGCTTTACTTCCTAATTGCAGAATCACATCAAAATTTCCCGAATTGTATATAAATTGTTTCATAAATATCTTCCATGATCCAACTGGAAAAATTAATATTTTAGATTAACTGAAATCTGTTGCTATAATAGAAATTTTCATCCATTATAATTACTAGAGATTTCCATTTAACTCCGTTTACAATTAATTTAATTGCATTATCATATGCTGAAATTAGTTGAAAAAGTTTTCTCACCTTGTAAGCCTTGAAATGGGAAATAGCACCACAACAAAAGCAATACCACACTAACAATTGAATTCAATAACAATAAATGTCACTGTAGAAAATGAAGCTGACAACAAAGCCATACTAATGAAACATGACTAATATATATATATATATGCAATGTTCCAAGAAGGATGGCATTATAGTCTACAGGATATGACTGCTGATTTTGAATTTAATTATCAAATCAGACAGACACTGCCTTCCATATACTCAGCATGACAGATTTCAATATCCTCAGCAACATACAAATGAGAATCAACAGTGTATAGAAAAATCTGGACTTTACATAAAAAATGTACATCTAGAGGTCATATTGGGAACTAGTGTGCAATAAGAGGGGGGGGGGATGCATGGAACAGGGCATAAAGCTTGATGTAGAAATAAATTAAGCCCAACTATGTGGGATAGAATGGTAAATGACATACCTGAGAGCACATTAAAGCAACCATAATGATTACAGTGCTTCAAATAGCGTGTAGCAATGCATACATGCAAAATTTGGAGTAAATTCGGGGGAAAGGTGCTCAATATTTTCATAACAGCGGGTGACATTGCTTTATCTGTGGCATTCTCGGGCGTAGAATTTATCTGCCTATCTGTTGACACCAAAATAAAACTTATGTCGCGCCTAGATCAAACGCAAATAGTCGCCAGAATGGGCAAGGGGGTATAAAATTGGCAAGTGTTTACAATGGAAACAACGCCAAAACTATCAAAATACGAATTGTATGGCAAAGTTATAACTTCAGAAGAGAAAAACATTATCTCCTGCAACAGTCCCTCCCATCCGTTACAGCTGTCACCCCACGTATTGCCTACAATCTCAATTTGTACGTACCAGCTGAAATCGCTTCAATTCCGCCATGTAATACACAGCGGAAAACAATATGGCGTCGGGTGTTACCTGACCCCTCTAACACAACAAAAAATCCAGAGGGGTCCCGGGAACCAGACTATTACGTACATAGAAACGACAACTACGCATGCGTGATAGATACTTTCGTTTTCCTGTCATCGTCTGCATAATGTTTGTAAACAAATTGTTACGATATTATGATGTCTGAAAACTAACGGAGAAAATCCTATTGGAGTAATGAAGAAATGCAGGTGCTGGCCACAGAAATAAAAAATAAGCAGGGGATTCTATTTGGAAGGTTTAATCCCAGTTTAACCTTTGATAGAAAGAAGGAAGAATGGGATGAAATAGTTCTAAGGTATGCGTTTGGGTATTTGTTATTAAACTTATTGTCTCTGTAGATCTACAATAAATTATGCATTACATTGTTGTGATTTTTAACTATGCTACGGCACTTAACTTTAGTACTCTTTGTTTTATCTACTGTTGATTTACGGACGGAAATCGTAAATCGTTTACCTTTTTCTGTTTTAGTCTTCGATGTAGTATTTATTTCTACTCTAAAAATGGAATACATGACCATTGGTGTTGCTGTTGTGGTGTACATCATGCATACGTTTATATCATAATAATTTCAAAGATTCAAAGGAGAATTTCTGATGTAACATAGGAGATATATACATAAGTACTGATTGGGGGAAAACGATCACACTTTAGCGTACAGTAATGTTTCACATTCAGAATTTTCTCTGACAATTAATGATATCATGTGAAAGAATTGGTTGATATATGAATATTGAATAGATAAAAGAAAACAATTTAATATACATCTATAGATTCATCGTGATCTGTTTAAGATTTAACAAAAATTAGAGTGAATAGAAAAAAAATCCAATATATATCTTGGAGTGAGTGTGTAAATGCAGTGCATGGACAATTTTACAAATTAATGTCCTCGTATGTTTATGTTCTTAATGTCTTTCTATGACGAAGAACAAGCCACATAAACTTTGTTTATTAACATGCGAAAGATTTTTTCACATAATGATGATTTTCTCTCCTTTTTCATGTTTTTATTTTCATTTAGAGTCAATTCAGTTTCAACGTCGTGTATCCGTACAGCAGATGAAGTGAAGAAACGGTGGAGCAACGCTAAACGGCAGTAAAAAGGAAGGAAGCACAAAGAATGAGAGAAATTAAGAAAACTGGAGTAGGAACTAGTGTTCCTATATATTTTAAGAATTGGGAGTTAGATGTAAGATTTACAAATGTATAAATACATTGTATTTGATTCATGTCGCAATATCTCAAATTTTACAAAGCATGATTATTTACATTTTAATTCCACTTGATAAAGACCAAGAAATAGGAAATTTGTGAAATATATATAAAGTGTTATTAATGTTTTGATTTTCTGAATATATACATATATAGTTAATTTTTGATTTTATTCTAATGCGTAACACAACCCTTGTTCAACTTTTATTCCATGGCCATAGTGATATCTGTAACTGGCCTAAGTACTAGCAATACGTGCATTCCCGTACATCAACGTTTATCTTAATCATTCATTTAAATTTAAGTCAAATAATTGATTATCGGTTTAATTTATTTAATTGTTTCAGAAGTTATGCAATTTATTTATCAGTGATTTACTTGCAGATTATACTGTAATTGCAGGTGCTTGCTAGTATTCGCCCGAGTTAATACATGGCATCAAAGGAGCAGTGGACACGGTTGATGAAGATAATTTCACATTATTGAAAGATAATTAATTTCTGGACCTTTTGCAAATGTTGAAACTGTCTCATCAGACACAGTAGAAATACATGTACCAGAAATACATGAAAAGGGCTGTCAATGTTGGGGAAGCTGGAGATGCTTGGACAATCATTGGTATGATTTATAATGAATAGATGTTAAAAGGTTTTGTACATTTTGATTTATTTCTTGAGTTACATTGATATGCTCTCAACAGGTTCTCAAAATTTTCATGTTTGCTGGGGCATTTTGGCCGGATTGCGAAGCAAAATCCGGTTTATGAAATGGCGCCGTCCATCCGTCTGCGTCAACAATTTGGTTTAGCTCTTGCGTTTAAGTTCATTGCAGAATGACCATTGGCAATACCTCTTTCAAACGTCACATGTGGATAGACCATGTTGAGTTCTAGCCATTGTCACCTTTGTCTCTGCCCTTGATCTTGAAGGTTCCAAGTTTCAAGGTCAAATATGTAATTAGCATTTAAGTTCATTGTACCTAGACCATGGACAATAACTCTTTCACACTTCTATCCATCGTCACTTTTGTCTGTGACCTTGACCTCGAAGGTTCCAAGTTTCAAGGTCAAATATGTAATTGGCATTTAAGTTCATTGTGGACACGGTTGATGAAGATAATTTCACATTATTGAAAGATAATTAATTTCTGGACCTTTTGCAAATGTTGAAACTGTCTCATCAGACACAGTAGAAATACATGTACCAGAAATACATGAAAAGGGCTGTCAATGTTGGGGAAGCTGGAGATGCTTGGACAATCATTGGTATGATTTATAATGAATAGATGTTAAAAGGTTTTGTACATTTTGATTTATTTCTTGAGTTACATTGATATGCTCTCAACAGGTTCTCAAAATTTTCATGTTTGCTGGGGCATTTTGGCCGGATTGCGAAGCAAAATCCGGTTTATGAAATGGCGCCGTCCATCCGTCTGCGTCAACAATTTGGTTTAGCTCTTGCGTTTAAGTTCATTGCAGAATGACCATTGGCAATACCTCTTTCAAACGTCACATGTGGATAGACCATGTTGAGTTCTAGCCATTGTCACCTTTGTCTCTGCCCTTGATCTTGAAGGTTCCAAGTTTCAAGGTCAAATATGTAATTAGCATTTAAGTTCATTGTACCTAGACCATGGACAATAACTCTTTCACACTTCTATCCATCGTCACTTTTGTCTGTGACCTTGACCTCGAAGGTTCCAAGTTTCAAGGTCAAATATGTAATTGGCATTTAAGTTCATTGTACTTAGACCATGGACTATAACTCTTTGTAGATAGACCTTGATGAGTTCTATCCATTGTCACCTTTGTCTGTGACCTTGACATCGAAGGTACCAAGGTTTCAACAAAAGTCCCTTCACATTCTGCTTTTAATAATTGTCAACGCTTCGCAATCCGGCCATACCGCCTTTAGCGGTTTCTTGTTTATGATGTCATAATAAACAAGCCAAAATGTGTGATGTTGAGCATTTTGGTGATTATTTAATTCAAATTGTATGAAGAAGAATCATTAGCAAGACTATTTATTGCATTTAAATGATTAATATTCAGATACTTATTTTCTAATTTCTTTTTCAATTTTATGGAACAGACTGTATCAATAGAAAATGAAGAAGAACCCTTGAAGGACCAATATGAACCTAGTTCAATGTCATCAAAGAGGAAAAGAGTAATTAAAACTCAAAATTCAGGTACCGGTAGTCTATTTTGTTAGCTCATCTGAGCCAAAGGCTCATTCATGGGAGCTATTATCATAGTGTGCTGTGCCTGTCATCAACTGTCTTTTGACTTTTCTCTCTCAACCACCTGACAGATTTTGCACCTTAATAATATAAAAATTACTGTCTCATTTTGTATTCTTGTTACCTTCTTTATTAACTAATGATGTGCTTTTAAAACCTATTTGCAACAGCATTTCGTTTTTGCTCAGCAGATGCTTGTACAATTCCTTGGTAAGTTGTACAATGATGATAATTTACAACATTTCCTCCATTTCTAAGAGGTGCCCTCTCATTGATAGCAAAGTTATGTAACCTGCAGCAGGCCTCAACAATTCGGCTACACCTCAGTGGTATGAATGGCAAAAACCTACCAGAATGACCCAAACATCTGTAAAGTAATCATTTAGACAA
Source organism: Pteria penguin (assembly GCA_035048485.1). Lineage (NCBI taxonomy): Eukaryota > Metazoa > Mollusca > Bivalvia > Pterioida > Pteriidae > Pteria > Pteria penguin. The sequence goes on along the minus strand of CM068582.1, from coordinate 44,930 downwards.
TAGATGAGTTATTGATTGTGAGTTCAAAAAGTTGAGATCTTTTCCATACTGCATATAATAAAGGCCTCTGCACCCTATCATTAATGTCAGAAAGGTTGACAGACATAAGTGTTTCACAAACATCTCTTGTTAAACCTTTGTTTCATGTACTTTCATGTGAAAAATTTAGTCCTAGTTACATTTAGAAAAATAATATAGTTAACACAGATTATAACGTAAAACTCACTGAATAGTAACCATGAGACTATATTTTGTTATTTTCCATTTGTTTTTCATTTTCACTGATTTTGTATGTCCTCTGGTTTTATGATTTTTGGACTTGTGCTTTGGATTTATCCATCATCTTTACATTCTTGTAATCAATTATTGGTAATGATTTGGAGACAGAAGATAAGACTGAAGTTCTTGATGCAATTGGTCATAAAACTATTTGTTATAGAAAGTAATGTCACAACTTAAAAGCAGACGTCAGGTGTAGGAAATTTGAAAAGATCCATTAACTGGCATGATTTACCTGAAGCGGGACTTCCAATACCCCAAATGCTCTTTCAACAATGGTGCGAATCTTGCAGAAAGCCTTGCTGTATTGAAGTTCTTTTTCGGTTGTTGGACTCTGAAACGGTGTCATAAGCCAGTCTTTTTGTGGATAGCCGGAATCACCTATTGGCCATCCTACTTCGAGAAGATTTTCCATCATTGTGCAAATCTGAGAATTTTGCAATATGAAAGCATCATTCGTTGCTCCTTGGAATTTTGCATTGATGCTTATGAATCTGAAAATAGACAAATACGTATCACATTTAACTTGTGATAATAGCAATAACAAACAGGAGTTGTCAAAAGACAACATAGCTCGCCAGCGAGGAATATTTTGTAAATAACAGCTATCAAACAATGGAAGTTTTGTAAAAATGGTCAAAGTTCAAGGTCACTAGGTCAAAAGTCATGGCTCAGAATTAAAGTCCTTGTCATAAGGAATCTGCATGTATCATATTACTAATAATTTTAAGGTCACAAGATAAAGATTAATGTACCTTATGTGAAATATGAAAGCCCTAATATCCTTGATGGTCTTTAATTGAAGTTTACTTTCATAACAGTTTTGTATCAAGAATTGTTTTACTTCATTTGGCTATCCACGACCGCTTGAACATTAAGAGCGTGGAACCCCCTACGGTACACATATGCTGCCTCACTCGGTCCATTCATTCCCTTGATAGGGATGAGGGTACCATTTATTGCTCCTATCACATTTGGAAAGTTTGCAATCTTGTAAAAGTCAGACTTCAATTGTCTTTGGTCATTGACGTCATGTGGAAATACAATTGTATCGATCTTGGTATTAATGGCAGTGCATACTGAAATAAATTGAGCAATGGTATGCTTATGTTGTAAGATTAACCATAACATTTGAGCTGCATACTAAATTTGCGCTTAGCCTTTGTCACATTTTGATCGATGGGCCTAATCCATGCAAACCATGTGGTATTTTGCTAATCAGCTCTATTGTGTAACGGATATTTTAAAACATAAAACGAGGACTACAATTTATGAAACGGATCTCTGATTAATATTCAATGATATTTTCCCAAAACTATTTTTTAAAGCGTCGAGCATTCTTGCAAAACCGGCTTTGTTATCCTTGTTATTGAAAATTCATTGCACAGAAATAGGTTTAAGCATAAGTCTGCTTAACTTAAATTATCAATATATTGCCCTAAAACACTTAGTATTCTGTCGCTTATTGTGTGTTAAAATATTCATTCGCCGTAATGACGCAAGCCGATTATGAATTACTATCGCTCTTCATGGGAATTTTTCCAAATATGGGGAAGACCACGTTACATATTGCCTTATATGGAGAAATCGTAGTAGAACGCTTGTAACACACGCGATCAAGGCCTAATTTGACATAAACATGCCAATATGGAAACCGATCGCGAAATCTTCGAAATATATATAATAATATAGATAATGTAATAATAATATATTTAGATATAAATTTCAGTTTAAAAAAGAAAAATTAAATATTTCAAAGAATCCTAAATATAGACTGGCAATGCGTGTCACAAAGATCTTAAAATATCTAGACAGGTGACCACTAACTCACAACGAGGGTGACCTAGGTTCAAGTGACGCGTTATGTTATTTTTATCTCAATGGATTTCGTTTTGTTTCATTCATTTACCTAGAATTAACAAATATCGACAAAATAAATTACATCCTCAAGGCTAAACGTCACGAGCCTCTCGTAAATTACGTCAGGTACTGTATACCTATACTGTGTATGCTACTGCAGACGAATTTTAAAAATATCTACAGTGTGTACAGCTTCTTATCTGCCCTTACCGCCTGTGCTATAAAAACTTGCTGGATAGGGAATAGCCTCTACAAAATGGCGGTGGTCACTTGTGTTTTCGCGCAGCTATAGAAAGTAACTCCAATCTATCTTAAACAAGCATAGCTTTTTAAAAAGCTTGGGTTGCAATCGGAATAGCATTAAATGTTCAAGATGTTAGTCACAAAGCCAAATAGCTTTATGTAAATAGGAATTGTTTTTGAAACCATCTTTGCGCAGTTGTGAATTTTCCCGCTAAATTTTCTAAAGCCACGCCTCATTTTTGCATTATTAGGAAAGTAGCATGTGTATAAACCACATGGTCTTCCCCATAGTTGGAAAAGTTCCCACGATGGCATAAAAAATGGCAGCCGAGAAAGTTTTCAAATCGCTTACAAAATTTAATGCGGATGTAAAGGATGATAGCATGGATAAGACAGAATTTTAGATTGAATGCATGAAAAATAAATTAGGTAGAACTCATGCACATGTGAAGATTTTATTCCAAATCAACCGATAAAGTGCGATTGTGATTCACAATCGGCTTGCGTCATCACGGCGAACGGCATGGCGTTGTAGCCCTTGCACGGGCACATACAATAAATGACGGAATAATAATACTAGTGTGTTACGACGATATATAGAAGTTGTTGGCCCTAGTGTCAGTGTTAGTTGCGTAGACAAAACCTAACCTAGACCATATCTTAAAACAAATTAAGCATAAGGCTCCATATTTTACAGGCAATTAATGGTTACAACTCGTCCATTTCTATGTAAAAAAATGGCAATGGTGTCCGATTGTTTTCACATGTACATTCTTTGTGGTAAGACATTTGACATATTTCTGCAAGAATGACGTAAAGAACAATAAAATGTTATGAAGATGTCATCATCAATACCACTTACAAACCTTGACTTCTGCATGAAAACGGACCCCATTAAGAAACTGTTTACCATACATCTTACTTTATGACAAAGCCCCACCGAGAGCTATGGTTCCCACTGACAACTTTCATTCACATTTTGATATTATATGATATATGGCTGTTGGTCCTTACGCTTTTATTTTTACTCTATTTCAAAAATTATCGAAATTCAACAAAAAATATGAACACAGCTGGTCAATTTCTGCTACTTTTGACAACTTTAAATAAAATTTAGCTCGACGCCTTTGTGGCTCTTCAAGCCTTTGAGTTTTGGTTTGTATTTATTGATTTTCGTCACATCATGAACATTGCACGTGTATGATGACGGCATCTGACTGATGCAGATTACACAAATTTTGACCTTTTCATCGGACCCACTCGAAGCAGTGAGTGTTTTAACGTGTTATCATGACCTTGGACATCCGTTTTTCTGTCTCCGAATGACAGACACTGGTATGACCACAGCTAGATAAAGTCGAACCTACGATCCCTAGGTCAGTAGTCAAGCGCTCTACCACTGAGCCATGCCGGCTTCCAAAAACTTATTTCGGATGAGGTATTATATGACTAATTGTTCTAATAAGTAAATATCAGTATTGTGTGTATACATGTATATATATATATATATATATATATATATATATATATATATATATATATATATATATATATATATATATGTCTCTTTACCTGAGTGTAAAACTCTGCTCACGGAGGACTCTTTGAGATACCATGTATGTCTCCAACTTCGCTATAAAAATCTGCCTTTGCCAAATATCTAAGGCATGTTAGTACATAGTTTGAAACAATTCAAACAAGAGGATTACTGTTATGTTATAAACATATAAGTAAAGCATATTTTTATCTTTAAAAAATTATATTCTTATCAGGGACAGATCTAGAAAAGTTGGATAAAAAACTCTTATACAATTTATAAGAAAAAAGAGGAGTTACTGGCTCAGTTATCTGGCAGAAGTTACCATGGAGCTATACAATACATGGATATAAATGATATACTAGAACATATAACACATTACAAAAATATTTGATTGTAGTGCAATTACGATACCGACTTAGGACGGTCATTTAATTTGACAAAAGCCAAACAAATGGTGTGGAATATTATATATTCACATATTAATGATCGATTATATACACATATTAATGATCGATTACACTAGGTCACTTATGGCCAGAACAATAAGAAAATGTATGTATATTCTCTCCCCAGAGTGTGTGTGTGTGTGGAGGGGGCGGGCAATAGTTTTCAAAGTGAGGCCGGAGGCATGCCCCGGTTGTTAATAAATAATCTCAACTTCTTGATACAACTTACATTGTCACATATGTGTCACAGTATGTTCACATGTACCCAGCCGCTAGTTGCTGGCTCCGCCGATGGGATTTCCCTTTACTAGGGTTTAGCTCATGTGTTAAGTATTTTGAAATATTATCTATAATTTTGGATGTAATATTATTGCCTTACATATTATTTGTTCGGTATTCTTTGACTTAGGCATATATAGGCGGATTGAATCTTCTTGTCATCTTGGGAAAAATAAGATTTTTTTCATTAGCGCTTAATCAATTTTGTTTCCTTTTGAAATCATTGACAGCTTCTGACACATGTTGAAAAAAATTATCGGCGTTGTATTGCATCTATTGGAGACTGGGCCACTACATTTATGTTCATCTCACTCACTATACGTATGTTCGTAGGTTGAAATCTTATCCAAGTGAGCAAATTTATATTTGAATGTAAGATTTTTAAAAAGAAAAAAAGAGACACGTTCATAAAATACTACTGTAGTTGTTGATCAAACATATCCTAATGAAGCGGTTCCGGTATACGCCTATTCCCAATGTTGGTGACATGTGATAGTTTCTATGACATAATTATGTAAAAAAAAAAAAAACGGGAGATAAATCTTATAATTCGTAGATTTTGATACCCGAATATGGGTTGGCACAGCTAGGGTGCGACGAGTTGGTCGTTGTATTTCATCATTTAAGGCATCTACAAGGCGAATTATTGTCGATCGTGGAAATCTCTATCTTGAAATGAGTTCTTGATCTTTCAGGGTGTCGAAAAATTTGTCTCTGAAAATCCTCTGTTTCCACAAACTTCTTTCGCTATATTCAAGTATGATTTGGGTCTCCATTTCATATAAAATATCGCGTGCGATTTATCGTCTGCAATTTACGATTTGCGTAAGTACTTACGGGAGGGTGGAAGCTTGCGTAGATTTACGGCAGACTTTACGCAAAAACGTAATAATTCGTAAGTTACGAAGTTTGATGAAACGCAAGTTAGTCGAAAAATTAGTCTAGTAGGAAATTTACGCAAACGTAAGTCTTACGAAGCACTTACGATGTTTGATGACACGGGCCCCTGGCGTATTAGAACCCAGGCGTAATTTGAAGAAACAGTCTGTAATCTTGCATAAAAGGTTGAAAAGAAACAAAACCACATTTCCTGTTTTGAATTTTATAAAAGAATTTCTGATAATAGTTAAGAGTAGATGTAAAAGTCATAAGATGCATTCTGTCTTAAACTAAAAAACACTGTCTTAAACTAAGAAACACTTTGATTAATTAATGTGAAACGTTTATTTTTTTCAACTTCACCTTGCATGTGACACTTGTTCAGTAATGACATTGTTCATTTCACTTTCTCCGGGAATGGGCTTCTCATTCTTTTTACACCTGAGCGGACACAGAAGCCTACAGATATAATATAAATAGACCATTTAAATGTATATAATGATTTTTCTCCAAAAACAATTGCTTTCAGAGCTTGAATATTAAAAATGTATTTCAAAAATTTAGATTTTTCATAAAAAGCTTCTTTAGTGTAACAGTTTTCTTACCTTTTACAGATGCAATTTTAGTTTTTTGACAAAATTGGGAGATTATCTCCTTTCTGTTTAATTTAGTTTAGCCTCTAGTATTTGCCATTTCTTTAATGCTGAATACCCCTACTAATAAATTATAGCATAGGGTATATCCTGGTTTGCTAGATTTCCTTGCAGCAGCAGCTGAACTTCTAATTTTGTCCAGACTAATGAGGACATCCCGTATGTTTTCAGATGCGGCTCTTTTGGAATCTGCAAATAAACAAATAAATTGCTTGCATCAATGTCAATTTTTGTAAAAACATTACTGCTACATTATTTAACATATTTGGAGACATCAGTCTGAACTGTAGTGCACATAAATTTTATAACTGAAAGTCAGATCAATCAGAAGCAGTTAGGGACTGTGATTGATTATTGTTCAACTTCACACTGATGAGTAATTAATGCGCGTATTTGGTGACGGCATCTGACTGATGCATTGCATACAAATATTGAACTTTACATAGGACCCACCCAAAGCAGTAAGGGATCTTTTATGTACCACACCGACCATGACACAGGGCCTCGGTTTTTACCGTCTGATACTGTCATGACCAATGCAGATACAACATGACTCTCCTTATCATTACGCGAGTCCCATACCACTGGAATACCCCAGCTAGTTTGGATAATACAGATGTGGACCTCCTTTTCGGATAACACTGGGTCCGCCACTGCGTCATAATAAGTATATGCAGTAACCATAGCTAGCCAATGGCAAGTCAGGTGCTGAACTGGTGAGAGGTAACGCATATCATGGCGTTAATATTATCAAACCCCAAACTGTATCAGTTATTGAAACTGATTATAATTCATTAATAAATCAAAGTCGATTCCTTAATTGTAACGCGACAGATTAAATAACGGAAAGCCGTGGAAACGAAATGTTTACAATCCCATGGGCGCAGCCATCATGGTTATCGCGAAGTCTCGTAAAAGTCGAGTGTTCGTTTGTCACGTGATAAAATTCAAATTGCAAGACTAGATAAAATAAAATATACAATATATGAAATATCTATTTGTAAATTAATTTTATAATTATAATTTGTACGAAGAAACGGCTTAGTCTATGAATTTATCAAAATCAATTTAAGAGCATTACTAGTACAAATATGGAATTGATTCGGATATTCATTATTTTTTCGTTACATGAATTCACAAATACAGAAAGTTTCTGTCAAGTTTAGAATCTATATCACACTTGAGTAAGCTTGAACAAATATGTCAAATGTCGGAAGACACCTGGATTGTTACTATAGTTTTGAATGGAATTTTGAAACTAAATTATTTCTAAAAACAACTTACCCTGAACGAACAGTGACCCCGCTATATATCTCAGTTCTTTCCCTAAAATATCACTGACACGGTTTCCTGTACTTCGAAGCTGCCGTTTAACACCAATCACTTGTTGTTTTGTCCAACAACACTTAAAGTTGCATCTTCCATGAAATAATTGCAAGCAAACATGGTGCTTCTCAATGTCCGAGTTTTGACGAACTCAAAGCAAAAATTCAAACGAGTAACAGAAGAACTTACGTTATAAGACTGCGCGCCTAATGTAAGGGCAACCTCTGCCGGGAATCCCAGATTTTCATATCATGTTTCAATACCCCATGCTGCTAATGATATTGAGGCCAACAAGGAGATTTGATTACGCATATGTTAATATAATGGTATTGATGTTTTTCATCGAAAAAAGTTTAGTATTTTTATAATGAGTTAATTGAACAATATTAATTAAAGAAAATTTCGGGTCATGATTGCTTGATCACGAGAACTACAAATTAACGAGGAATAAACAGATTGATAAATCGGGAACTGACCTTTTTGTGCCCTACTTATATTTTTGTCTCTGCTCACGATGATTTGTAATGTGTAGATGAGAAAAGTGATTTAGTTGATCTAAGCATGATTGAAGTGAATAATGAGAAGGAAGAAAATGACGATCACCCGCTTACACATTCTGTCTCAGAATCTAAGTGAACCGAATCGGTAAGTGAATGGATCGTTCATACGGTTATTTATGAATCATGATTCACCTTAAATTTCATAACCATAACCTGATAGTTGAGGAAGCTGATTAAAGTTGTAAACCCTAAAATCTACTCAATTAATTGAATAAATGAAAATGCAGCATGTAAAACATTTCTAAAACATTTTCCGATTTTGCCGAAGTTATGAACTTTGCATTAATTACAATATTTTCGTCTTTTAACATCGAAAATATTACAATCATGGGAAAATATGTAAAAAGAAAGAGTTATACAATTTATTCAAATTTTATCTAGAGACGTTTGATATATATGTTTCATAAATAAAACTTCATTCTCACGTATCAAAAGAATGTCTGTTGATGTTGATTTCTCTAAGTTTTTATTCCATCTCGGTACAGCATTTCCCACTACAAAAAAATTTCGAAGTCCAAATTTTCGTCTGTAGCGAAAATTCTAAGATTGATATTAAACAATTTCACACAATATCAAATGATATCATACTGAACATCATATTTTTGTATTGTAATGTCTATTACAAGATCATTCAAACATGTAAAAATTATTCTGTTCAATCATTACAAGTATTCATGAAATCATACGCATGTTATTATAAAATTTCACACGTCATATTATATTATAGTTTACACAATATTTTCTATTGTAATGTCTATTACAAATTCATTCAAACATGTAAAATTTATTCTGTTCGATCATTAGAAGTTTTTATTGTTGTTTAGAATACTTGGCCAGACGCCTCACTCTGTCGATGATTTTTTTTTCATATAATTGTCCCCAAGTCGCTTCTGGCATGCTCTTAGAAATAATTGTCCCTCAGGAGTCTGTTTAAGTGTGTTAAGAATAGCCCTTTTTACGAAAATCCTATCACGTAAGTTGGAATTGCAGAACCTCCTTAATTGGTCGACTTCTTTGGTCGAAAACGACCTCCTGCCATGAGAGAGACTGGGTCTCGGAGTTTTTCTCTGTGTCTTTGGTAGTGGCCTCACAATAATTGTGGGCAGGTCTTGATTTTCAGACTCCTCCGGGTTACTGTCTTGTGCAATATTAGACACACTTGTTTTCGGTGTCGTGCTTGGCTGCGGACTTTGTTTTTTAGTTTGTTTTCTTGGTGTTGGGGGCACCATTATATGGTGCTCTCCAGAGCCGTCAGAACTGCCATTAGGGTTGGTAGGAATTGGTATCTCTCTCTTTGGCCACTGGAAAATCCGACATTATCGATTTCTCGATGAGATTGGAAATGGGTACTGCCTTTTTCTCCGTAATACCGATCCTGCGTCGTGGCAAGGTGAGCCGCCAGATCTTCTCTTACGCCCGGATTCTTTTCTCTTACTGTTGTGGCCGTAGCCCGTCTTAAGCGCGATGCTGATATCTCTGTCTTGTTGCCAGTCCTCTTCCAAATATTGCTTAAGGCTTTGGCAATGGTGTTCGATGTCATAGGTTGCGGCTGTCCGTTAATGGACCAAGTATAAAAAAACACAGTTTTCCTCGTCGATTGTCACATTTGGTATTCTCAATGTCATCTTCATAAGAGTCTTGAGTTGGCCAGCTGGTAATGCGATAAGCCTATCGGGGCAGGTCCCATATAGGAAGTTTTCTGTCTGCTTACCTGAACAAAATGATAAAAGTATCAACATATAAGGTTACGTAAAACACATCATGTCATCATAAATAAATAAATATATAAACTGCTTGTTCGATAAACTCGAAATATAAATATTTCATACTTCCTCGGGTGTTGAACTATGGGTCTTTCTGTTATTTTTATCAAGACATATTGCACTTGAATATGTATTTATACATTTAATGATTTGTTTAAGCAAATTGGAAAGGATATTAAATTGTATAAGATAAGATACCATGATGACAGCCCCTTCTTCTGATGATTTGGCCAGTAACACTGACCGGTGGGTCATGTAGGCCAGGGCTCTGGGGCGCTGTGCATCACTGGATATGATGCGAAAGATGAGAAAGTAATCATCCCTGGTTATGCCTGGAGGGGTCCAATTGTCGAGAAGGTCTTTGGCTTCTGCACTTTGAATGAAGCGCGATATATCCTCCGGCGTTATCATTGTTTCAAATAGAGAAAAGGGGGAGCATTTATGAGCTACATGTAAGAATACATCGGATAAAATAAACATGCACAGTGAGATCAGCTTTATCTAAATGACGTCAGTACTCTTTTAGTACATAATAAGTCTTTATGTATACCATTGCATTATCATATCAAATGAGCTAATGTAAAGATGATGGATAAATCCAAACCACAAGTCCAAAAATCATGAAACCAGAGGACATACAAAATCAATGATAATGAAAAAAAAAAATGGAAAATAACAAAATATGTCTACTTAGCCAATCACGCTTTGACCATGAAAGCGTCATCAAAATTGTGCAAAACAATTAACAATCAGCCACTCAATCGAAGGACATATTACGGTCAAAACCAAATTGTGAGAAATGCAAAAAAACCATACGTAGTTCTTTTGTGTCCAGTTCCGTCCTTCGCTGTGCAACTAATTTCCGTAATCGCTTGCTAAAAGTTTTCATCGCTAGCTGGCAAGATGTGGTCCTATTCTCGTCTTTTGGGGTGATTTTGCCTTTAAATTTGATAAAATCTAAGAACAAAACCACCGATCCCAGGTAGGACCTGATGGTTCCAGGACGAAGATGGCCCCTCTTTTGCATTATCCATTTTGGTTGATGTCGTCAGGGTCAAGCAGGTGTTGGACCTTGAGTCTTCCCGCTGGATACAGTTTTCCATATTGAGAACACCTGCTTGCCATGTTGCAGGGCCTCTGCAGGTGTCTTGAGTTGTTAGTGACCTTGTTGCCATTGGATAAATTGTCGTATCATTGGTACTGAAATGCAATTATAATGAATTTATACAAGAGAGAAAAAAGAGGAGTTACTGGCTCAGTTATGTGGCAGAAGTCACCATGGAGCTATACAATACATGAATATAAATAATATACTAGAACATATAACACATTACAAAAATATTTGATTGTAGTGCAATTACGATACCGACTTAGGACGGTCACTTAATATGACAAAAGCCAAACAAATGGTGTGGTTAACCGGTTTACGGGATTTTATGGTTTCTATTCAAAAATCAAAACGTTTTGACCTCATTGACAAATTTAATAATACTTGCAGATATCTAGATGACAGTTTCAATTTATTTACCGGAATAGAGGATAGTGCATGCAAAAGTTCATGGCGGCCATTATTTTTTGCGATAATTAGAAGATCGTTTAATGACCTATTTTAACAATTACGTTTTCTGATGTTACGATTACGGCGACGACCATGTGACCTACGTTTTCCAATAGTTTTATGTCTTAATGTAAAAATATTGATCTTATTCTGACGAGAAGAAATATTACCTTGTCGATATATTTGGTGGTAGAGACCGAGAGGGTATGGGGTTTGTAGTTGTTTAATCCATTAGAACTCGGTTTCTAAAAGTCGTTTTTGTGACACGAAGTGGAACTCTGTCATCACCTAAGCTCTTGGGCGCAGCCATATTCAAAATTTGGGATTCACCCCTTTACTTATGTATTCCTACACTAAGTAAAATAGGTCCATGGTTATGTGAATTAAATTTGCAAATATTCATGAACATTTGATACTGTTTGTATGTTAAGAACTACGTATTCTTCACATTATGAAGAAGATGTTTGGAAAATTTATACCAGGGCTGAACAAATACAATGATTATTTTTCAGACTTACTGGCATGTAACCTATACATGTTTTCATTCAGTCGTTGATTACAACGCTCTAATCGCATATTTTCGGGCCGTTCCGATGCCCCTTCCCAACCACAATAAACATGCTTTTGAGGACGTTATGTCGAAATATTGATGTTTTACTTGATTAAAAGGGGACAACAGACTGTCCAAGTTAAATTTATTCCTTTCCTTACTGAAACATTCTGCGTAAGTTTCACCAAAGCTAGGTGTTAACATGACCTACATGTGCAGCTTGCATTTTCCTAATTTGCATATGTATAGAGTTTGCAGGACAAGTCGTACAATAATCTTTCATTCGACGCGTTAAATATATATAATTTTTTTTTCTGATATAATCGTTGAAATAACAATAATGACATTGCGTGGAGTAAAAATAAAAGAATTAAAAAGTTTGTTTTGTAGATAATATGTAGTTTATGTTATATGACATTTCCAAAGAGAATTTGTGTTCGCGGTTGATTAATATGCAATGTGAAATGGCTGGACATCAAGTTCAGTACAGAGACGGTTCATCCGGGCATTTTCGTATATGGCGCACAAAGATCAAAGACAGTAAGGTAAGCATCTCAATTGTATTTGAAATACTGTTGCATCAACCCATCCATCTTTGTTAAAAAAGAAATTCATTGGTTTTTTTAGTATGATTTAGTAGAATACGATTTGTTCGTGTTTTTGTCAAATTACATGCATTGTTTACCTTACACTATTGTTGACATTTACGCGCCAAATTTTCATCCGTCTTTGGCGTCCATTACAGTGTAGATTTCGATTTTTCTCGTTTCATGTTCCGATATTTTTTTGTTGTACATATATTATACTTATTGTTCATAACGTTTATATTTACGTTAAGGCACTGAATTCCTCAGATACTCGTATTCTTGCATAAAATAGTCAACGCTTTGTCAAAAAGCGGTTATTGGAGTGACACGATTATTGCAAATTTGTGCTCGATCCTCTATTTAAAATAGACCTCGACTTATTGGTACTGACAATTGCGTGTTTGTCTGTCCTATCGTAACATGTCCTCTATGTGTATAGATGAATACAATATGTTCCATTGTGTAATCCCACATTTCCATTGATTAATGACACTGTATGCGATTGTATTAGGTTGGTTGTTGGCAATCGGGTTTCTGTGCATCATATTGACCCTTTGTATTGGATTAAGCTTATGGCATGACAGCTAGGAATTAAAGAGAAGCATTAAATCCAAATAACTTTTTTTTTATAATTGTGCTTTGGTTGTTTATTTACCTACACCTATTACTAAAGATTGTCACATTGTGGCACTGTTGGTTATTGCATTGTGGTTGCTTGTTGGCAGTGGGGTTGGTGCATTGTAATTTGTATTACTGATCTTGTTTGTTGTTTATATACCTGAAAAAATGTTTAATGAATGGTTGATTTCATATTAAGAATTGAATGAAAAATTTGTTCCAGTAATTGTACTTTCAATTTAAACGGTTGTGAAATCAAGAGTTGAATTTTCAAGAGTTGAATGTTCAAGAGTTGGTTGTTCAAGAGTTGAATTACATAATCATCAGGACTTGGTTGTTCAAGAGTTGAATTACATAATCTTCAGACTTGCATTCAAGTGTAAAGTTGTAAATCAGGTGTATTTATTTGTCTCGCAGTATGGGTCATGTTGAAATCAACGTAGTTTCTTCGTTTTGCATCATGCAAGGAAAAATATCCTCCCAGTTGCATTCAATTTTATTGTGGAGTTTGTCTTGTGTACATACCTTGATCTTTTGTCTATTGATATTGTCAGGTGACATTGAATTGAATCCTGGTCCCCTATTTGATGATGTTAATTTCCCTATAATTGGATCTATTCACCAAGGGTCAGATGTCTTCTCTTCTAGCTCGTGCGGTAAACAATGCTTTACTTGTTGCATTGCTTTTTTTTATGCAAGTGAATATTAAAGCCATGAATCCTAATTCTGAGAAGTGGGACAGCACTTTGTTAACTAAAATACTGTCTATTGGTGACTATATATATAAAGATGTTATCAAACGTATGACTTATCAAGTACCTTATTTGTTACCAAAAGATATACCAGTTATGCTTGAAAAAGCAGGAAAGTTCTGTACGTGTCGTTTGATAAAGACATACAGTGGGAACATTAATGAAAAGTTTATTGGAGAATATCTTCTAGTGAATTTAGAAAATGCAATTACATTTGCATTTAGTGTAAATAAATTCATTGTGTTCATCTGCAAAGGCAATGCTATTGGTCTTTATAAAGATAGTGATCATGTGTTGAGTTTTGATTCACATTCTAGAAACAAATATGGCTTGTGTGATGCCAATGGAACAAGTGTAATGATGAAACATACCAATTTGAGGACTGTCTGCAATTTCTTGAGAAATGTTGTTACTTCAATATCTGAACCAGAGGATGCTTTGAATCAGCAGTTTGATATGCATGTTTATTCTTTAACAGCTGTGCAAAAGGCAACAGAAATGAAATATATTTCTAGAAATCCTGGAATGTATGTTTGCAATCTGCCAGGTAATATTTTCTCAAAGAAAAAGAGGAGTTACCGGCTCAGTTATGTGACAGAAGTCACCATGGAGCTATACAATACATGAATATAAATAATATAATAGAATATTTAACACATTACAAAAATATTTGATTGTAGTGCAATTACGAGACCGACTTAGGACGGTCATTTAATTTGACAAAAGCCAAACAAATGGTGTGGTTAACCGGTTTACGGGCCCACCTTCCCACTCACCGTAACAGCAGAACAATCAAAAGACGTACATTTAAAAATTTATAAATAACCCTCCATGTAAAGAACAAGGGTCAACAGGTATCTCAAATTCCAATTTAGTGCAAGGTGTTACTTCATATGCAGACAAGCATGATATTTTGCCCCAAAATCCCAGATTCAGATTAGTAGGTTTGCCATTTCTCACTGATGTAAGCACTAGTTGTGCCAGCAGGAAAGTGTTAAAAAGGAAAGGTCCTTCAAATGAGACACAGAGCAGTTGCTGTTCACCAAAAAGGATTTGTGGTCATAATTATCATAACACATCCATAATTGAAAATTTTCACAAATCTGTTTCTGTAGGACCGGAATATGTATGTACTAGTTGCAGGCAACTATACTTCAGCAATTCTGTCTGTAAATTAAATACTATGAAATTGAATATCAACCTTGTAAATTCTTGTACTACTGGACACCTTAGTGTTGACAATAAAGAATGGATTTGTACACACTGCAATGATTGTGTTAAAAAAGAACAGATTCCCCCATTTTCAATCGGTAATGGTATCCAGTTTCCTAAAATCCCACCTGAATTGAAGGACTTGACTCATTTAAAGGAAAGATTGACATCTCCTCGTATCCCATTTATGCAGATAAGACAGTTGCCAAGGGGTGGTCAAAATTGTATAAAAGGTAATGTGGTCAATGTTCCCGCTAAACATTCTTCCGCGTAACATGGATGAAACTGAAACAATCCCATTGAAATTAAAACGAAGCAAACATTTACAAAGCAGTATATTGTTTGAACATGTAAGACCTCAAAAGGTATTAGATGCATGCAAATGGCTAGTTTCAAATCGTATCTTGTTTAGAAATGAAGGTATAGAATTAAATGATGAATGGATTCAGTCTCAATCAAATAACTTTGTAATGGAAATAATGTTAGAGATTTTAGAGTAGGTGAAATTGGTATTTCTAATGATTGTAGCTCTGATAATGATACGGATGATGAATGGACTGAGAAAAGTGATTTGCGTATGCCTGTTGGACAGTTGGATACTGTTATGCAAGCTGCAGACTTTAGAGAGTTCAATCGAATTTTATCAGTTGCACCAGCAGAAGGTCATACACCTATAGGTATGTTCCAAGACAAATATGCAGAGTTTCTTGCCTTCCCATGCATATATTCTGGGCAAACGAGAGATGACAATAATGCAAGAAAAGTTGCATTACATTGCAGTTCGATTTGTAAATGGGAATTGAGAAATGTAGACCGTAGAGTTGCATCCAATGTATCAAACATTTTCTTCAAATTGAAGAAATTGCAAATAAAGCAAATAACTGATAAGGTGTCTTTAGCGGTGAGAAAGTGCAAATTACAAGGACAGAAAGTAACTGCTAGTGACATGCTGTGCAAAGAAAAGGTTGAGAAAATATTGAAAGCAAATGATGGTTATAGGGTTTTACGTCAACTGCGTGGTTCACTTCCTTATTGGGAAAAAGACATCTTTAGCATAGTGAGGCAGCTTGGTACACCTACATGGTTTTGTTCATTTTCTGCTGCAGAGATAAAATGGAATGATCTCCTCCGTTGTCTTGCAGAACTGGTTAAAGGAAAGAAAATAACATCTAATGAAGCTGCAAGCATGTCCTGGTCAGAGAAATGTGAGTTAATTCAATCAGACCCAGTTACTTCTGTGAGATTTTTTGATCGTAGAGTACAAGTATTTATAACAAAAGTTCTTCGTGACAAGAGTGATCCTGTTGGGCACATAAATGACTATTTCTATCGGGTAGAGTTTCAGCAAAGGGGATCACCACATATTCATATTCTTTTATGGGTTAAGGATGCTCCCAATTTGGAAAGAGACTCGAAAGATGATGTTGTTGCATTTATTGACAAATTTATCACATGTCGAAAGGACCCAAACATGGCTGACTTGGTAAATTATCAAACACATCGCCATGCCGTAACTTGTCGTAAAAAGGGAAAGGCAGTGTGTCGCTTTGGGTTTCCATTGCCTCCAATGAAGAAAACTTGCATATTGGAAGGTCTAGAAAAGGACACAGATTGTATCATACCAAAGAAAAATCTTCAGAGAATCATGACAGCTTTGGAAAATCTGAAATTATCTCACAATTCCATTTCAATATCAGATCTTTTGACATCGTTGAATCTCACATACGAAGAATATGTCCTAGCTATAAGAGCATGTATAAAACCAGGACTGGCAAAAGTTTTCTTAAAAAGAGCCGTTTCGGAAATAAGAATAAATCCTTACAATTTAATTTTACTTCAGTGTTGGGAAGCTAATTTAGATATTCAATACATTCTTGATCCATTTGCCTGTGCAACATACATAGCAAATCATATTTCCAAAGGCCAAAGAGGAATGTCTACTTTGTTAAGTAATGCTTGTCAAGAAGCACGCAATGCTGGCAGTGATATAAAGGAACAGGTACGAAAAGTAGGCAATGTCTTTCTTAATCATGTAGAAATAGGTGCTCAAGAGGCAGTTTACTTAGTTTTGCAGTTACCATTAAGAAGAGTCACTAGAGAATTAGTATTCATTAACACACGACCGGCAGATGAAAGAGTTGCTTTGATCAAATGTGAAGCAAGCCTCAAAGAATTACCAGGATCGTCAACCTCTATTGAAACAGACAGTAACATTAAAAGGTACCAACGTAGACCCAAATACAATGGAAAGATATTGTTTAGCAGATTTCTGTGCTTGGTTTAAGGTTAAATTTCCTCAAAAGGGTAAAATTCATGCAAGTATATATGAAATGGGTGAAATACCAGGACATTCCTATGAAGAAGATACTGGAGACTCAGAATTTCTTTTGCATACTGAGGATGATGTTTTAGATTTGCTAAGCAGTAATGAGAAAGAAAGAACACATAGGTCGTGATGGATCCATCATAACCCGGAGAAACAAATGCAGAGTTATATATTTTGTTGGATACAACATTACAGAAAACAGAGATAATAATTTTAGGGAGCTTATCATGCTCTTCACTCATTGGCGCAATGAAAACAATCTTATTTGTTCTTTAAGTTCATATGAAGAAAAATATAATGTGTACAGAAACGAGATTGAACATGCAACATTATGTCGACAAATCAGCTCATAATATTGCAACACTATCTGTAGAAAATATTGAATTTGATGACAATATGATTGTTGCTGCTGAAAGTCAACATCAGAATGAACAAGATTGTATTGAAGGTACAACATCATCTGATTTGTTTCAATGTTTTAATCCTGGAAATCGTAATACTCAAAATATGTACGACTTGGGCCAAGATTTTGGTATAGGACGGAGGGAAATTGAACAAATAGAATTTGTTGAAAATGAAATGAAAGATGATGAATATCGAGAATTGGTACAAGAATTGAATACAAAACAAAAGAAATATTTTTATCATGTTCTACATTGTCTTAAAACATCATCTAGGCCTTTATATAACTTCTTAACTGGCGGTGCAGGTGTTGGAAAGAGTATTCTTTTGAGAGCTTTATACCAAGCACTGTTAAAGTTTTACAATCACAAGGTCGGCGAGAACCCAGATGCAAGCATAGGAAAAAAAAGTCAGAAATGCTTACAAGCATTTGTATTGTGAGATCATACATGCTAGTCGGACACCAGTACTTGAAATTACCAAAACATTTCCTTTTAATTATTATAAACCTTTCTTCATAACAAGACGTCAATTCCCAATATGCCTTGCTGCTGCAAAAACAATACATAAATCTCAATGCTCAACAATGCCTGAAGCTGTAATTCATTTTGGTAACAGGACAATTGAGCACATGCATTATGTTGTCCTTAGTCGTGTCGGGAATTTGGAAAGCTTGAAAATAATTGAATTGAATGAAAACAACATTTCTGTGTCTGCATTTGTTTTAACAGAGATGATTCGGTTAAGAGAGACAGCTCCAATTGAATTTTGTTTATCCAATCAGTTGAAAAAATCTAGAAATTCTTTGTCATTTCTTTTCCGGAATTGCAGATCATTGCATAAACACATTGATGACATTGGAAATGAATCCTTTGTCTTTTCAGCAGACATCATGGTTTTTACCGAGACACGTTTGAATAGTAGAATGCCTTCAGACAATTGTGATATTCCAGGATTTGACATGGTTAGACATGACAAAGACACACCCAATGAGTTACCTCATCATGGTACTGCAATTTACTCTAAGATACCGTTATCTCATTTGCAGAAACACACTTTCAGAAATATAGAAATATCAACAGCTACAGTTGTTTTACACAATGAAAATGTACAATTATGTGTTATTTATTGTTCTCCTAAGAAAGCTACCTTAAAAACATTTCAGATTTATGTCAGTTCTTATCTCAATTATTGAAAATAAATGAACCTTTAGTAATACTTGGAGACTTCAATTATGATATTTTGAAACATACTTGTATACATCCAGTATATATAAAACAATTGGCCGGTGTCAAACAGCTTATCACCGAACCCACAACTGATCATGGCTCCATTTTGGATCACATTTATACCAATATAAAAGAGGAAAGCATAGAACAGTATGGACTTTTAGAATCATATTACTCTGATCATAAACCATTGTATCTGTCAATTGATTCCACTTTAGGTCCAAGTTAAAGACATTTACAGCTTACATTTTCTTCATGTAGGTACAGTAGCATTTAATGTTATTTTTAAGGTCGAAATTTCCCTTTTCTGCATTTCCCATTATCCAACTGGCCCCTATTTTTTTCCAATAACTTTATTGCTTTGCTCCCTATGATGAAAATTAACGAATAGACATTTATCTTCTCCCTAGAAACAGGTTATTTTGTATTATTTACAATATATCATTGCAAATTTCCTGTTTACTCACCATATTGTTTTAAAAAAGTGTGATAAACTAAAGACCTTTAGTTCAATATATTAACTAAAAAGCATGTCACACCTTTGCCAAATTTGGGGGAAGTGTTGCAAATGCCCCAAATTTTATCAAACGCCATGTTCCACACCCATTAAACTTGTTAACTAGACTCCCTCAAGACCCCAACCCCAATATTCATCTTGTCATGGGATGAAAATATGTATTATTGCATTTATAATGCTTTTAATCCATAGAATTGTTCCATAGAAATTATTCATTGCAACAGCTATCAGTAATCTCTGTATGACCTTACAAAACTGCTATTTTTCAATGAAATTAAAATTCAATTTATAATGTCACATGGAATTTACTGAAACTCGTCATTGAACACTTCTATTGTAGAATGTTGTCAATTAAAGAACTCAAGAAGCTTAGACCAGGCCCTTACCAGAAACCGTTGCGTGCTAAAGTGCTGGCAGTTGGAAGTCCTCACAAGTATGGAGAAAATAAAGAATTGTTGTCAGTTGCAGTCTCAGACAACACGTCAGTACTCAAAGCAGTCTGTTTCGACAAAGCAAAATTTCAATTATTTTCGGCCAGTAGTGGAGTTGTGTTGAGAAAATTTCATAATGAAAGCGGAAGAAATTGTGATAACTAGACAAACTGCGGTTTTCAAATACCAGCCTATGGAAGTCTCTGAGGAAAACCAAAGAGAGGGATACCTAATGATTAATCCTCCAACACCAGTAGTTATTCCAGTATCGCAAGCTAAGAAAAGTCCGCAAAAAACTTGCATCTCCATAAACGCACGAATCATCAATGTAAGTATGGAATTAATTTCACGGTGTTCCACAATTCTGTATAAACTGAACCATTAACAAAACTTTGTTCTTCAATAGAAGAATACATTTTGCTATTTTTGGTCAGAATTGCTTACCTTAGTAGTCAGTTGACTCTCACTGTAATTTTAAGAACACAGAATTCTTCCTCACCTAGAATAGTGCATCAATACATAACAACAAACGCATGCTTCTGTCCAGGAAATTTTATAAATGGTATTCTTTGGGTTAATAAAGGATTATTACAAAAAAGAGACATCAATTACATGTAGCTGTTAGCTTCCAGACAGTGTACAGTAAAACTCACTTACAGCAAACATGGATATTGCAAATTTACATTCATTATGAATTGCGAATCATTTTCCAATCCCCAAAAATTGAATACCAGTGTTAATTTCAACGTTTATAGTGAAGTCAAAATTTCCGATTTCTGATACAAAATATTCCAAATAGACCAATGCATTATGTACTTTACAGTTTAATGTATGTTTGCATATTCCCAATAAGCTAATACATGTATACTCAATGACATGGTTAATTGCCTGGGGCCGGTATCACAGTAATAATTGGTTATTAGTGTTACCTATGTGTTTGTACAGGTATACTACAATGTATTTGATATAAAATCACATAATTAAATTGTTTGACAAACACTTTGTAATTGGATGCATTATTCACAATCATGGCTTCCCCAAGTACAAAGAGAAAGGCGGTAACATTGGAAACAAAATATGAAATTATTCAAAGTGTACAAAGGGGGATTCGCCAAAGAAAGACATCGCAAATAAATTTGAAATTCTACCGTACACTATAGTACAATTTTGTGTTGCCCGGACGTGCATCATAAATTGTTTTAGAAAAGCTGGGTTTGATCATGCACGAGCTTCGGAGGAGGAACACCCTGACAGAGATTTTGACAAGGACAAGAATTTGCTGTTGGCTTGTATTAGGGAAATAAAATCTAAACTTGGTGAACAGGGGGTTACTACGGAAATATGGAGGGTATTTGTAATCAAAAATCCAGACATGTAAAATTACGTTGAAAATGTATTGTTTACACATGTACTTTATACAAATGTATTATAGAACTATACGTATATATCTAGAACTGCAAATTACACTTGTGTTATAGTAAAATGTACATTCAAATATGCATAAATACAAGCTTAATGTTTCACCGGAGTGGTTTTGCACAGTTAAAATTGCCCATGAAAGTGTATATGTAAAACATACAACTGCGAAATAATACATTTATACAAAGTACATGTGTAAACAATACATCTTCAACGTAAATTTACATCTCTTCATGTGTGGATTTTTGACAACGAATACCCTCCATATGGAAGATTGTGTACAAGTATGTGACAGAGTTGTGGCGTCGGAATCGCGGTTGGACGATGACATTGTGTCCGATATACTTTGCCAGGACGAAGACTCAGATATCCTAACCCCAATTAATAGTACATTCATAAAGGTGATATTCTAAAGGTATCTTGGAGTCAACAGATTAGTAAACAGGGTACAGATGAATCCGCATACCAAATATGAACTTTCTAAGGCTTTTTGTAACAAAACTATGAAGCTCCAAAGTTTTTAAATGTTACAGTTCCTATCCACCAAACACAACTAAAATAAAATATTTTTTTTATTAAGATAAATAATGCACAGAAGGGAAATAAATAATCTAAAAACACATCAGTTAGGATGTCACTTCCAGTTAAAAGCTCACCAGATTACCTTCTTAGATTCATTTCAATGTTGTAAATAGCTCAAATAAGATTTTCATTGTAATTTACTTCAACTTTCTACATGATTCAGGATGAAATGAAGAGCACAAGAACAGTTAAATCAGAAGAAGTGCCCTTCAGGCTAATAACTGTATCTGACCAGTCAGTCAGATACAGTTAAAATAGTGCTATGGAGAAAGCAAGCGGAAAGTGAAGTTCGCCCAGGAGATCATGTTGAAATTACAAATCTCGTTACCAACACATACCAAAGCGAGGTGCAGTTGCAGACAACATACTTAACTGAAATAAAGGTAACGGCCTTCATTACTTTATCGTATGTAAGAAACTTTATATACTTCGAATCGATACAGATGCATATTAAGAACAGTAGCCCAAAAATAATCTCCCAAAATTGTATCGCAAGGCAGTCATTGTCATTAGGGCCCCTCTTCTTGGTAGGCAGTCTATAGTCATCACTGTATATCCGTCAGCATTAGAATCATGATAATTTCAATTCGGTATTTACATTTGCATGTATATGAAATAACATCTACCTTGCATAATGTACACTAAAGTAAAAACACATTTGTAGTTCCCCATATTTCTTTAATGAAGCACTAATTGTTCCAAATACTTTGTACGAATCGACTGAAGTCTTCACTCGTCTGATGTAAAATTTTATAGTTTTGGCCTAGGCGTCTACTGCCAATTTCGAACCCTGCCTACTCTAATTATAAGGGCACTCTATTAGCAAATGCCTTATTGTAATCACTTGTCTGTCGGCAACTGATGTTACTTTGACCATATCTAGTGGACTATATCAGATCTGGCTTGCATAATTGCATGTAATCTACAACACTGAAAGACAGTTTTTCAAACTACATGCACCAAATGTCTGCAGTTTTGGCGGTGTTGTTGTGACCATTGTTTGTGTAGAGAACTAATAATCTTTGCCATAAATTAATAACCATTAAATTTGGTGCATTAATATTTCACGTGTACCCTTTTTCACTAGATTTTTCATTTGGTACCAAAATTGTTGATATGATCTTGAGCTTGACCTTCTTTTCACAAATTTTACCTTCAGTTAGCTAAGGAAATATTACTACATACTTTTCTTCTGACAATGCCCCACCAACGAACATTTTGTCCCCTGCTCTCATTTGCCATTTGTCTCTCCATTAGTTTGTGACACAAACTTTAACCTGGGCTAAACTTGAGCTAGCAGGGATAGCACTTTGAAATTTCACATGTAGATTCTTTGTGATGAGACTTTTCATTTTGACACCATGACATTTTGACCTGGTGACCTTGATTTTGAACTTTGGTCTGATTTGTGGTCAAATTTCAATTTTAACTTGTTTATTTCATGGACCTTTTGTTTATGATTCTCACAATATATGAACATGATGAATTAAATGCACAGATATTAAATAATAAACAATGTCCTTTTCTCTTTCCCTTTATAGAAAGTAGAGGCTCCTGAAGAAAAAATAACCTTAGAATTTTTGGGCATTCAGCAAGGGGAGATGTCTTCCATCCTAATGACACACACTACGGAGCAGTATGAAATAGAAAATGACAAGTTGGAGCAGTATTTCCAATGTAATACGAACGAAATGGAAAGTAAATTTTCATGCAAATTGAATTGTATTCTGAAAGAAAACAAAATCATATCCTTCAAAGAATCATTGTAAATCTGGACTGTTACCATATATATATCAGGTTGAGCCAAAATTAGAATATTGTTTGATTCTCTGAACATGACTCGTCCTACAACATATTGGGTAGGTAGTTCAAGTAACATTAACAGTCTATGCGTGATCTAATGCTATTCATAATAAATTTATTAGACCATTTAAAGGACTAATTCAAATTACACTGGATGACATGACAGTAGATATTTGTAGTTCAGTTTAACTCAATGTCAGTCCAAACATATCTCAAAATGTGCATTTCACCCGATTGAAGAAGATCAAACTGGTTACATTTATGGCACTAAATCAGTTTAACGTAAATTATAAAGTGATTTTGCAATGACCAATCAGTCATTTTGTCTCTTACAAAATACAAAATATACAGAAAAAAAAACTATCTTCAGAAATAACAAAAAAAAAGTGTTTGAGTTGAACCGATTCTTTTATCAAGTTGGTCACGTTTGAGAAAATAATGATTTTTATAATTTTGGCTTCATTGTCTATATTATTTCATTGAAAACATTAGTGTCAAAATTTCCAATAAATAGTTGCAAAATGATTATGACTCCCCTGGACTAGCGTCATACCGTTGGTGTTGGTAAAAAAATTAACTTGGGCTTTTAGTTTTGAACAAGCTTTGAAACTTCACACATACATTCCTTGAATATATATGCATATTTGTATGTGTGTATATGTACATGTGTGTATATGTACATGTGTGTATATGTATATGCATATATATGTATGTATATGTATATATATATTTGTGTATATCTTGATATGAGCTTAATTTTGTCTTCTTAAAAACTGACATATCTTTGTTTTGTTATCGATTTATCCTGACCCGGGATATTTTCGATTTTGTAAATGGGTTTATATAGTAAATAAATAATAATTAAAAAAAAAAAATAGATTCCTTGAATATAGACATTCTTTGAGAACCATGACTAAACCTAATGACATTACTTTGTACCTTGGAAATCAACTATTTATATAAAAAAAAACTCTTAAGTTTGGTTGTATCTTTTTCAATACTTAGTGATTGAGCTTTGATATTTCTCTTGTAGATTTCTCTTGATCAAAGCTTTCATTTGGAACCATGACTTTCGGCATAATGACTTCATTCCTTGACTTTAAGTTGACCCTCTTTAAAAAATTTTTACCTGGACTAAAAACACTATAAAGTTAAATGCTTTAAAATACATGCTTCCATAACAACAAAACCCAAACAGCAAGTTATGTTGTCTTTTGAATTTCATATTCACTGAATCCATCATTCATAAGCTTTCACAAAACTTGATTTCTCTGAACAATGAAATGCTAATGCCTGTAATATATCAATGTATCATTTGATTCCAAGATGTATCCAATTTTATGTTAGCAACTTTATTGCTATATAACCATTGCATCACCAAAATATCTATTAAGCATGCTTTATTCTCATTTTATACCAAAGATTAAAATATTCAAAAGTGTTATTTTATAGATTGAAATCGATTAGTTACATACAATGTTTTAAATGTATGACCGTTTAAAATGTATCAGTTGTATAGTTTTAGTGTTGAGGAAAAGTATCAAATAACAGAATGGAAATATTGAAATATATGATGTATAGATATTATCTCCAAAGGTTGGAGAAGACATGCCGAAGTGATCTAATGTTTTCGCAAGGATAGTTTACACCAAAAATTTTAAGCAATTCCACTTTCAAATTTGTGGTCACCCATGTCTTTTAACATTCACTATTGCTGTAATTTGTAACTGTTTTGTTCATGTTACCATATTTTGTTCTTTTCCCTGTTATGCTACTACTTATTTTTAATGCCATATCTTTTGGCCAGTTTCCCTCTTAACATAACCTCGATTTGGCTATACTGGCACATTACTTTGATCCTGTCGGTTGGTCCATTACAGATATTTTGTTGAACAGATACATCTTAATAATATCTAGGTCAAGTTCAAGTTCAGTTATGGTTCAAAAATTATTGTCAGAGCTATTTCCCTTGGACTTAGAATTGAGTTTCTGTACATCATCTCTGGAACCGTTAGTATTTGATATACTCAACTGAAGGACATATTCATTTAAACTACTTTATACCATGTAAAAATGATGGATAAATCCAAACCACAAGTCCAAAAATCATGAAACCATAGGACATACAAAATCAGTGAAAATGAAAAACAAATGGAAAATAACAAAATATGTCTACTTGAACAGCATATGTGAACCCCTGTGATGGAGTGAGATCAGGTAGCCGGGGAGAGTGAGCATCTCCTGCTTGCTAGCAACACCCGTCACATATACCCCGTAGAAAGAGTCAAATCGTGTGAATTCCAAATGTATTTATATATGGAGAAGTCGGAGTAGGTAACCTTCTAGTATAGAAGGTGTCAAATCTGTGTAAAGTGATCGGAATCGGTCTCAGTCTGGATAACGAGATATCATATGGAGTAATAAGAGTCTCGTAACGACCGTAGAACTTCCTCAGTGACGATGCTAGTCTAGCACATATATAACCCTGGTTGAGCAGCTTAACTGAAAGTCGACTAGCCCTCAGAACAAAGTCATTGTAATTTGAACATGCTCTGGAATAACATATTAACTGAGATATGAATACACCTTTTGTTGCACATACACATTAAACCCCTGCAAACTTTATGATGGTGATGATAAAAGGGTGTTTGAGGCCATATGGGATTTATTGAAAATCCTGTTGTAATTATTGTTGCTTACTTGCGTTTGTTTAAAATCCTCATATAAAATGTATCAAAATACTGAACACATGCATACAGACCTGAGAGATGCACAATTTGAAAGTGATTATATTTTGAGCAATATAATTTAAAGATGATAAGTATTTCTATATCAGAACAGGTCACATTTGACAATCAAACTATGGATTATTGAAGTTCAACTGAAAATCAGAAGTTATACAGACTTCTAACACACCTTTTAAAAGTTTTATTCTTTTTGCACTAAGGAATTGGGTATTAAAGGTATATTATGAAATGCAAAACAGAAAACTGAATACTACGATATAAACATGAAAGCAACTATTGCTACAGTAATAACTTTTTCCTCTATCAAAAAAGAAAAACAGGGTTAGGGTTAGGGTTTAGGGTTAGGGGTTAGGGTTAGGGTTAGGGGTTAGGGTTAGGGTTGGGTTAGGGTTAGGGTTTAGGGTTAGGGTTAGTGTTTTAGGGTTAGGGTTAATAGCATACCTTCCATCTTGATCGGGGCTAGGATTGATCCACTAATGTATTTCGTCACAGTTGAGTAATGCATTTTATGAGCCTCTTTCTGATTTGATGTACATTGCTTGTGCTGCCATTTGGCAGCCATTTTACATGTTGCTCGGAAGATGGAATTATTTTAGGAAATGTACTGAATGAAAGGTAAGATCCAAGTATATTTGAAATGTTTTACTTTCACGACATATATTGATACTTATTATTATCCAGATTCGTATAAAATAAAATTGAATTAAATATATATATTTTCCGGTTATCACAATATACCTTATTCTTATATAAGCTCATTAATCATAAAACATATTTGAATGTGAAAAATATGTGTATGTATGTTATTTTACGCATGCACGTGTATGTATACATGTAAGTGTGTGTCTCCATGTATGTATATATTTGTATATGTGGTATGTATCAATGTAAGTTTGTACCGGTAAATGTGTATGTGTGTGTATAAATGTGAATGATAGTGTGTAATTGTAAATCCAAATAAGCTACGAATATTCGTTGTTTTGTAGAAATTACATGTTTATATATGTACATATGTGAAGGAGCACGTTTTTGACATATGGTAAATCAACGTATTCAGAATACGTTACAATTAAGTACGTGAACCCGTATTAGTATCTGAATACCGCTTTGCCATTATTATTATTATTAATGTTATCTCTTTGCTATAATTCTTTGTACCTGCATCTGCCTGAGACTGCATATGTACATGCTTATACGTATATTTGTATGTATATACATGTATTAATATATTGATGTCTATTTTCATTATAATGTCGGCCTGATATTGTTGTATACTATTAGCCCTTCTAACCTTTTTAGCCCCTTTAGACCTTCTAGCCCCTTTAGACCCACCTAATGGCCCTTATAACCCTTCTAGTCCCTTTAGACCTTCTAGCCCTTTAGACCCTTTAACCCATTCAGCTCCTATAGACCCTTTACACCGTTTAGCCCTTTAGACCTTTCTAGCCCCTCTAACCCTTGTAGCCCCTTTAGACCCTCTAACCCTTCTAGCCCCTTTAGACCTGGGTTAGGGTTAGGGTTAGGGTTAGGGTTAGGTTAGGGTTAGGTTAGGGTTAGGGTTAGGGGTTAGGGGTTAGGGTTAGGGTTAGGGTTAGGGTTAGGGTTAGGGTTTGGTTAGGGTTAGGGTTAGGGTTAGGGTTAGGGTTAGGGTATAGGCATTTTGCGGGAAGAGAAGAGAATTTTTCTAAAATAGATATCACGTGACCAGAATGTTCTCATAAGATTTGTGTAGTAAATTCATATCTGAATGGGCTGTATCTTTTTAATTTGTGAACCAATTTATTTGAACTTGGTCTCATTTTGTAGGCCTACAAATATCCTCCTTCTCATGTATTAATGATAAATTCTATATGAAATATTACGCCAGTTTGGATGCAAAACGTCTAATCTTGTATTGTTTCTTGCTCCATTTTATAATTTTTTGCACTTTGTTATGATCCAAATGATCACAAATGTTTAAACCGGATAAAACGGTTTAACCCAGGTTCAACCGGTTTAACCCTGGTTTAAACCGGTTAACCCTTACTCGAAAATTCGTCTTTGTTGTCGTTTTTAGTCCAAATCTGTGTATACGACTGAGGCTCTCGTTGTATAACCCTAACCCTAACCCTAACCTTTGTATCTTGTTGAATAAATTTAATGCTTAAATGTATATCTATTCTATTAATTATATTTATCATAAAGTCAGAAGCCGTTTTATATATCAAATCGATGGCTAAGTTAATCTGAACCCTTCACGCAAAATACGAAAATATCTGAATAACATCACTTGCGCCCATCGGACTTAGAAAATTTTGGGGACCCAAAATTGGTTACTTTGGCCAAAAGTGACCACCTATTACAGCATTTTAGCAGAGGATACCTACCAACATCATTAGAAAGGTCTTTTAAAGTACTCTTAGGATATGTAAAAAACATTGACTAAGATATTATTAAGATATAAGTGTCCAAACAATGCATATTTTTACAAAAAATGTGTCCAATTTGTATGATGTTCTAATATGTTTAACAGACTATCCTAGAACGATCGTAACAACAATTTAAACTTATTTTATATCGTTGGAAAGGTATTTAAGAACACGTTTAGACTATAAAAAAACAATGGTGCTAACCCATTTAATGGCAAAGATATAAGCGTCCAAAATTGGCAGATATTTACTGTCTGGACTTTCGTAGACCAAAAATGGCTACTTTGGTCATAAGTAACTGTCCATTTTGTGCCTAAATCGGACTATTTTTATGGCTTATTTTATATCGTTGGAAAGGTCTTTTAGAGCTCTTTTTAAATTTATTAGGACATTAGTCTTAGCTGAGGTATTAGCAAAGATATAAGGGTTCAAATATCGCACTTGTTTAAGAAAAAGTGTTGAATTATGCTTTTTAATATAGTATAGAGGCTATAAAAGGAGTGAATTTGCAAAACATTGGAGTTTAAAAGTTTTACCCCTTTTAACCGTTGGGGTTAAATTGAGGTTAAAAAATTTGACCCTTTTTAACCATTGGGGTTAAATTGGGGTTAAAACGTTTGACTCTTTTTAACCCTTGGGGTTAAATTGGGGTTAAAAAGTTTGACCCTTTTTAACCCTTGGGGTAAAATTGGGGTTAAAAAGGTTGACCCTTTTTAACCCTTGGGGTAAAATTGGGGTTAAAAAGTTTGACCCTTTTTAACCCCAAGGGTTAAATTGGGGTTAAAATGTTTGACCCTTTTTAACCCCAAGGGTTAAATTGGGGTTAAAAAGTTTGACCCTTTTTAACCCCAAGGATTAAATTGGGGTTAAAAAGTTTGACCCTTTTTAACCCCAAGGGTTAAATTGGGGATAAAAAGTTTGACCCTTTTTAACCCCAAGGGTTAAATTGGGGTTAAAAACTTTGACCCTTTTTAACCCCAAGGGTTAAATTGGGGTTAAAAAGGTTGACCCTTTTTAACCCTTGGTGTAAAATTGGGGTTAAAAAGTTTGACCCTTTTTAGGGTTAGGGTTAGGGTTAGGGTTAGGGGTTAGGGTTAGGGTTAGGGGTTAGGGTTAGGGTTAGGGTTAGGGTTAGGGTTTGGGTTAGGGTTAGGGTTAGGGTTAGGGTTAGGGGTTAGGGTTAGGGTTAGGGTTAGGGTTAGGGATCTTTGACGAAATGCCCATGTCCAAATGCCCATTGTTGCCCAAAATGTGCAAAAATTGACATTTTGTAAACGGAAATACCTCATGTCCCATGGCAATCTGGTTAGGGTAAGGGATCTTTGACGAAATGCCCATGTCCAAATGCCCATTGTTGCCCAAAATGTGCAAAAATTGACATTTTGTAAACGGAAATACCTCATGTCCCATGGCAATCTGGTTAGGGTTAATAGCATACCTTCCCTCTTGATCGGGGCTAGGATTGATCCACTAATGTATTTTGTTACAGTTGAGTAATGCATTTTATGAGCTTCTTTCTGTTTGATGTACATTACTTGTGCAGACATTTGGCAGCCATTTTACATGTTGCTCGGAATATGGAATTATTTTAGGAAATGTACTGAATGAAAGGTAAGATCCAAGTATATTTGAAATGTTTTACTTTCATGACATATATTGATACTTATTATTATCCAGATAGGTATAAAATAACATTGACTAGTGGTCGGGTAGCAGTGGGAGGGGATAAGTCATAACAACATAAAATAAACAACACGGTCTGTTGATTCACCGGTGAACCACAGAAATCGACAAAAATCGAAAAATACTCACCAACCATGTCTGCTCTGCGGGCTGCATCTTCTTGTCTTCATTAAAATGTCACGAACCCATAAAATAACCCTAAACATTATCAGGAACAAAAGGGGCAGGATCAGGATAAAGCCAAAAGCAGCCCCTTCCCAGTCCGCGATAGCTTTTTCTAGATGTTTCCAATTATATACATACTTATAATACATAAATACAATAAGATTTGATACTTTTCCTTTATCCATCCAAACTTTTGGAATTGAAACTATTTCGATAAACATTCTTATGGAATTTTCTAAATTCTAATTCCTTCGTATTTTACATTGTGATAAAAACACAATTACAATAACTTCTACTACTTTAATTAATGGTAAACAGTACTTACAATTCTCTTGTTCTATTCTGTTACACACGTCTTTCCTCTTCAACGACTTCTTCTCAACTGACTGACAACAATAACTAAAACTAAATACAATAACATTTGATAATTTTCCTTAATCCATTAAAATGGATTATAAAATATGGTTACTAGTCCTTTCGTATTTCACATGACAGAACAGAACAAATAACGGAATATAAATAAATATATAAATGAATAAATAAATAAATGAATAAATAAATAAATAAATAAATAATTTTCCTTAATCCAATAGAAACGGAATATAAATAAATAAATAAATGAAATTTAAAAATTGAAACTATACCGATAAACTTTCTTACAAAATT
This sequence comes from Pteria penguin, assembly GCA_035048485.1. NCBI lineage: Eukaryota > Metazoa > Mollusca > Bivalvia > Pterioida > Pteriidae > Pteria > Pteria penguin. Next base: position 13,447 of record CM068582.1, on the reverse strand, counting down.
TTCTAAATTCGAATTATTTTCTATTTTATATTGTAATAAAAACAAAATTACAATAAAGAAAAGAATAACTTAAACTTCTATTACTTTAATAAATGGTAAACAGTACTTACAATTCTCTTGGTCTATTCTGCTACACACGTCTTTCCTCTTCAACGACTTCTTCTCAACTGACTGACAATGATTTCACCGTCTCCTTATATACCCCCAGGCGGATTGAAATTTCCAACCAAACTGCAATGTAAATGGATTGGACAATTGTTAATGTTTGATAAATCATATCTCACGTTTTATATGGAGTATAATTTCGATATTTATATCGTTATTTAGAGGACTTCAAGTACTTTCCAATGATATAAATTACATTAATGTCGAATGATGTTTTCGTATAGAAAAACTATGTTGAAGTAAGGTATCTTACTGTAATCAAAAGAAAATTTGAGTCTTATTCCAATGGTTTCACCCAACTTTAACACACCAAATTATTGGAAAAAATTAATCGGATCAATAAGTGTTATACACCAATCGATTCGCCGCTCAAAATCATTTAAAAATCTGGGTATCACGAGGGGTCTAGGACTTGCGGTTGAAAAGTTATGTATTAATATATATTTAATTGTTTGCTAAATGATGCCAATTGTCTTTATCAATCAAAACCACTATAATTCCAGTTGATTCCAATGGTTTCATCCAACTTTAACATACCAAATTATTGGAAAAAATTAATCGGATCAATAAGTGTTATACACCAATCGATTCGCCGCTCAAAATCATTTAAAAATCTGGGTATCACGGGGGGTCTACCACTTGCGGTTAAAAAGTTATGCATTGCTATATATTTAATTTTTTACTATATGATGCCAATGTTTTTACCAATTGAATCCACTATAATTCCAGTTGATTCCAATGGCTTAATCCAACTTTAACACACCAAATTATTGGAAAAAGTTAATCGGATTAACAAGTGTTATATACCAATCGATTCGTCTCTCAAAATCATTTGAAAATCTGGGTATCACGGGGGATCTACGATATGCGGTTAAAAAGTTATGTATTAATATACATTATTTTTTACTGTATGATATTAATGTTTTTACCAATTTAAACCACTATCATTCCAGTTGATTCCAATGGCTTAATCCAACTTTAACATACCAAATTATTGAAAAAAGTTAATCTGATTAACAAGTGTTATACACCAATCGATTCGTCTCTCAAAATCATTTAAAAATCTGGGTATCACGGGGGGTCTGTGATTTACAGTTAAAAAGTTATGCATTAATATATATTTAATTGTTTGCTATATGAGATTTGCTGTATCTAAATAAAAGTAAGAAAAGTTTTGAATAGAGGATATTGGTGCAGGGGCTTTGGCTAGGGCAAAGTGAAAAGTTTAGGCTGGAGTTTGGGCTGGGGCTTGGGTTGGTGTTGGGGATGAGGCTGGGGCTGGGTCTAGAGCTAAGGCCGGGGCTGGCACTTGAGTTGGGGCTGGGAGAGGATGGAACTGGGACTGGGTCTGGAGTTGGGGCTGGGGCTGGTGTTGGGCTGGAGTTGGGGCTGGGGCTGGGGTTAGGGTTGGTGCTGGGGCCAGGGTTGGTGCTGGGGCTAGGGCTGGGACTAGGACTGGAATTGAGGCTGAGACAGGGCTGAACTGAGACTGGGTCTGGAGTTGGGGCTGGGGCTGGGCTTGTTGCTGGGGCTGGGATTGGTGCTGGGGCCGGGACTGGGGCTGGGCTGGGGTCGGGGCTGGGGCCGGGGCTGGGGCTGGGGCTGGGGCTGGGGCTGGGACTGGAGTTGGGACTGGGACAGGGCTGAACTGGGACTAGGTCTGGAGTTGGGACTGGGGCTGGTGCTGGAGTTGGGGCTGGGGCCGGGGTTGGTGCTGGGACTGGGGTTGGTGCTGGGACCAGGGCTGGGGCTGGAGCTGAGGCTAGGGCCGGGGCTGGGGCTGGGACTGGATTTGGAGCTGGAACAGGGCTGAACTGGGAATAGGTCTGGAGTTCGGGCCCCAGCCCCAGCCAAAACCCCAGCCTAAACTCAGTTCCAGCCCCAAACCCAGCCCAGCCTTGGCCCCAAATCGAACATTGCATTGTGGGTAATCAAGTTATTTCCTGTCTGCCATGTTGAGCACGTGGAATTAAGTTCAGGAATATAGATTATCGATATATTGTAAGTTTTTGCTTTACTACACTTTTATTATATTGTTTAAAAATTACTTTCAAATATCTGTAATAAGTGCTTTTCTTAGAAAACAATACTAATTATAAGTATATGTAAATTAAGATTCAAATTTCTGATCATGCCTAATCAATCCCCAACCCAAATCCAGCCCACGTAACAGCCTTAGGCTCAGCCTTACCCCAGAACCAACATTAAAAACAAGCTCTTAACTCGGCCCTGGCCCCATTTCAAGCCCTAGCTCCATATTCCACATTGTATTTTGGGTAATTATATGATTTTCTGTCGCCATGTTGAACACGTGCAATTAAGTTGGAATGTAGATTTGCGATATTTGGTAAGTTGTTGCTTTAGTACTCTTTCATTATATGGTTTAACATTTACTTTGAAACATTTGTTTTGTAAATAGTGACTTTAGTATGAAAAAATTTAATGATAACTAACGGCAAATTAATGTTAAGTTGTTTTTGTGTGTTTCGTGGAAGAGGTATGTTTTATCTAACCAAGATATATCACTGTGTTATATGTTTTGTATTTCATACTGGAATAATTAACGTTAATTAATCATAGGTGAGCATTTTATTATTTATTGGTATTTTTTATTTTTACCTCGTCTTTGAAAAGGGGGGGGGGGATTGAGAGTTGGGTGAAGGGTTTATTCTGGGGGTTTGGGCTGGGGCTGGGGTTCATGCTGAGGCCGGGGCTGGGGCCGAGGCTGGAGATGGAGCTGGGGCCGGGGCTGGGGCTGGGGCTGGGGCCGGGGCAGGGGCTGGGACTGGAATCGGGACTGTGACAGGACTGAGCTGGGACTTGGTCTATAGTTTGGGCTGGGGCTCAGGCTGGATTCGGGGCTGTAGTTGGGGCTGGGTCTTGGGCTAGGGTTGATGCTGGGGCCGGGGCTAGGGCTGGGACTGGGACTTTGGCTGGGGCTGGAGTTTGGGCTGGGGCTGGGGCTGGGGCTGGAGTTGGGGCTGGGGCTGGAGTTGGGGCTCCACATTCCACATTGTATTATGGGTAATTATATGATTTCCTGTCGCCATTTTGAACACGTGTAATTAAGTTGGAATGTAGATTTGCGATATTTGGTAAGTTGTTGGTTTAGTACTCTTTCATTATATAGTTTAACAATTACTTTGAAACATTAGTTTTGTAACTAGTGACTTTATTATGAAAAAGAATTAATGATAAATAACGGCAAATTAATATTAAATTGTTTTGTGTGTTTCGTGGAAGAGGTATGTTCTATCTAACCAAGATATATCACTGTGTTATATGTTTCGTATTTCATACTGGAATAATGAACGTTAATTAATTATAGGTGAGACTTTTATTATTTATCGGTACTTTTATTTTTACCTCGTCTTTGAAAGGGGGTGGGGCAGAGTTGGGTGAAGAGTTTATGCTGGGGATTTGGGCTGGGGTTCATGCTGGGGCCGGGGCTGGGGCCGGGGCTGGAGATCGAGCTGGGGCCGGGGCTGGGGCTGGGGCCGGTGCTGCTGCTGGGAGTGGAGTCGGGGCTGTAACAGGACTGAGCTGGGACTTGGTCTATGGTTTGGGCTGGGGCTGGGGCTGAAGTCGGGGCTGTAATTGGGGCTGGGGCTTGGGCTAGGGTTGGTGCTGAGGCTGGGGCCGGGGCTGGGGCTGGAGCTGGAGTTGGGGCTGGTGTTGGGGCTGGGGCTGGGGCTGGAGTTGGGGGCTGGAGCTGGAGTTGGGGCTCCACATTCCACATTGTATTATGGGTAATTATATGATTTCCTGTCGCCATGTTGAACACGTGTAATTAAGTTGGAATGTAGATTTGCGATATTTGGTAAGTTGTTGGTTTAGTACTCTTTCATTATATGGTTTAACAATTACTTTGAAACATTTGTTTTGTAACTAGTGACTTTATTATGAAAAAATTTTAATGATAAATAACGGCAAATTAATATTAAATTTTTTTGTGTGTTTCGTGGAAGAGGTATGTTCTATCTAACCAAGATATATCACTGTGTTATATGCTTCGTACCTCATACTGGAATAATTAAAGCTAATTAATTATAGGTGAGACTTTTATTATTTATCGGTACTTTTATTTTTACCTCGTCTTTGAAAGGCGGGGGTCAGAGTTGGGTGAAGAGATTATGCTGGGGCTGAGGCGAGGGCTGGGGCTGGAGCTGGAGCTGGGGTTTGGGCTGGGACTGGTTCTGGGAGTGGAGTTTGGGCTGGGACAGGGCTGAACTGGGACAGGGTTTGGAGTTTGGGCTGGGGCTGGGGCTGGAGTCGCGGCTGTAGTTGGGGCTGTGGCTTGGGCTTGGGGCTGGGTCTGGAGTTGGGGCTGGAGTTTGGGCTGGGGCTGGAGTTAGGGTTAGGGTTAGGATCAGGGGTCAGGGTTCTTTGACGAAATACCCATATCCAAATGCCCATTGTTGCCCAAAATGTGCAAAAACTGACATTTTTGAGTCGCCTCTTGATAGTGTTTTTTGTTTTATTTTCATAGAGACAAATGGATATGGATTCACCAGATGAGCAGACGTTTAAGGATACTGTTTTGGAAAACAGAAATTTCGGACTCAATTTCAACCGTTACGAATCAAGTACCGACTTTTTAAAACGAAAGGAAAAGGTGTGTTTACGTGGCATAAGCCTCGAAAAAATAGAACAAGAAGAATGGTTGGAGATCAAACCTGATATAGATGGGAGTGTGTTAGAACTAGATGGATTCCATGCCATTTCAATGCCGATACGACATTTAAAACTACTGCCGGATGAATCGGGAAATTTACGGCCAGTAAAAGATATATTGAAAAAACATGTAAATTTAACCCTTTATTCCAAGTCAGAACTCCGAAATTTTGACAATTCTGTTGGATTTCAACTTTTCTACGAGAGAGGATGGGAATGTTGGATGGCAATGATTCCAAGATACGCGAAGGGAATAGTAGAATTTCCCAGCGAGGTAATCCGTACACTATCGTTGGAATCATTTACAAACCTCAGAAATGCATTTCAACTGGAGTTGGGGAAATATGTAAGAGATGGAATAGCTCTTAGGACGCTCATGAAAAATAACATTAATAATGTACGGAAAATGTTCATATTACCAGACGACAGTGGGAAGATACTTTTAGCGCTTCAACGTGCATATACAAAAATTGAAATGAAGAATTTCAAACCGATTTTGTTTTGTTTTAGATTCGGAGAGAAACAAACCGATGGTGTATCTCTCAGAGACTTTAATGTGCAAGGAATGGCATGTGTGACGATTCATGCAGCAGTTGATATATCGTGCCAATGTGAGAATGTCTTTCTGATGTGGAGTCTTGACGGACTGAATGAAGTGATAGGAAGACGTGGAACTTTAGGAACGTGCCTGTCTTTTACAGACTGTGCAAATTTTCAATCTAACCTAGATGGAAGGCCTCTAGATATTGATGAGTCATTAAAAAGAGTTTGCAAGTACCCTGCTAATATCAGATTTATTCAGTTATATGGAGACACCCCTCATCAACGTCCGAAATGCCGATTTCATCCTATCTCTGGTTTCAATTATTGCTGGCATGTGCGTACCCTCAAAAACGTCTGCCGCCTTCTTGTGTGATGCGGAAAGGTACCTTTCGTCTGTTGAAAGTAATTTCCTTTGCTTTCAAGGTACCTCATGTCGCCTGGAGATTGTCGTGCAATGCTGTGAAATGAAAGAACATTTTCAAGCAACGGATTTTATTGATCTGACTCATTTGACCACTGTACTAGAGGAGAAGGCAATGCTTGTGCCCGTCACACATGATGACGTAACAGCTATTCGAAGGATTGGATTATCTGCAAAGCAACAGTTACAGGAAGTTTATTTAAAGTATCGTAAAACAGGAAACATAACCGCGACATGGCAAGCTTACCAATTGGAACTGGCGATAGAAAAACTATTGTGGGGACGACCCTTATGCTGGAGAAGCAATTCCTTCGCTATTAATCTCGGACCTGGGGTTCTTGGCCACTCAAGAAGTCTTTCGGATGTCCTTGGTTTTCTTGCTATGGACGATGCGTCTGCCTGTATGAAAGAGGAAGACAGCATTCCACCTATTCAAATCTGGACACTGTCCCCCGAAATCGCCAAATGCATCAAAAGAGCAGCTGGTGTTCACGATCACTTACCCGCAAGCTATGGGGTGATAGGACGACACTTGATAACAGCTCTTCTAAAAGATTTACACGATCTTGGAAAAGCAACCTTGTATTCATCCTATGCGCAGTTTCTTCAAGAAATACAATCCCGTACTACAAAATACAAAGTAGTGGGAGCCATAACAAAAACGTCACTGTGCGACAGTCTGATTTATAGAAGAAGAACTGACACAAGGATGGTATATCCGAAGTTGAGCTCGCTACTAGAAGCAAACAACCTCAACCTGTTAGAAGTGGTAATGGCAGGATTTGAAGAATTGAATCTGCAACATTTCCCAGCAATTAAACTGTACGATAGTCATAGGAACGCTGTGCTGGCCTTGGTCGTACAAAGATAACTATTGGAAAATTCTAAATGACGGTAAAGTGGTCGAAAATGACCGCAATGCACATGAAGTGATGTCAGACCTTGTAAAAGCAGATTTAGAAAAACGAGGATTGGTGTACGTAAGTAAAATCAAAAAGACTCCTAGAATTTTGCCATGGACTGATATATGTCTGAAGAGACTGAAAGTGGAGAAACTATCCCTTGAACTTACGGTTACAACACTGTCCTTCCTTTCATGCATTGCGCTGCTTATGCAAGGCTGGTATGTCGAGTTTGAAAACTTACCAAGGCTGATTAGAGATGTGCCGATCTCAGCCAATAGATTAAAAGCACTGGAAATCCTTTCAAATTTTCAACTTAGCATGTTTCAACTTCCATGGCATTCAATTGTTCCGCCTACACTTCTCGATACCACACAAACTTCCTGCCTGCGTCGAGGTCCAACCATCCCAGGCGATATCAGAAGACGTAATGCCGGTTGAATTAAACGAAAACGCATTGGTTGAAAATGTTCAAAAAATCGGTGATGTTGACCCTACTTGCGATGAGGATATTGCCACGAGAAGAAATGTAACATGTAGACCAATTAGATTAAACGTAAAGGCCCGATGGACCTTAGAAGAATTGGAGTTTTTGCATGCCATTCACAGGGAGAACAAAGGACTCAAAACTTACTGACATGTTCGATGTATTCAAGAAGAAATGCATGGACGCAAACATTCCGTTCCGAACATTTGATTCTTTTCGACGAAAATTCAACAGAATCCAATATTAACGTTTACCATGTGACATAGCGGAAACATTGATAAATTATTAATATTTCTGGAGATATAAAAAGTATTCATAAATAACTAAACAAATTATATTTTGAGTAAAAGGAATGAAACGCACAGAAACAAATCAATTGTAACGTTTCAATTGTGAATTATAGTGACATTTTTTTTAAAAATCTTACTTTGCGTGGTTGTTCTATTCTATTGATGTCCATTTTCCAATTTTGCTTTCTCATATTACTATTTATATTCATTTGCTGTATCTAAATAAAAGTTAGGAAAGTTTTTGAATAGAGTGTATTGGTGCAGGAGCTGGACTTGGGCTACTGCTGGGCAGAGGCTTGGGCTAGGGCAAGTTGAAGATTTTAGGTTGGGGTTTGGAATGGGGCTAGGAATGGTGCAAGTTCTGGGGCTGGGGCTGGGGTTGGGGCTGGGGCCGGGGCTGGGGCTGGGGCTGGAGTTGGGGCTAGGGCTGGAGTTGGGGCTGGGGCTGGGGCTGGAGTTGGGGCTGGGGCTGGAGTTAGGGTTAGGGTTAGGGTTAGGGTTAGGGTTAGGGTTAGGGTTAGGGTTAGGGTTAGGGGTTAGGGTTAGGGTTAGGGTTAGGGTTAGGGTTTGGGTTAGGGTTTGGGTTAGGGTTAGGGTTAGGGTTAGGGTTAGGGTTAGGGTTAGGGTTAGGGTTAGGGTTAGGGTTAGGGTTAGGGTTAGGGTTAGGGTTAGGGTTAGGGTTAGGGTTAGGGTTAGGGTTAGAAGTAAGCGTGACCGCAGGTTACATTTTTGGTTACATATAACGCTTAAAATCAGTATGCGGATTGTTCCGCGGTAAATGTAACTTGACTAAGCGGTATTTGTAACTTGACTAGCGGTATTTGTAACTTGACGAGCGGTATATGTAACTTCCTGGTTTGAGCGGTAATTTAGGTTACATGGGCGGTATTTGTAACATTTATGTCCCCTGAAAGGGGGGTTATCTAGGCATATTTTACCTTTCTAATCACTATGGTAACATCGAAAAATTTTGTAAAAATTTTCAAGTTCGGACATATACATACACACATACATACATATTCCAACCTATCTACCTACTTATATACATACATAGATATATACATATATACATACATACATACACACACACATACATACATACAAACATACATACCTTACCTACATACCATACATACATACATACATACATACATACACACATACATACATATATTGTTTGATATTTTTTGTGTGTTTTTATCTTATTTTTAATTTTAATCAACGTATAATAAAACTTTATTCATCAAACTCAAATTATTTATTAACAACCATGTGGCTACAAGTTCGGACCTAGGACCTCCTTTGGTCTGAGCAGGAGCACAAGTCCCTCCATTGAAGTCTGCAGATGAGAAAGAACATCGGTCTGAAGGGTTAGGGTTAGGTTAAGCCATTTACACCCTTTTTTCAAGTTGTTACTATGGAAACTTGAAATAAGATTTCAGGCTGCAGTAAGTTTGTGTGAATCAGAAGGGATCCAATCTTTATGGATATGGCCCAGAAACTGCCTGGGCTGCTCTTAGACTTGTCTTGGCACTTGTCAAACAATATAAGAATTTTTGGGTTTTTTGTTGAATTTGGCAGATTTTAACAAGTGCAATCTCATACATTTAAGGGATTGGTGATGCGTCTTTTGGCACAATTGTAGATCTATTTAAGGACTGTTAGTACACCAAATATCGTTGCCCACCTCATGGGCATCTGGGAGATCTAAGCCCAGATATGGGGTATGGTTGGCCATTTACACCCTTTTTTCAAGTTGTTACTATGGAAACTTGAAATACGATTTCAGGCTGCAGTAAGCTTGTGTGAGCCATAAAGGATCCAACCTTTATGGATATGGCCCAGAAACTGTCTGGGCTGCACTTTGACTTGTCTGGGCACTTGTCAAACAATATAAGAATTTTTGGGTTTTTTGTTGAATTTGGCAGATTTTAACAAGTGCAATCTCATACATTTAAGGGATTGGTGATGCGTCTTTTGGCACAATTGTAGATCTATTTAAGGACTGTTAGTACACCAAATATCGTTGCCCACCTCATGGGCATCTGGGAGATCTAAGCCCAGATATGGGGTATGGTTGGCCATTTACACCCTTTTTTCAAGTTGTTACTATGGAAACTTGAAATAAGATTTCAGGCTGCAGTAAGCTTGTGTGAGCCATAAAGGATCCAATCTTTATGGATATGGCCCAGAAACTGCCTGGGCTGCTCTTTGACTTGTCTTGGCACTTGTCAAACTATAAGGATTTTTGGGTTTTTTGTTGAATTTGGCAGATTTTAACAAGTGCAATCTCATACATTTAAGGGATTGGTGATGCGTCTTTTGGCACAATTGTAGATCTATTTAAGGACTGTTAGTACATCAAATATCGTTGCCCACCTCATGGGCATCTGGGAGATCTAAGCCCAGATATGGGGTATGGTTGGCCATTTACACCCTTTTTTCAAGTTGTTACTATGGAAACTTGAAATAAGATTTCAGGCTGCAGTAAGCTTGTGTGAGCCATAAAGGATCCAACCTTTATGGATATGGCCCAGAAAGTCCAAAAACTGCCCTGGGTAACATCTGGGCTAAAGGGCATTTTGTATCAATTTTTGAAAAAAAAATCCAAAAGTTGGGGCTTAATGTAGTAAGAAATAATAAAGCTAGAAAGCTGTAATTCTAGTCAATAAAACTCTATTCTATACCCTTTCCTTCCATGCAAAAATTATGCCCCGGTGATGCAGGGTTTGAAGTGCCCAGTCAATTTCCTAAAAGGGCCGTTTTGCCAAAATGACCATTTTTGCCCGACTTTGGATCTCTATATCTCATCAAAGGAATAAGGTATAGTAAACCAATTAGTATTGCCTATTAGGACTATTTAAGCACTACATATATACAAAAATTGATGGCCCTGGGCCAACTATTTAATCTAACCCCGACCTCAGAACTTAGGGTATGCTTCAAGTAAGACACCTATGGGTTTCGGTTCAATTTATTTTTAATTTAAGGAATCGGGACACGGTTTTTTGCACTAGCGTTATACAACTGAGCCCTATGAACCATGCCATGCAATAATATCTGAGTTCTGGGCAATATTAGTCTTTGCCCGAAGGGTCAATGTCATCAACATTTAAAAATTCATAAAAAATCAAAGACTGAATATTTCGAAAAATTCTTTTTGGTACTGGTAGATATCTTCAAGAAGTATCCATAAGAGGTTTTGGGGGAAGTTATGAGTCCTTTAAAGGGGGGATAATCGCTTCATACTCCTTTGAGCGGCATCTGTAACTCTTTAGCGGGAAAAGTAACATTCCTACAACTCTAACCCCGTGCCATTCCAAATATATTTCGAGTTATTCCTTTTGATACCCACTACGCAAAGGTTAGAATTAATGATATATACCCCCACCTAATTGCCAATATCAGTCTAAACCCTAACCACCAGACCTTAAAGATTTCGTCCTCATTTTTACAAGAGAGCGG